>OY811980.1:7805954-8198454 GCA_963681505.1 Eunapius fragilis | reverse complement strand
ACGTGCTAAGAAGTTATTAAAATGAATCATTTTTGTGTTCTCCTCTTTATTGTCAATGTTTTTAAATTGATGTGACAACAATGTTGCAGGCTAAAGTTATGCTAAACCGAAATGAGCGAGGTCACAAAGAAAGTGAAAATTTTAATTCCTTGCATTTTAAAAAACTGTACACTATAGGGTATACAAATGTACAGCAATTATGCATGTTCCTATGGAGAGAGCACATAGGGAAAGTAGTAAGTCCAAACTAGACTATGATGCTAAAAGGGTGGCAAATATCTATATGGAATTACTCGGGCCCTATGTGGTGAACATGAGGTGGTGATCATATCAGATGTAAGGTTGTTATGGAGAAAGGGGCAAAAGGGGCGGACATACAAAGGGGGCGTGGCAGACAAAGAGGGGTTTTTAAGTGATTTATTCACAACAATCAATGCAGATTTCCTGCTATGAATAATATTATTGTAGAGCTGGGAGGAGGGGTTTAAACCACCCAACCCCTCCCCCCCCCCCAGATCCGCTACTGAGGGGGTGATATGAAGTATTATAAGAAAGACAGACAATCATAAGGTGGCAATCATAAGGGTGATGATTTATCAGGGGCAGATCCAGGAATTATGAAAGGGGGGGGGGGGGGGGGGCACCAAAAATGAAAAGATATAAATGGGCGTGGTTCACCGAAAGGGGGTGGGTGCGGGAGGGGGATATGGCGCGGATGCTTTTGGTAGTTGTACGTTCAAAATGCAATTAAAAACGCTATATTGCGAATATATAATTAGAGGAACGAAAGGGGGGGGGGGCACGGGCCCCCGGTGCCGGCCCCCCCCCCCCCCCCCCCACCCTGGATCCGCCACTGCATAAGGTGGCAATCATAAGGGTGATGATCATAAGGTGGCAATCATAAGGGTGATGATCATAAGGCACCTGGAAATCATACATATAAGGGTGATCATGGTGATGTAGACCTTGTCTGACCGCTGCTTACCTTGAACTCAACTTCAATGCGAGTGGTGTCACTGGTATCACTAGCTTTGTGAAGGTCAGCCATGTAGCTGGCTAGGTCGTGCACAGTCACCTCTGTCTGGCCACACATAATTGCCTCCGCCACAGCTTCGTGGATGAAAAAGTACTGGTCCTAGGGGAGGAGGAGGGTGGGAGGGAGGGAGGGAGAAGGTGGGAGGGAGGGAGGGAGGGAGGGAGGGGGAGGGTAGGAGGGAGGGAGGGGGAGGGTAGGAGGGAGGGAGGGGGAGGGTAGGAGGGAGGGAGGGGGAGGGTAGGAGGGAGGGAGGGGGAGGGTAGGAGGGAGGGAGGGGGAGGGTGGGAGGGAGGGAGTGGGAGGGTGTGAGGGTGTTGGTAGGTGGACAAGTGTGGAGAGGAACAGGTAGGTGTTTAGAGTGAGGGTGAGGTGGGAGGGAAGGGAGGTGAGGGTGGAGTGAGGGTGAAGCAAGTTGGGAGGAATAAAGCACGCTGGATATTGACATGGCTGGGGAAGAGGCTCATTATGGGCTGGGGAGGAGAGCTCACTTCAGTCTGGACCATGTAGTTTCTCTGGGTCCTTAACAGGGTGACATAGCCAAATATGTCCAAGGTGGTCTCCTCATGCTTCAGTCTCTCCACCATTGTGTCAATAGCCATGTACGTACCCGTACGTCCCACACCTGGGGAGGAGGGGGTGTGGTCAGTGGCATTTCCATGGCAACAGGGTCTTACCAGCACTGCAGTGTACCACAATAGGTCCTCTGTTGGGGTGGTAGGTGCGTACCCTCCTGCACATGGCCAGCAGGGCAGTGGCATACTGGGGTACACCTTGGTCGGGCCAGGAGGTGAAGTGGAACTGACAGACATCGTGAGGCTCCACCCTGCCAAAGCCAATCTGTGTGTGTGTGTGTGTGTGTATGTGTGTATGTGTGTGTGTATGTGTGTGTGTGTGTGTATGTGCGTGTGTGTGTATGTGTGCGTGCGTGTGTGTGTGTTGTGCGCGTGCGTGTGTATGAAGAAGCCATTCGAAATAGGAGAATGCAATTCAAACTGTGTTGCCATGGAGACAGGTGCATTATGTAGGTGTGGCTAAGGCAATAACCTTGTTGATAACAAACGACCGCGTGGTGTAATCAGCTAGCTGCGTCACGTTGCTCAGGGTGACCTCAATGTTGCCATAGGTAACGGCAGCCCCCACGTTGGCAGGCCAGTACACTGCACACTTTGGCTTCCCTTTCTCCTGCACATTGGTGAGCATCACTATGGTGTGGGCGTCGGCCTCCCACACCATCTGCCAAAAGTCCCCCACTGTCTCTGGTAGTGGACCTGGGAGGAGGGGTGGGATGGGGAGGAGGGAAAGATGGAGGCCATGGATGCAGGAGCAGTGCAGTGTATACCTTGAGTTGCAATGTAGGTACTTTTAGCCATGTAACCCTGCGAAGAGGTGAGAGGGGAAGAAGGTGGAGAGTGAGTCAGGAGATGTGAGAGGTGGTGGGCATCAAATGGAAATGTGAAGCAAGGTGGCATTAGTGGAGGTGGGAGGCATCGGAAGAGGCAGAGAGGCGTGGTTATGTATAAGGAGGCGTGGTTATATACAGGAGAGGCGTGGTTATATACAGGACACAGCTTACATCACAGTAGTTAGCGTTGATGTAGTCTGTGTTCAGGCCTTCTTGCAGTATGAACCGGTTATAGTCGTAAGCAGGGATGTTGTTGAACCTGTTCCTGTCCTTATTCTCTTGTCTCTCTGAGGTCTCGCAGGGATGAGGGAAGGTCATTGGAATGGCACCAAATTCCTCCAGGAACAGCTGGTTGTCGTTGGTCTTCATCACACCAAGCCGGTCCACAAACTCAGCTACATTCAGAGGTGGGTGGTTATTGAGAGCTGTAGGAGGAGGGGAGGGGAGGGAGGAGGAGAGGGAGGAGGGGAGTAAGGAGGAGGGAGGGGAGGGATGAGATAGAGGTAAGGTGGTGGTACGATGAATCTCATAGCAACACATGCTTAAAGTTCTCCCATCACCATTCTATAGTGGTAACCATGGTACCAACAGTGTTACCAGGGGCACACCTTCTGTCATGCTTTGTGCTCTGAACTCATCAGTAGGGTCCACAGCCTTCCTCTTCGTCATGGTGGTGGACATACGCACAGAGGAGGTCCTTACAAAGCTGGCTGTCTGGGACTTCACGCTGGTTAGGGGAGACACTGATATAAGATGGGGGTATCATTTCAACAAACCAGACTGACCAACAACAGAACTTGCAGCAGAGGACCACGGTGATGATGATAACCACCAGGAGCAACACTGCCCCACCCCCAACACCCGCACCAACTCCCACGGCTAGAACATTGATGGTGGTGGTGGTGGTGGTGGTGGTGGAATTTGTTGTTGACATGGGGCCTGGTGATTAATTGTTAACATGATAAGTGTGTGTGTGCACAAGTTGGTAAAGTTATGTAAACCAGGGGAAGTGTGTGTTGTGTGCGTGTCATGTGTGTGTGCATGCTATGGGTGTGTGCATGTTATGTGTGTGTGTGTGCATGTTATGTGTGTGTGCATGTTATGTGAGTGTGCATGTTATGTGTGTGTGCATGTTATGTGAGTGTGCATGTTATGTGAGTGTGTGTGCATGTTATGTGTGTGTGCATGTTATGAGTGTGTGCATGTTATGTGAGTGTGCATGTTATGTGAGTGTGCATGTTATGAGTGTGTGCATGTTATGTGTGTGTGCATGTTATGTGAGTGTGTGTGCATGTTATGTGTGTGTGCATGTTATGAGTGTGTGCATGTTATGTGAGTGTGTGTGTGCATGTTATGTGAGTGTGTGTGTGCATGTTATGTGTGTGTGCATGTTATGAGTGTGTGCATGTTATGTGAGTGTGTGTGTGCATGTTATGTGTGTGTGCATGTTATGTGAGTGTGTGTGTGCATGTTATGTGTGTGTGCATGTTATGTGTGTGTGTGCATGCTATGTGTGTGCATGTTATGTGTGTGTGCATGTTATGTGAGTGTGTGTGTGTGAGTGTGTGCATGTTATGTGTGTGTGTGCATGTTATGTGAGTGTGCACACACACTAATGGTCTTCACACTGCATCCCTACAAATGAACCTAATTGCATGAGTGGAATGTGGGTGTGGTTGATGTGAAGTTATAGAAACACACAGCACACAAAATCACACCACACACATGCACACACTCACCCATACACATGCAGACACACACACACCACACACACACAACAAACACATGCGTGCACACACACACACACACCTTACCTTCACGTCCATGTCTCACCACAGGACTAAGATGGCTGGTGGTAGCGGTGATGTTGAAGTCATACTCAGTGTATGGGTCCAGGCCTGATATGGTTACCATGGCAGCATGACCACCAACCACCTTCACTAGGGGAACCTCCCCCTGTTGGTGGGTGGGGCTGTAGTAAACAATATACTGAATGACCACACCCTTTGGTTCAATGGGAGGCTTCCATTTAATGAGCACCTCCGTTGGGCTTTGTGTTACAATATCAGTAACCTCAGGTATAGTGGGCACTAAAAAGAACAAACAAAGTTTGGGAAAAATAGCTGTTAGAATCAACAAAACTGAAATGTGTCATTAGTAGGGGGAGGGGCATCAGTATAGGGGGAGGAGTATCAGTATAGGGGGAGGGGTATCAGCATAGGGGGAGGGGCATCAGTATAGGGGGAGGGGTATCAGCATAGGGGGAGGGGCATCAGTATAGGGGGAGGGGTATCAGTATAGGGGGAGGGGTATCAGTATAGGGGAGGGGGGCATCAGTATAGGGGGAGGGGTATCAGTATAGGGGGAGGGGTATCAGCATAGGGGGAGGGGTATCAGCATAGGGGGAGGGGCATCAGTATAGGGGAGGGGGCATCAGTATAGGGGGAGGGGTATCAGCACAGGGGGAGGGGTATCAGCATAGGGGGAGGGGCATCAGTATAGGGGGAGGGGGGCATCAGTATAGGGGGAGGGGTATCAGTATAGGGGAGGGGCATCAGTATAGGGGGAGGGGCATCAGTATAGGGGGAGGGGGCATCAGTATAGGAGGAGGAGTATCAGTATAGGGGGAGGGGTATCAGTATAGGGGGAGGGGGGCATCAGTATAGGGGGAGGGGTATCAGTATAGGGGAGGGGCATCAGTATAGGGGGAGGGGCATCAGTATAGGGAGAGGGGGGCATCAGTATAGGAGGAGGAGTATCAGTATAGGGGGAGGGGGCATCAGTATAGGGGGAGGGGCATCAGTATAGGGGGAGGGACATCAGTATAGGGTGAGGGGCATCAGCATCCGTATAGGATTGGGTGGTAAGAGAATATCCTTGTACACATGACCACACCCCCACGTGCCACTGACCTCTTGCAGGTGTTGTGGTGCTGATGATAGGACTGGGGACCCCCTCTCCCCTGAGGTCAGAGGCAAACACCCTTAGGTCGTAGGTGGTGTGAGGGAGGAGGTTGCCCACTGTGAGGGTGTAGAGGTGGGTGGGAGGGAGCCTAGACCACGCCCCTCCATGGCCGGGCTTGTATTCCACCGTGTACGCATGTATTGGAGGTGTGGCCTTGACTGGTGCCCAGGCCAGCCTGATCACGTAGCTGCTGAGAGCATTCACACTGGTGATGGTGGGAGGGAGGGTGTCTGGGGATGAGGAGGTGGCTAGGGAGGAGAAGAGTAAATACATTCACACCACACCACTACTCTCCCTAACTACACACCTCCCACACCTCCCCCTCTCCCTAACTACACACCTCCCACACCCTCCCCCTCTCCCTAACTACACACCTCCCACACCTCCCCCTCTCCCTAACTACACACCTCCCACACCCTCCCCCTCTCCCTAACTACACACCTCCCACACCCTCTCCAGTTATCTTTGCTGCCATTCAGTGAAGGACAATGACCTCCAGCTGTATATAGTAATGAAGGGCCAGTATTGTACCAGAGGGACACTACCTAAGTCCTAGAGCTTGTTCAGGTGCTCAAGTCAGAAGCTCCGGGCACGTCACAGCAAAGCGTCACAGACCCACCCTTCTTAGGAGCGTATCCTGTTTCATGGAAGGGCTCATGGCATACCGCGTGGCTGCATGGAGCTACAGTATCTATGCTATGTACCAGGCCGCCTGTCTTCACCCTCCACGTGAGATGTCAACACAATACAAACTACGTTTAATCCTTCGAGTACTTTTTCCTAGCTGTGTGTGCAGTCCTAATAACACAAAGAATAAAACCGCCTACAATAGCGAAGACAAAATACACACACATACTGCGTTAGTCGAGACAGGGTGCCTTGTGCAACGGCTCGGTTGTTATGCTCCATTTGGCGGCTACTGGCTATACCTAACTTACTCCGCTGCGCTTTGCACACCTGCTCCTCGCGTTATATCTCCTCCCCACCCAACACACCACTTACCTAATGGCGGTGGTGTTGCTGAATACGAAGCATGAATAAGCAACGCTACGCCCAAGAGGCCGAGCAATCCCCTACACATCGCACTTAGAGGCTACCTATTACCGCGGTTGCCGAAGCCACACCTTTTACAAGCATCTGACGTCAACAATTAAAGCATCAATTACATTAAAACGGTATGAATAAACCGTATCCTAAATTTAGTAAATACTATGGTAACCATGTTTTATTTGGTTACCACGCCTTGATTCTCTATTCGGCTGTTCGCGGTGCATAATATCCAGGTGCGGAATCCCCCGCATCCCAGCGGCCATCTGGCCCATCCCCCTCCATGTACGTGCATGCTCCTCACACAAAGTCAAATATAGAATGAATGGATGATACATAATTGGTCCAATGGCGGCTTAATACACATAGTCACTGACAAGTGCAGGACCAAAGCCTGGGCTAACGGGCCTTTTATACTTATAAATGTCGGCATTTCTCCTAACCCCCCGCCAAAAAACATCTGCACTCATTGCCAACGTGACAAAATCTATTGCGCGCGAATAATGAAATGAACAAACCACTAATGTTTCAACCTGGACAAAAAGGGTATAATTAGAACACCATTAAAATGTACCGGAATGTGGCATCATTAAACTCATTATCCAACCGTTCAGTATCGTACCGTTTTCTGCACGACGGGAGCCTCTACGAGGTGTATGCAGTGTGTAAACATATACACAAATCCTTTCTGTACCTATCTATGCCCAACATATGCGCAAATATCTTTTCTCCGACCGTCGGGAAATATGTCTATTAGGGTCACGTGCGCACGTACGGATGACCTCGTTTAGTCCAATTGATGCCGTGGGCTTCGTGAACTTTTTCTTAAGTTTACAAACACTTGGACCTTGATTAGGGGCGTCATTCTGTGTAAAAAGGTAGATTACAGAGTGGCTCTCGAGCTCTCTTGGTAGTTTAGCGATCGCAAAAAGTATGAATAATCTATACATTTTTATATTGATCCCTATGATTCAAGTGAGACTACAATGGACTTCCACTTATGCCAGCTCAAATTGCATTGTCGCTTGTGTGGATCCTTGTTGGTCCACAAGAAAGGAAGGAAACAGTTAAAGGCCATGCAGACATCCAAGGGTTTACTTATGTTCAACGTTTGCGTCGAAGCTGTACTTATGCTTTGGACTGGATGCTGCAAGGGATGAAGCGCAGATTCACCCACATTCTTTCTGCAAGCGTTGCTACGACGCGATACAGCGCATGCTAAAGGCAGCTAGTGAGTCAACATCGCCATTTCAACATGCAGCCGCATGGAGCTGTACAAGTGGGAAGCTCATGCATCAGATGGTGGGTGCAAGGTGAGGAGCAATGTAGTAGTAACGTTAATCTATACATAATTTACATTCAAATCATAAGTTTTTGACCATTTTATAGCTCAACATGATGGTGAAAGCCCACACAAGGCTAAAACGCCCTTAGTACAACTGCTCCTAAAACACATACATCGTCTTGCACCAAACAAGAAGAATATGATAAAAGGAATACCACTTGCAGCAGTTCAACCTATGTCAGTGTTGGATAACTTGAAATGTTCCCTTTGCTGTGACATCCTGCACAGGCCCATTCAGCTACCATGCCAAACAGTAGTATGTGCTGACTGTCTGGCCCATTATTTGGTTAAAAATGGATGCCTGCAATGTCCATGCAAGGGCTGCTGCACCAAACTGACTGCTGAGAGTCTCAAGTCAGCTCCAAGCATCTATGTCAACTTGCTTGAGGATGTAGTTCTACATTTTGTTGAACACCAGACTTACCTAACAGTTGCAATTGGACAGACCAACAGTATACCAGCAAATTTTGAGGAACATATTAAGGAATGTAGAAAGGAGATAAAGGCAGCAGTAAGTTAAGTATAAATAATTGCATATTACATAAACACTGCATTATGTATAAATTCTAAAGGAGAAGAAAGTACAGATTATGGATAAGAAAGTTGAAGAAGTAAAAAAGGGCCTTTTGTCAAAGCCTTAGACATAGCTCTACAATCTTTTGGTGTACGTCGCCAGAACTACCATGGTGGTGCATTGGTGGGCAACCACACACACACAAGACACTTGAGGTATAATATGCATGCATGTAAGCACTGATCATATAGTATAACTCATAGAGTACTAACCTGGAAACTTTATCATCTTACATGCATAATTGCTATGGCTCAGAAAGAGGCCCCTGCCCTCTTGCAAGAAGCAGAACTGGTAGCTGGGACATTCAGGCAGACTTTCTCACTGTTTGCCAAGTGCCACTTCATTTACAATGAGAACTATGTGTTGGAAGCTGGATGTAATGATCTAGGTATGAAATGCAGCACACTGTGTCTCAATGCAAAATAATACATTGTATCAATCATCATTTAGAACATGCCATTGCCACTTTCATGGCACATTTTCATGCTACATTTCCTGGTGAGAACATCCCAATAAAGATGCATTAGCTGGAAGACCATGCAGTAGATTGGATCCGATCCAATCAGCACATTGGATTTGGGCTCATGGGAGAACAAGGAGCCGAGTCCATACATGCAAGATTCAATCGTCTATACCAAACTTACTGCACGGTTTTCAACCAGTCATCCAGTGGAGAAGCTTAAATACATTATGAAGGAGCACCTGCTTAGCATATCACTTATAACAGCAAAACCACCCCCACGTTAAAGAGCCAAAAAATCACAATAATACCATCTCCATCGTTTATCCTATTTTCCACATGCTATTCACATTGATCATACCTTTAGCTTCAATAAAGAATCGAATAACATTTGACCGAATCATATGTGTATGCGATAGCGCGACCCGGTTGTCATGGCCCCTGAGATATGATTAACTTTGTAGGAATGTCGAGAGCCACCTTCAAACATAACGAAAAACTTACTCCATCCCATCTATAGCACACAGGAAAAGTTCCTGACTGTGTGTGTAAATCAATGAGTGCAGGGACTACCGCGAGATGCCGTCACTTTGCAGCCGCACCGTGACCGAATGGTATAAGCTGTACTCGTGATACCTGTTATAATCGATACAAAACAGACTGGATTCTTACAGTATTCAGTCTATAAAGTCCGTGCTTGTTGCATCTTTTAACAAACATCCAGATTTCTACGCAGCTTGATAGTAATATTCTGTTGCTATGTACGTGACGTCATATTCCAATATTTCTGGGCGTAGGTCAACTTCTCAATGAAATGAAACAGTAGAGTGTAACTGCATGACGTAAAAGAATAAAAGAATTCGGCTATCAGTCCTGTTTTGAAAATCATTTCTCCGGCGCGAAATGTCGCGGCACGTTTCTGTTGTGTGGTTCGGCTTTCTCAGCGTAATATATGCAGCTGGGCCGTCAAACGGTGAGTGCAGTTCCCAATGCATACATGCGGCACGTGTATGCATGCAGTTCCGGAGTGAGCCTCGCTCCTTTTAGCTTATACGCATGGCCCGGTGTGCATGCAAGTGTTGCATGCAGGTCCCCCCCCCCCCGGCCCGTTAGGATTATGGTTTCCCCCGGACAATATATATCCTATAGTATAATAAGTCCCCCCTTATGTATATGCATGCGTTTCCCCATGCAGTGTACTATACAATACGCCTATGCATGCATGCATGGTCCCATGTGCATGTCCACGGACAATTGTAGGCCTACTATATAAACGGATGAGCCCTTAATTGCACCACATGCACTTGGCCGTCAGTGCATGGTCCGCTAGCTTTAATATAAATATGCTCAGCATGTGCATGTATTTTAATCAGGGTAACAAGGTTATATGTATGAAATAGTCCTGCAAATTGGGTATCCACAAAATAAATTGATTGTCTATTCCTGGACGAGTACAGTGGTATATTATCACAGCAAAAAAAAAAAAAAAAAAACGCAAATCATATATTTTGAATTCACATGCAATGATCTGTTCTTTTGTTTTCATTATAACTGTTATCATTTTGGTACAGATGTAATGAATACATCAAAATGAACTTACTATGCACAGTTTCTCAATAGCCTCGACACTTCTGACTGCATGGTTTGGCCACTGTACATTCACTCGGGGTGTACCTATATTGTTGAGAAAAGAAAGATTGTTATTATACAAGTATAACTAACCATGCAGTCATCTTTGTGATGCAGTCAATGGTCTGATTGAGACTGGTCTGAAGTTGCCTTCATCAGCCTCTAACATTTGAATTAAGTGATGAGCATATATAAATGAATGTTACCACTTACGGCTTATCTTTGTATTTATAGTCGAGGCGTGGAAATCTTAAATGAATAACATGCAGTACTGATAAATTTCATAGGCTGTGTGTCCTCTCTGGACTGGTGCAACTTTTAATTATCAGCCCCTATACGTTAACACATAATACGTCTGCACATAATTGAAATACATAGATTATTTAATTATAGACATTTGACCGGTTATTAACCCCCAACCAGGGGCAGTTTGCTTTAATAAAGGTCAAATCCCTCCCAATGCCCCGGGGGGGGGGGGGGGGGGGGGGGGGGGGTTCTCACGTAACAATGATAGGCGCATTACGTCATTGTTCATATAGAAAAGGGGAGGTCCGGACCCCCCCCCTCCCCTAAATCCGCCCAGAGCGGCCGCAATCACACTTGCGCATACGTGTGGTGCATTTAATTATCAGACATGATAATTTTATACCCAAACAGGTCAACCTAGGATCACCTGGAATAAGAATGAACTGTTTGTAATGATTGCCAACAACAGTCTGGTGTCCCTCTCAGCAGTTTCAAACAGAGTGAGCACACTAGATAACACAGCAGCCCGGTATCCTCTGGTGTGTGAGGGTATAACAGGTGGACAGTGGTATCAACCAAATGGAGCCCTGTTTCCACTAGCAACACCAGACCCTGTAACCACCCCTGGAGGGTTGGGTCAGCGAAATGTGTCACGAGGAGTAGAGCTGTATCGTGGAACTCCTTATGACTTCCCACATGGTGTTCAATGTTGTACCAATACCACCATCACACTCTGTGTTGGAATGTACACTGATCTCACACTAGCAGCATCATCAGGCATAGCTACATCAGCCCCTACTAGCTACGCTCTCTCTGTAGCAGCCACTTGTAAGTAGAGAGGAAAGTACATCACATGTGTTATGGAAGTGTTGACTCTCCCACAGATGGTCCTAACATCACAGGAGGTGTCCAGTTTCAGCTGTTGACACCTACAAATGTTGATCCACCAGTGTTCCAGTTGACCTGCACCAGCACTAGTTCTCCTCCTACAACTGTGCAGTGGACCATCAATGGAAGTCCAGTGAATGGTGGTAACTATACTTCCTCTCAGATAGTGACAGATCGACCAACGTCTACTTACAACAACACCCTGACTGTGACTGGGAGAGAACCTGGGATGTACACATGCACTGTCACCACTATAACCTCTCCCCTAATCAGCTGCACTGGTACACCACAAATGTGTAATGTAGGACCTATTCTAAGTCAAAGATCCACTTCCTCATCCCTCAGTGTATCAGGTAAGTACTGCCTATGAAGAGTGTCTTGTACCTATAGACATGTACCTCTATACAGGTCCTCCTGCCCCACCCACTGGTGTCACTGCTATGCAGTCTGGTCCCACATCTGTCAGTGTCTCTTGGACTGCACCAACCTCAGGTGGTCCAGTGAGCAGATATGATATCTACTATGTGGCTAATGGAGTCCCAAGTACAAGTGGTGGTTTAACCACTTCTACCTCTTATGTCCTAACCAACCTTCAAGTTGGGGTTCAGTACAACATCTCTGTCATAGCTGTGGGCACTTACCTTGGATCTCAGATAACATGGACAGTTGTTGTCTTAACAGGTACACCTGAAGTAGTCCATACTCCCTCATACCCTCACCATGATGGTCCATGAGTAGCTATGATCTCACTGTTCATCTTCATACACAGCATTAGGTAATGTGTCCATCACTGGTAGTGGGACCACACCCACTGCTGGGTCACCATACACACTCACCTGCACTGTTCCAGTCATTGGATGGACTGGATCACTGACCATCCAACTGACAGCTCCAAATGGAAGTGTGCTCACCAGCAATGTGGTATCAGCTAGTCCAGGGATGACCTACACACTCCTGTGGTCATTCTCCCCTCTCCACACATCTGATGGAGGACAGTACTCATGTGTGGTGTCATATGAGAGCTACACTCTTGGTGCAACTAACTCTTCTGTCATAGTGACAAGTATGTACTAAAGTATAGAGGTATGGAGGTTAATTATATGTCCCTTATCTCCCCATACTGCCAGTCCCTCCACCTACTGTCACGGCCTATGCACCCAATCAAGTTTCCATTGCAGGAAGCAACCTCACCCTGACCTGTAATATCCAGTTGGACCCATCAGTGGACAGTACAGTGATGGTGAACAGTACATGGACTGCACCAGGAGGAGCTACCCTCAGTGGTGGTAATCCTTCATGGACTGGGTCATCCTACCAGAGCACAATTATGTTGACTTCACTGGGGACTGGAAATGCTGGAAACTATATCTGTGCAGTGTCAGTCACTCCCATGGCCTCACAGTACATCACTGGACCAATGGGAAGGAATGCCTCCATCTTGGGTACAGTGAACATATATGTATTTCTCCACACATATATTTCAGTGGCCTTAAGAGCCCAGTAATGTTTAGAACAAATGAAACAAGCCTTCAGTGTTGAGATATGCCATTCCCACTAAGTTTTTGCTGTTTCTAGATGTTAAACAAAACACCTTGCTTGACACAGTTCATTTGGTGGGTTTGTAAAAGTGTGAGAGGGGTGGGACCCAAGGTTGGTGGAATGTGGTAACATGCATTCTTTTAGTTTCAGTGCACACAGTAAACATCACCACATCAGGCAGCCCAGTGTCAGGACAGATGTACACACTCATCTGTAATGGAACACTGGTGGGGAACACTTCACTCACTCCTGTGGTGACATGGTGGAACTCAACTGGAGTGGTTACCAGTGGAAATGGCATCACTGTATCCAATGGCATCCTCACATTTAACCTTCTCCGTACCTCTCATGGAGGACAGTACACATGTCAGTCTATGCTAAGTTCACCATTCAGCTCAACAACTAAAGCCACAAGTGTCACTGTTCTAAGTACGTGATTTGCAAGTAGTGAACTCTAATTACTGCCTCCCCTTCCCTCAGTCCCTCCTCCCACTGTCAACATCTCCTCCACACCCATCACCTCCTCATACTATGCTGGTACACCACTCAACCTCACCTGTAATGTTCAGCTCATCCCACAAGTGGACACTCCTGTCACCTTTAACTCCTTGTGGACTGGACCAGGAGGACAGATCTCCAGTGGTGGTGGTAGAGTCTCCCTCTCCTCTGGTGTCAACCAGACCACTGTACAGTTCTATCCTCTCAACACCAGTGATACTGGAGTGTACAACTGTTCAGTTAGTGTTTCTGCATCAGGTCAGCAGTATGTGGACACCTCAATAGCTGTCAGTTCTTCCACGTCACCAATCACAGTAAAAGGTCAGTAGATGTTAGAGCAGGTGACACCTGATGTTCACTATCCACCCCTCCTCCCTCACAGCTCCCCCTGCTCCTCAGGTGATTATCACTCCATCAGGGAGCTCCACTGCAGGAAGTCCATACACACTCACATGTACAGTGATGGTAGTAAATGGACTGGTAGTTGTTCCTCAGGTGATGTGGTTGAAGAATGGATCAAGTGTAGTTGTAGGAAATGGCATCTCAGTGACTCCTGGAGTGGTCTCAGCTAACACAACAACCCTCACTCTCCAATTCAACCCTCTCCACACATCTGATGGAGGACAGTACTTCTGTATAGCCAATGTCTCCCTCCCAGTAATATCCATCACAGGTCTACGTGGTACCTCTTTTGTCAATCTAACTGTTCAAAGTTAGTCACTATCCTACTTTTCCTAGTTGGCTTAGTTGAACCTATCATTCCTCCCCAGTCCCTTCACCCAGAGTGACCATCACAGCAGTACCCAGCCAGGTCATCACTGAGGGAGACAACCACACCCTGACCTGTAATATCCAGTTGGACCCATCAGTGGACAGTACAGTGATGGTGAACAGTACATGGACTGCACCAGGAGGAGCTACCCTCAGTGGTAGTAATCCTTCATGGACTGGGTCATCCTACCAGAGCACACTGATGTTGACTTCACTGGGGACTGGAGATGCTGGGAACTATATCTGTGCAGTGTCAGTCACTCCCATGGCCTCACAGTACATCACTGGACCAATGGGAAGGAATGCCTCCATCTTGGGTACAGTGAACATATATGTATTTCTCCACACATATATTTCAGTGGCCTTAAGAGCCCAGTAATGTTTAGAACAAATGAAACAAGCCTTCAGTGTTGAGATATATGCCATTCCCACTAAGTTTTTGCTGTTTCTAGATGTTAAACATAACACCTTGCTTGATACAGTTCATTTGGTGGGTTTGTAAAAGTGTGAGAGGGGTGGGACCCAAGGATGGTGGAATGTGGTAACATGCATTCTTTTAGTTTCAGTACACACAGTAAACATCACCACATCAGGCAGCCCAGTGGCAGGACAGATGTACACACTCATCTGTAATGGAACACTGGTGGGGAACACTTCACTCACTCCTGTGGTGACATGGAGGAACTCAACTGGAGTGGTTACCAGTGGAAATGGCATCACTGTATCCAATGGCATCCTCACATTTAACCCTCTCTGTACCTCTCATGGAGGACAGTACACATGTCAGTCTATGCTAAGTTCACCATTTAGCTCAACAACTAAAGCCACAAGTGTCACTGTTCTAAGTACGTGATTTGCAAGTAGTGAGCACTAATTACTGCCTCCCCTTCCCTCAGTCCCTCCTCCCACTGTCAACATCTCCTCCACACCCATCACCTCCTCATACTATGCTGGTACACCACTCAACCTCACCTGTAATGTTCAGCTCATCCCACAAGTGGACACTCCTGTCACCTTTAACTCCTTGTGGACTGGACCAGGAGGACAGATCTCCAGTGGTGGTGGTAGAGTCTCCCTCTCCTCTGGTGTCAACCAGACCACTGTACAGTTCTATCCTCTCAACACCAGTGATACTGGAGTGTACAACTGTTCAGTTAGTGTTTCTGCATCAGGTCAGCAGTATGTGGACACCTCAATAGCTGTCAGTTCTTCCACATCACCAATCACAGTAAAAGGTCAGTAGATGTTAGAGCAGGTGACACCTGATGTTCACTATCCACCCCTCCTCCCTCACAGCTCCCCCTGCTCCTCAGGTGATTATCACTTCATCAGGGAGCTCCACTGCAGGAAGTCCATACACACTCACATGTACAGTGATGGTAGTAAATGGACTGGTAGTTGTTCCTCAGGTGATGTGGTTGAAGAATGGATCAAGTGTAGTTGTAGGAAATGGCATCTCAGTGACTCCTGGAGTGGTCTCAGCTAACACAACAACCCTCACTCTCCAATTCAACCCTCTCCACACATCTGATGGAGGACAGTACTTCTGTATAGCCAATGTCTCCCTCCCAGTAATATCCATCACAGGTCTACGTGGTACCTCTTTTGTCAATCTAACTGTTCAAAGTTAGTCACTATCCTACTTTTCCTAGTTGGCTTAGTTAAACCTATCATTCCTCCCCAGTCCCTTCACCCAGAGTGACCATCACAGCAGTACCCAGCCAGGTCATCACTGAGGGAGACAACCTCACCCTGACCTGTAATATCCAGTTGGACCCATCAGTGGACAGTACAGTGATGGTGAACAGTACATGGACTGCACCAGGAGGAGCTACCCTCAGTGGTAGTAATCTTTCATGGACTGGGTCATCCTACCTGACCACACTTAATCTGTTCCCTGTACGAACTGGTTTATATGCATGTATTGCATACGTTGGACCTAGCAAGTCAGCCTTCATTGCAGGAAACAGTGGCTCTGAAGGCATTGAAAGTAATGTTTATTATGATAGCCATGTATAACAGTATCACCATATATGGTAGTATAGTCATGTATGATAGTATAGCCATATATGGTAGCTTAGCCATGTATACATGTGTAGGTACTATATAGCTTGTATGATCAAGCGATGTATGGGGCCACATATGCATGGTTATAAAGTATTATATATGCACAGTCATGATGACGTAATGTCACAGTAAATAACCTGTCTCTGCTGCAGTAACAGTGGTGGCCATATCTGATGCAAGCTCTACTGTAGTGGGAGTGGCTGGAGGTGCTGGGGGAGTGGTCTTTGCTGTTATCATATTGGCGGCTATCATGATTGCTGTCCCCATGTAAGTCAAAAAAAAATAACTAGTCGTCACATGACCAGGTCACCTGATAGCATTTGGAGGAGGAAGAAGAGTGGACTTCTGAGGTTACATACTCAGCAGGATGGTAACAGCATGTTGACATTAGGCTCATCAGCTGTGGGAACCAAAGGACTGAATTATGTGAAAACGACCAAGCACAATGAAAGTGAAATCATCAAAACAAGTTTTGTTTATATGCCCAGAGAGGATAAAACAGGTATTGATGTCTGAGCATGTGACCACAGTGTGCACACACATGTATCACCTATGCAGTGGAGCCTGTTCCAACTGCTAATTTCTTTGAACACGTGGACCGCCTGCATGCTGATAATGATGGTGGCTTTAAGGATCAGTTTGATGTACGTACGTTGGCATGGTAACAATCATTGCCCTGCCCCCTGCATGATGTAATCTTCTCCTCCCAGACCATTCCCAAGGAGCCTGTGACATCCCATAGTGTAGCAGACAGCAATCCCTCACTGAACAGGTTCACCAACGTATACCCATGTAAGGCATATAGCTAGCCCCCCCCCCCCCCCCCCCCCCCCCCCCTGTACGCAATGATCCAACCAGTACACAGATGACCACAATCGTGTTATGTTGAAGCAACAAACAGGCATAGCTGGTTCAGACTACATCAATGCCAGCTTCATCGATGTAGGCTACACACATACAATACACATATGTTCTCTAATTATCCCTGACCCCACACTACATCAAAGGGTCTCCATAAGCCAAAGGCTTACATAGCTGCCCAAGGTATGGTGTACTCTTCTCACCAATGGTACTTCACTGCTGTCACATTTCTACTTAGGTCCACTTCAAAACACCACACAACACTTCCTGAGAATGTTGCTTGAGTATCGCCTAGCAACCATCGTCATGCTGACCAGATGTACAGAAGATGGCAAGGTGAGTGAAGGCAATAAAGGGAGTGGCCATGGTGGGTGTGGCTATGTATGCGACATTAAATGTTGCACACTAATCAGTAAAACTCTTGCTGTGATAGAGATGAATGGCCTCCCTCCTCCTCCACCTTACCCTCCATCCTCTTCTACCTTCCCTCCTCCTCCACCTTTCTCCCTTCTCCCCTCCCTCTCCTCCCCCACCTTCATTCTCACTCCCCCAGGTTAAATGTGAGCAGTACTGGCCAAAGGAGGTAGGAGGGACCATGAACATGGATAACCTCTCTATCCAGCTGCTCACTATGGTGTCATATGCTGAGTATGAAGTGAGAAAGCTTATCATTAAAGATGTAAGGGTGTGTCCTCATGGTGTACAAGAGAGAGATGATGTCATTTAACCCCACAGTCATCTTCCAATGAGAGCTCACCTCTAGAGGTGACCCATTTCCACTATACTGGGTGGCCAGATCATGGAGTCCCTAGCAACGCTATGTCTCTTGTTCAATTCAGTAGACACATTCGCAAGGTCCACCCTATTTCAAATGATGCCCCCCTTGTAGTTCACTGCAGTGCAGGAGTTGGTAGAACAGGGACCTTCATAGCTCTGGACATAGTGATGCAAGCAATGCAGACAGACCAGACCATTGATGTCTACAACTGTGTGAAGAAGCTGAGAATACAGAGGGTTCAGATGGTGCAGGCACTGGTGAGATCAACAGCTCTGTGATGGGATGGAGAGGAGAGGAGTAGCGATGTGGGCGAAGCTCAGTGGAGGATGGTAACGAAGAGCTTGAAAATGATATTCATTGTAGGAGTAGGAGGGGTGTGTATTAGATGGAAGGGTGGGCTTTAGATGGAAGGATGGTTATTGTGGGGAAAGGCCTTGACCCCTCCTCTCTTCCCCAGGATCAGTATGTGTTTGTTCATGACTGCGTTAATGAGCTGGTGGTGTGTGGTGATACTGAGGTGGTCACTGCTGACCTGAGGCGTGCCATGAACAGGCTACAGGATGTGGGACAGGAAGGGGGCGTGTCAGGATATGAGAAGCAGTATAAGGTTAGTGGTGGTTCATTATGAAGGTACCAGGGAGTGGGGGTGTGGCTTCTGAGCAGGTAGAGTATGATGAATAATAATCCTCATCAGACCATAACCTCCTCTGTTAGACCATAACCTCCTCTGTTAGAGCATAACCTCCGCTGTTAGACCATAACCTCCTCTGTTAGAACATAACCTCCTCTGTTAGAGCATAACCTCCTCTGTTAGAGCATAACCTCCTCTGTTAGAGCATAACCTCCTCTGTTAGAGCATAACCTCCTCTGTTAGAGCATAACCTCCTCTGTTAGACCATAACCTCCTCTGTTAGACCATAACCTCCTCTGTTAGACCATAACCTCCTCTGTTAGAGCATAACCTCCTCTGTTAGACCCTAACCTCCTCTGTTAGAGCATAACCTCCTCTGTTAGACCATAACCTCCTCTGTTAGACCATAACCTCCTCTGCTAGACCATAACCTCCTGTTAGAGCATAACCTCCTCTGTTAGACCATAACCTCCTCTGTTAGACCATAACCTCCTCTGTTAGACCATAACCTCCTCTGTTAGAGCATAACCTCCTCTGTTAGACCATAACCTCCTCTGTTAGACCATAACCTCCTCTGTTAGACCATAACCTCCTCTGTTAGAGCATAACCTCCTCTGTTAGACCATAACCTCCTCTGTTAGACCATAACCTCCTCTGTTAGACCATAACCTCCTCTGTTAGACCATAACCTCCTCTGTTAGACCATAACCTCCTCTGTTAGACCATAACCTCCTCTGTTAGACCCTAACCTCCTCTGTTAGAGCATAACCTCCTCTGTTAGACCATAACCTCCTCTGTTAGACCATAACCTCCGCTGTTAGACCATAACCTCCTCTGTTAGACCATAACCTCCTCTGTTAGACCATAACCTCCTCTGTTAGAGCATAACCTCCTCTGTTAGAGCATAACCTCCTCTGTTAGAGCATAACCTCCT
The DNA here is from genome assembly GCA_963681505.1 of Eunapius fragilis. NCBI lineage: Eukaryota > Metazoa > Porifera > Demospongiae > Spongillida > Spongillidae > Eunapius > Eunapius fragilis. The sequence goes on along the minus strand of OY811980.1, from coordinate 8,178,784 downwards.
CTGTTAGACCATAACCTCCTCTGTTAGACCATAACCTCCTCTGTTAGACCATAACCTCCTCTGTTAGACCCTAACCTCCTCTGTTAGAGCATAACCTCCTCTGTTAGAGCATAACCTCCTCTGTTAGACCATAACCTCCTCTGTTAGACCATAACCTCCTCTGTTAGACCATAACCTCCTCTGTTAGACCATAACCTCCTCTGTTAGAGCATAACCTCCTCTGTTAGACCATAACCTCCTCTGTTAGAGCATAACCTCCTCTGTTAGACCATAACCTCCTCTGTTAGACCATAACCTCCTCTGTTAGACCATAACCTCCTCTGTTAGACCATAACCTCCTCTGTTAGAGCATAACCTCCTCTGTTAGAGCATAACCTCCTCTGTTAGACCATAACCTCCTCTGTTAGAGCATAACCTCCTCTGTTAGACCATAACCTCCTCTGTTAGGCATCCAGAAGAGCATTTAAAGTCAGCAAATTATAGCATTACAAAATGATGTATGCATAATTATAAAAGGGAATTGAATAGGCATGATGGTAGAGCTAAGCACTAGGTAGTGCCATTATGTAGATAACCCCTTTGGGTATGGCCTGCTTCCATGCAGTTAGCTGGCTGATATCTATCCAGAACTGAAACATGATTTCTGAAGCTGCACATAACAAAGGCAGCTGTCAACAGTGTACATTTCATGATGCAAGAAATGTACATTCCATTTCAGAGTTTGGAAATCCTGTGTCAGTTTAAGGACAAGGAATTCAAATGTGCATTAAATGAACTAAACAAACATAAGAATCGTTATAGCAACAAAGTTCCCAGTAAGCAGCATACCATACCACAGTGGCCTGAAATAATAACCTTTGTCACTTCAGGAGACAGTAAGAGGGTGTGCATTTATCAGGAATGTGAGTACATCAATGCCAGCTTTGTCAACGTAAGCCTTGAATGTCTCACAACCAGTACTCTATACCTGTTCTGCCATTAATCCCATAGGGGTACCGTGAACCAGCCATGTTTATAGCCACCCAAGTCCCCTTGCCTAGCACAGTGACTGACCTCTGGAGAATGGTGGTGGAACACAAGTGTTCAATACTGGTCCAGCTGTACACACTCAGCGAGGGGGAGAGAGTGAGTGGAGGAGGGGCATGTGGGGAAGGTCTGGGGACTCAGCACCTTACCCCCCAGGAGGACAGTGGTGTATATTGGCCCCCCACTAAGGAGACAACCCTCGGTGTGGGCCCCTTTCAAATCACACAGGACACTATCAGTACTCACAGTGACTTCACAGTTCGCAAACTACATGTGCTCAAGTCTCCTCTGGTCAGAGAGATGATACATTACAGCTGCCTGTTTAGCCACTATTATTGCCATGGTTACCATAGATCCTTGCTGTAATGCAATACCATTACACCGCGTGGGTGGAGAATGGACGACCAAACTTCTCCTCCCTTCTGGAGATGATGGCACAGATCAACAAGACCTATAGCAGCAGTGGGAGTGGCCCTATTGTTGTCATGTGCAAGTGAGTCTGTTACCATAGTAATGATGTTTAATGACTCCACCCACTTCATCCTCGTGCCCCTCCCCATACGCACAGTGATGGTATGGGACGCACTGGTACCTTCATAACCATCCACTCATGTCTGGAACAGATGAAGGGAGAAGGCACAGTGGATGTCCTTCGAGCCATAAAGGCAGCCAGAACCCAAAGACCTGGCCTTGTGCAGGGAGTGGTAAGAGGAGGAGGAGAGGGGGAGGAGAGAGGAGGAGGGGTGGATGAAGAGAGAAATGGTGTGGTGGGCTTTATTCAGTTGGTAATGCCCCCACAACCTATGTAGTGAGGTTATTAATGTTGTGGTATGAAGGGTAGTAGTGTGTTGCTATGGTTTCCCTCCTCCCCCTTCCTAGGACCAGTACAAGTTGTGTCATGAAGCTCTGTTATCATATGTGGACACATTTGACACATGCTAACTTCAACGAGGCTGCAAAGGTTTAGTGGATCAAAATATAATGAGTAGTTATGTGACCAGGGACATTAGCACAGAAGACTAGACATATACCTCCATGCATTGCTTAGCTAATTGCTTGAATGAAGTGTACAATATTAAATAGTGAAGCACCATGGGAAGGAGGCATACATGTTTTAAAAACATTGTGGTGCAGTTAAGGTGATGGTTATGGCAGGGTATGAGGCAATTAAAGAATTGCATAACTGAAATTTGAATATGGAACCCATTATTGTTCCAGAGCAGAAGTAATGGTCAGAGTGCTCCAGAGCAGAGGTAATGGTCAGAGTGCCCCAGAGCAGAGGTAATGGTCAGAGTGCCCCAGAGCAGAGATAATGGTCAGAGTGCCCCAGAGCAGAGGTAATGGTCAGAGTGCCCCAGAGCAGAGATAATGGTCAGAGTGCCTCAGAGCAGAGGTAATGGTCAGAGTGCCCCAGAGCAGAGATAATGGTCAGAGTGCCTCAGAGCAGAGGTAATGGTCAGAGTGCCCCAGAGCAGAGGTAATGGTCAGAGTGCCTCAGAGCAGAGATAATGGTCAGAGTGCCTCAGAGCAGAGGTGATGGTCAGAGTGCCCCAGAGCAGAGATAATGGTCAGAGTGCCCCAGAGCAGAGGTGATGGTCAGAGTGCCCCAGAGCAGAGGTAATGGTCAGAGTGCCTCAGAGCAGAGATAATGGTCAGAGTGCCTCAGAGCAGAGGTAATGGTCAAAGTGCCCCAGAGCAGAGGTAATGGTCAGAGTGCCCCAGAGCAGAGGTGATGGTCAGAGTGATCCAGAGCAGAGATAATGGTCAGAGTGCCCCAGAGCAGAGGTAATGATCAGAGTGCCTCAGAGCAGAGGTGATGGTCAGAGTGCTCCAGAGCAGAGGTAATGGTCAGAGTGCTCCAGAGCAGAGGTGATGGTCAGAGTGCTCCAGAGCAGAGGTAATGGTCAGAGTGCCCCAGAGCAGAGATAATGGTCAGAGTGCCCCAGAGCAGAGATAATGGTCAGAGTGCCTCAGAGCAGAGGTAATGGTCAGAGTGCCCCAGAGCAGAGGTAATGGTCAGAGTGCCCCAGAGCAGAGGTAATGGTCAGAGTGCTCCAGAGCAGAGGTAATGGTCAGAGTGCCCCAGAGCAGAGATAATGGTCAGAGTGCCCCAGAGCAGAGATAATGGTCAGAGTGCCCCAGAGCAGAGGTGATGGTCAGAGTGCCTCAGAGCAGAGGTAATGGTCAGAGTGCCCCAGAGCAGAGGTAATGGTCAGAGTGCCTCAGAGCAGAGGTAATGGTCAGAGTGCCCCAGAGCAGAGATAATGGTCAGAGTGCCCCAGAGCAGAGGTAATGGTCAGAGTGCCTCAGAGCAGAGATAATGGTCAGAGTGCCCCAGAGCAGAGGTAATGGTCAGAGTGCCCCAGAGCAGAGATAATGGTCAGAGTGCCCCAGAGCAGAGGTGATGGTCAGAGTGCCCCAGAGCAGAGATAATGGTCAGAGTGCCCCAGAGCAGAGGTAATGGTCAGAGTGCCTCAGAGCAGAGGTAATGGTCAGAGTGCCCCAGAGCAGAGATAATGGTCAGAGTGCCCCAGAGCAGAGGTGATGGTCAGAGTGCCTCAGAGCAGAGGTAATGGTCAGAGTGCCTCAGAGCAGAGATAATGGTCAGAGTGCCCCAGAGCAGAGGTAATGGTCAGAGTGCCCCAGAGCAGAGATAATGGTCAGAGTGCCCCAGAGCAGAGGTAATGGTCAGAGTGCCCCAGAGCAGAGATAATGGGCAGAGTGCCTCAGAGCAGAGGTAATGGTCAGAGTGCCCCAGAGCAGAGGTAATGGTCAGAGTGCCTCAGAGCAGAGATAATGGTCAGAGTGCCTCAGAGCAGAGGTGATGGTCAGAGTGCCCCAGAGCAAAGATAATGGTCAGAGTGCCCCAGAGCAGAGGTGATGGTCAGAGTGCCCCAGAGCAGAGGTAATGGTCAGAGTGCCTCAGAGCAGAGATAATGGTCAGAGTGCCTCAGAGCAGAGGTAATGGTCAAAGTGCCCCAGAGCAGAGGTAATGGTCAGAGTGCCCCAGAGCAGAGGTGATGGTCAGAGTGATCCAGAGCAGAGATAATGGTCAGAGTGCCCCAGAGCAGAGGTAATGGTCAGAGTGCCTCAGAGCAGAGGTGATGGTCAGAGTGCTCCAGAGCAGAGGTAATGGTCAGAGTGCTCCAGAGCAGAGGTGATGGTCAGAGTGCTCCAGAGCAGAGGTAATGGTCAGAGTGCCCCAGAGCAGAGATAATGGTCAGAGTGCCCCAGAGCAGAGATAATGGTCAGAGTGCCTCAGAGCAGTGGTAATGGTCAGAGTGCCCCAGATCAGAGGTAATGGTCAGAGTGCCCCAGAGCAGAGGTAATGGTCAGAGTGCTCCAGAGCAGAGGTAATGGTCAGAGTGCCCCAGAGCAGAGATAATGGTCAGAGTGCCCCAGAACAGAGGTAATGGTCAGAGTGCTCCAGAGCAGAGGTAATGGTCAGAGTGCCCCAGAGCAGAGGTAATGGTCAGAGTGCCCCAGAGCAGAGGTAATGGTCAGAGTGCCCCAGAGCAGAGATAATGGTCAGAGTGCCCCAGAGCAGAGATAATGGTCAGAGTGCCCCAGAGCAGAGGTAATGGTCAGAGTGCCTCAGAGCAGAGATAATGGTCAGAGTGCTCCAGAGCAGAGGTAATGGTCAGAGTGCCCCAGAGCAGAGGTGATGGTCAGAGTGCTCCAGAGCAGAGGTAATGGTCAGAGTGCCCCAGAGCAGAGGTGATGGTCAGAGTGCCCCAGAGCAGAGATAATGGTCAGAGTGCCCCAGAGCAGAGGTGATGGTCAGAGTGCCCCAGAGCAGAGATAATGGTCAGAGTGTCCCAGAGCAGAGATAATGGTCAGAGTGCCCCAGAGCAGAGGTAATGGTCAGAGTGCTCCAGAGCAGAGGTGATGGTCAGAGTGCCCCAGAGCAGAGGTGATGGTCAGAGTGCCCCAGAGCAGAGGTAATGGTCAGAGTGCCTCAGAGCAGAGGTAATGGTCAGAGTGCCCCAGAGCAGAGGTAATGGTCAGAGTGCTCCAGAGCAGAGGTAATGGTCAGAGTGCCTCAGAGCAGAGGTAATGGTCAGAGTGCCCCAGAGCAGAGGTAATGGTCAGAGTGCCCCAGAGCAGAGATAATGGTCAGAGTGCCCCAGAGCAGAGATAATGGTCAGAGTGCCCCAGAGCAGAGGTGATGGTCAGAGTGCCTCAGAGCAGAGGTAATGGTCAGAGTGCCCCAGAGCAGAGGTAATGGTCAGAGTGCCTCAGAGCAGAGATAATGGTCAGAGTGCCCCAGAGCAGAGGTAATGGTCAGAGTGCCCCAGAGCAGAGGTAATGGTCAGAGTGCCCCAGAGCAGAGATAATGGTCAGAGTGCCCCAGAGCAGAGATAATGGTCAGAGTGCCCCAGAGCAGAGGTGATGGTCAGAGTGCCTCAGAGCAGAGGTAATGGTCAGAGTGCCCCAGAGCAGAGGTAATGGTCAGAGTGCCTCAGAGCAGAGGTAATGGTCAGAGTGCCCCAGAGCAGAGATAATGGTCAGAGTGCCCCAGAGCAGAGGTAATGGTCAGAGTGCCTCAGAGCAGAGATAATGGTCAGAGTGCCCCAGAGCAGAGGTAATGGTCAGAGTGCCCCAGAGCAGAGATAATGGTCAGAGTGCCCCAGAGCAGAGGTGATGGTCAGAGTGCCCCAGAGCAGAGATAATGGTCAGAGTGCCCCAGAGCAGAGGTAATGGTCAGAGTGCCTCAGAGCAGAGGTAATGGTCAGAGTGCCCCAGAGCAGAGATAATGGTCAGAGTGCCCCAGAGCAGAGGTGATGGTCAGAGTGCCTCAGAGCAGAGGTAATGGTCAGAGTGCCCCAGAGCAGAGATAATGGTCAGAGTGCCCCAGAGCAGAGGTAATGGTCAGAATGCCTCAGAGCAGAGATAATGGTCAGAGTGCCCCAGAGCAGAGGTAATGGTCAGAGTGCCCCAGAGCAGAGGTGATGGTCAGAGTGCCCCAGAGCAGAGGTAATGGTCAGAGTGCCTCAGAGCAGAGATAATGGTCAGAGTGCCCCAGAGCAGAGGTGATGGTCAGAGTGCCTCAGAGCAGAGGTAATGGTCAGAGTGCCCCAGAGCAGAGGTGATGGTCAGAGTGCCTCAGAGCAGAGGTAATGGTCAGAGTGCCCCAGAGCAGAGATAATGGTCAGAGTGCCCCAGAGCAGAGGTAATGGTCAGAGTGCCTCAGAGCAGAGGTAATGGTCAGAGTGCCTCAGAGCAGAGGTGATGGTCAGAGTGCCCCAGTGCAGAGATAATGGTCAGAGTGCCCCAGAGCACAGGTGATGGTCAGAGTGCCCCAGAGCAGAGATAATGGTCAGAGTGCCCCAGGGCAGAGGTGATGGTCAGAGTGCCTCAGAGCAGAGGTAATGGTCAGAGTGCCCCAGAGCAGAGATAATGGTCAGAGTGCCCCAGAGCAGAGGTGATGGTCAGAGTGCCCCAGAGCAGAGGTAATGGTCAGAGTGCCTCAGAGCAGAGATAATGGTCAGAGTGCCCCAGAGCAGAGATAATGGTCAGAGTGCCCCAGAGCAGAGGTAATGGTCAGAGTGCCTCAGAGCAGAGATAATGGTCAGAGTGTCCCAGAGCAGAGGTAATGGTCAGAGTGTCCCTGAGCAGAGGTAATGGTCAGAGTGCCTCAGAGCAGAGGTAATGGTCAGAGTACCCCAGAGCAGAGGTAATGGTCAGAGTGCCTCAGAGCAGAAGTAATGGTCAGAGTACCCCAGAGCAGAGGTAATGGTCAGAGTGCCCCAGAGCAGAGATAATGGTCAGAGTGTCCCTGAGCAGAGCCACCTCATGAACATGAGGTGGCTATGTGGTGAACATGAGGTGGCTATGTGGTGAACATGAGGTGGCTATGTGGTGAACATGAGGTAGCTATGTGGTGAACATGAGGTGGCTATGTGGTGAACATGAGGTGGCTATGTGGTGAACATGAGGTGGCTATGTGGTGAACATGAGGTAGCTATGTGGTGAACATGAGGTAGCTATGTGGTGAACATGAGGTGGGTATGAGGTAGCTATGAGGTGAACATGAGGTAGCTATGTGGTGAACATGAGGTGGCTATGTGGTGAACATGAGGTGGCTATGTGGTGAACATGAGGTAGCTATGTGGTGAACATGAGGTAGCTATGTGGTGAACATGAGGTAGCTATGTGGTGAACATGAGGTAGCTATGTGGTGAACATGAGGTGGGTATGAGGTAGCTATGAGGTGAACATGAGGTAGCTATGTGGTGAACATGAGGTGGCTATGTGGTGAACATGAGTTAGCTATGTGGTGAACATGAGGTAGCTATGTGGTGAACATGAGGTAGCTATGTGGTGAACATGAGGTGGCTATGTGGTGAACATGAGTTAGCTATGTGGTGAACATGAGGTAGCTATGTGGTGAACATGAGGTGGCTATGTGGTGAACATGAGGTGGCTATGTGGTGAACATGAGGTGGCTATGTGGTGAACATGAGGTAGCTATGTGGTGAACATGAGGTGGGTATGAGGTAGCTATGAGGTGAACATGAGATAGCTATGTGGTGAACATGAGGTAGCTATGTGGTGAACATGAGGTAGCTATGTGGTGAACATGAGGTAGCTATGTGGTGAACATGAGGTGGCTATGTGGTGAACATGAGGTGGCTATGTGGTGAACATGAGGTGGCTATGTGGTGAACATGAGGTAGCTATGAGGTGAACATGAGGTGGGTATGAGGTAGCTATGAGGTGAACATGAGGTAGCTATGTGGTGAACATGAGGTAGCTATGTGGTGAACATGAGGTAGCTATGTGGTGAACATGAGGTGGCTATGTGGTGAACATGAGGTAGCTATGTGGTGAACATGAGGTAGCTATGTGGTGAACATGAGGTAGCTATGTGGTGAACATGAGGTGGCTATGTGGTGAACATGAGGTGGCTATGTGGTGAACATGAGGTAGCTATGTGGTGAACATGAGGTGGCTGAGTAATTCCATATACTTTAGCATCATAGTCTAGTTTGGACATGCTACTTTCCCTATGTGCTCTCCCCATAGGAACATGCATAATTGCTGTACATTTGTATACCCTATAGTGTACATTTGTATACCCTATAGTGTACAGTTTTTAAAATGCAAGGAATTAAAATTTTCACTTTCTTTGTGACCTCGCTCATTTCGGTTTAGCATATTTTTAGCCTGCAACATTGTTGTCATATCAATTTGTACTAAAACATTGACAATAAAGAGGAGAACACAAAAATGATTCATTTTAATAACTTCTTAGCACGTACCATGAATGGGGTCATGAATTTGTATGACCTATCCAAAAATATTAAAATACAATCCTGACCAAACTTTTACCATAGTTAGCTAATCATACCACAAACATGTTTAGCTAAACATCTTTCTGGGCTGCATATATTCGCCGGGCTGGGACAGCTCATAAAATGATTGGTAGCCATTTTTTCCCTCCTTACAACAGTTTGTTTGTTTAGGTAGTTAAGGGTGCTGTCAAAACTCTACAATATGATTATCATTAATTGCTTTGATTATGGTAGCTTCGTTGTGACAAGCATGGCCACTGCCTTAAAGGAACAAACTGTTGTAAGGAGGGGAAAGATGGCTACCACACACTAATGGTCTTCACATTGCATCCCTACAAATGAACCTAATTGCATGAGTGGAATGTGGGTGTGGTTGATGTGAAGTTATAGAAACACACAGCACAGAATCACACCACACACATGCACACACACACTCACCCATACACATGCACACACACACACTCACCCATACACACAGCACACACACCACACACACACACTCATCTTACCATCACGTTCATGTCTCACCACAGGACTAACATGGCGGGTGGTAGCTGTGATGTTGAAGTCATACTCAGTGTATGGGTCCAGGCCTGATATGGTTACCATGGCAGAATGACCACCAACCACCTTCACTAGGGGAACCTCCCCCTGTTGGTGGGTGGGGCTGTAGTAAACAATATACTGAATGACCACACCCTTTGGCTCAATGGGAGATTTCCATTTAATGAGCACCTCCGTTGGGCTTTGTGTTACAATATCAGTAACCTCAGGTATAGTGGGCACTAAAAAGAACAAACAAAGTTTGGGAAAAATAGCTGTTAGAATCAACAAAACTGAAATGTGTCCATTAGTAGGGGGAGGGGCATCAGTATAGGGGGAGGGGGTATCAGTATAGGGGGAGGGGTATCAGTATAGGGGGAGGGGCATCAGTATAGGGGGAGGGGGATCAGTATAGGAAGAGGGGCATCAGTATAGGGGAGGGGCATCAGTATAGGGGAGGGGCATCAGTATAGGGGGAGGGGCATCAGTATAGGGGGAGGGGGCATCAGTATAGGGGGAGGGGCATCAGTATAGGGGGAGGGGGCATCAGTATAGGGGGAGGGGGCATCAGTATAGGGGGAGGGGCATCAGTATAGGGGGAGGGGCATCAGTATAGGGGGAGGGGCATCAGTATAGGGGAGGGGCATCAGTATAGGGGGAGGGGCATCAGTATAGGGGGAGGGGCATCAGCATCAGTATAGGATGTGGTGGTAAGAGAATGTCCTTGTACACATGACCACACCCCCACGTGATACATGACCACACCCCCACGTGATACATGACCACACCCCCATGTGCCGCTGACCTCTTGCAGGTGTTGTGGTGCTGATGATAGGACTGGGGACCCCCTCTCCCCTGTGGTCAGAGGCAAACACCCTTAGGTCGTAGGTGGTGTGAGGGAGGAGGTTGCCCACTGTGAGGGTGTAGAGGTGGGTGGGAGGGAGCCTAGACCACGCCCCTCCATGGCCGGGCTTGTATTCCACCGTGTACACACGTATTGGAGATGTGGCCTTGACTGGTGCCCAGGCCAGCCTGATCACGTAGCTGCTGAGAGCATTCACACTGGTGATGGTGGGAGGGAGGGTGTCTGGGGATGAGGAGGTGGCTAGGGAGGAGAAGAGTAAATACATTCACACCACACCACTACTCTCCCTAACTACACACTTCACACACCCTCCCCTCTCCCTAACTACACACCTCCCACACCCTCCCCCTCCCTAACTACACACCTCCCACACCCTCTCCAGTTATCTTTGCTGCCATTCAGTGAAGGACAATGACCTCCAGCTGTATACAGTAATGAAGGGCCAGTATTGTACCAGAGGGACACTACCTAAGTCCTAGAGCTTGTTCAGGTGCTCAAGTCACAAGCTCCGGGCACGTCACAGCAAAGCGTCACAGACCCACCCTTCTTAGGAGCGTATCCTGTTTCATGAAAGGGCTCATGGCATACCGCGTGGCTGCATGGAGCTACGGTATCTATGCTATGTACCAGGCCGCCTGTCTTCACCCTCCACGTGAGATGTCAACACAATACAAACTACGTTTAATACTTCGAGTACTTTTTCCTAGCTGTGTGTGCAGTCCTAATAACACAAAGAATAAAACCGCCTACACCTACAATAGCGAAGACAAATTACACACACATACTCCGTTAGTTGAGACAGGGTGCCTTGTGGGTGTGCAATGGCTCGGTTGTTATGCTCCATTTGGCGGCTACTGGCTATACCTAACTTACTCCGCTGCGCTTTGCACACCTGCTCCGCGCGTTATATCTCCTCCCCGCCCAACACACCACTTACCTAATGGCGGTGGTGTTGCTGAATACGAAGCATGAATAAGCAACGCTACGCCCAAGAGGCCGAGCAATCCCCTACACATCACTATACCGCGGTTGCCGAAGCCACACCTTTTACAAGCATCTGACGTCAACAATTAAAACATCAATTACATTAAAACGGTGTATCCTAAATTTAGTAACCATGTTTTATTTGGTTACCACACCTTCATTCTCTATTCGGCTGTTCGCGGTGCATGATATCCAGGTGTGGAGCCGCATCCAAGCGGCCATCTGGCCCACCCCCCTCCATGGCACGTGCATGCTTGCCTCCTCACACGAAGTCAAATATAGAATGAATGGATAATGCATAATTGGTCGAATGGCGGCTTAATACACATAGTCACTGGTCAAGCGCGTGCGGACAAGTGCAGGACCAAAGCCTGGGCTAACGGGCCTTTTATATTTACAAATGTCGGCTGGCATTAAATATGAAAGGTTCGTTAGCGGTTAGTAGAGTGAGACATCTGCGCATGCGAACCAGTTATGTCTGTTTATTCTGCATAGCATTGGCGCGATGATCAGTTTAATTATCAATTGGTAGGGGGGAAAAATGTCTTCATGATGAGGTATTAAAACTGACCACATAAGCCCGTAATATTATAGAGCTAGGGTTGGAAGTTAAGTTCATAGCTTTGGGGGCATGTTTTAATAACGTCACAATTACATAAGGTTTAACTTTTTAAAATGAGCCGACGATGACATGTAAAGCGGCGTGGACTCCTTCCCTTTTATACACGCTACTTTGTCCTATATACGTTAATTAAACTTATTAAATATTCAATTTCTCCTACTCCCTCTCCAAAAAACATCTGCTGACAATATCTATTATGGGCATGCGCGAATAATGAAATAACTGCATGACGTATACGTATCCAAGAATAAAAGAATTCGGCTACCAGTCCTGTTTTGAAATAAATTTCTCCGGCGAAATGTCGCGGCACGTTTCTGTGGTGTGGTTCGGCTTTCTCAGCGTAATATATGCAGCTGGGCCGTCAAACGGTGAGTACTGTTCCCAATGTATACATGCCGTACGTGTATATACATGCAGTTCGGGAATGAGCCTCGCTCCTTTTAGCTTATACGTAAATAACTGCATGGCCCGGAGTGCAAGTGTCGCAGGCCCCCCCGGTTAGATATGCAGGCGTTCCCCCATGCAGTGTAGTATACAATACGCCTATGCATGTCCCATGCATGGCTCCATGCATTATATACAAACCTTAATTGTACCACATGCACTGGCCGTCAGTATATATAGCCGGTGCATTCTGTGCACCTGCGCGTGCATGGTCCGCTAGCTTAAATATAAATATATGCTCAGCATGTGCGCGTGTACGGTTCATGTGCATCAGTGCATGTATTTTAATCAGGGCCGTAACAAGGTTATGAATCGAAATAGTCCTGCAAATTGGGTATCCACATAATAGATTCCTGGATGAGTGATATATTATCACAGCAAAAAAAAAAAAAAAAAGACGCAAATCATATTTCGATTCCACATCTGTTCTTTTGTTTTAATTATATCTGTACCAAAACTGTTATCATTTTGGTACAGATATAATGAATACATCAAAATGAATTTACAATTCACAGTTTCTCAACAGCCTCGACACTTCTGACTGGTTTTGGTCACTGTACATTCACTTGGGCTGTTTTTTCAAATAAAAAATAATAATCATAACATGAATATGAATACACAAATGAAACCAACAAATATTGTTTTTTATTTTATTTTATTTTTTACTTGTTTAGTATAATTAAATAATAAACAATAAATATTGTTGAAAAAAGGAAGATTATTATTATACATAACAATACAAGTCAGTATAACTGATCATGCAGTCATCTTTGTGACAGAACATGTGTATAAATAACACGGATAAATACGCATGTTATTTCACTATAACTCTATTAATACATTGCACTTTCATCATTGGGGTATCACACTTAAAACAAATAATGCACATGTTAAAATAATAATAATATATCGTTGATTGAGACTGGTCTGCAGTTGCCTCTTCAGCCTCTAACATTTGAAGTGATGAGCATTTTTAAAAATGAATGTTACCACTTACAGCTTAGCTTTGTATATAGAGGTGTGGAAATTTAAATGAGTAACATGCAGTTTAAGTACAAGTAATACAATTAAAAAATCTTGAAATTGTGCAAATTGAACTCATAGGCTGTATGTTCTGGACTGATGTGACTTTTAATTATCAGCCCCTTAACGTTAACGTATAAAAACTATAGCCATAATACGTCTGCATGTCACATAATTGAAATACATAGATTTAATTAGGCTCGACCTCAAGTACTTGTATATCGGCCATTACACATGTACAAGCATGACGATCTGTGCCTACTGTAAATATAGTGTACGTGCATGCACACGGATAATTCAATTCATATATCCTGTATTGTTAAGTTGCTGCAGATATTCAACGGTTCACACAAGTTGATCATCCGCGGCTTAAAGCCAGCTGAAGTCGGTGACCCTCCATATTTTTAAATATAGTTAATAAATCAGTTCATGTGGCAACAATACTATCTTGGTGTAAGTCGAGATATGTCTTGTCAAGGCCATATAAAATCAGGGCAAGGCTTGGTAAGACTTGTTAAAAAAGCGTCGCAAGAATTTGTTCTAGGAATTGAATCATTACTACAGTGTATCAATACTACTAGTTGGCATGCAATGGCCCCATCATTAACACTGTGGTGCATTTTATATTATACAAGTGATAAAAACATTCTCTATGCGAGAAGGTTGGTGGTATATAGGAATCAAAGGCGGTGGTGGTGTAAAAAGCAAGGGAACAAGGATTGTGATTGAAAAGGAAAAAAGAAATAGACCTATATTAGCAGCATGTCGTCATGTCTAACTGTGTGTGCTAATATAGGTCTATTTCAATTTTCCTTTTCAATCACAATCCTTGTTCCCTTGCTTTTTACACCACCACCGCCTTTGATTCCTATATACCACCAACCTTCTCGCATAGAGAATGTTTTTATCACTTGTTTCCTACATTTTTTGGTAGATTTAGTATTGTATTTAGTTCTTGAAAAGTAACCATGTAGCAAGAATGTCAAATGACAGTTTTATTAGAATCTCGTGGCCATGCAATTTTTTGAGGTGTGGGTGTACCATTAAAAACACAGTATTACTATTTAAACAATAAGTACAAGTATTTCATTTATAACCCAGGAGCATGTCATCTTGTATAGGATATACTGCTGTATATTCTGGACCAGGATATACTTCTGTATATCCAGGATATATAGCAGGTAGAGCAGGTGGAGCTAATCCTGCAGCTGGACATGGAACCACTCCTGGACCTGGACCTGAAACAGGTGATTTAAACAACCATTAGTTAAAACAAATCCTCCACTGGCAAGTGAAGCCATATAATACATCAGACAAAGATTACATGTACCCACTGATCTCACGCTATTATCAGATAAACCACAATACGTTGTCATAAGCAACTTTGATACTATTAGATATAAATTATGCACCACAATACACATTAACATTATTACGAAATTGTTGTCAGCGAACAGCGTGCACATATTTCAAACAACAGCACGGAGAGAGATGCAATATCTTCCGCTGTAACTGTTGCATAAAATATTTTAGCGATACACTATACATGCTATAATTTATGTCCAGATCCAACATTCATTAACGCACCTTCGGGGTGGTCGCTTTGATGGTCCTTTCAGTAGCGCGCTTGACACCTTGTCGTGTCTTGTATTGCACTCGTTTGGCATATCTGTAGGTGTACGAGTGGCTAGTTGTTGCCGGGTTTTTTTTCTGTAAGGGCGGTGGTGTGGGGGAGACACATTCTAATTGGAGCCACTTGCTTCACATTATCTGCTGTAGACTGTATATCGTAGTATCTGATCGCGTATGTAGTTCCACCGACAGAATTCGAAAGTTATGCTATATAAGAAGCTATAGTATAGAAATCAATTCGGTCAAACAATTATATGCGATAGTGTCGGGTACTTACGTGTATGGTAGTTTTGGCTTTCATTTCAAGCTGCGTAACGAATGATAAGAGTTGAGAGTAACGCACAGGCGTCATGCAGAAAATGATACCTTGAATATTCGTCAGGAGCCTTCCTATAACGTTATCGCTGCTCCATTCCGTTTCTCAACCATTTGGCATTATGTTGGACATTTATACATGGAGCCGTAGGGACCCGAAAAGGCTCTTGGATTCAGTGCGTATACCTCTTCTACAGCGTGCGGGAATATTAAGAATTTGAATCACGCCCACGACACGTGGCTATTATTGCATTTAAAAATAGCTAGCTGATGTAATTGGGTATTTTTAACCGAATACCAAATGAGGTACTATTCGCTTTAGTTAATTGCTCGAACAGTTAGGCGTCTAACAGACCCCCGAAGATAACCTGCGGACGCATCCTGAAGCGATTGGTACACTTGGCGTGCTTTACAAACGTTCCTGTCGTGAGTTATACTCTCCGGAAGGAAGAAGAAGAAGAAGAAGCCGACGGAGGAGAAATTTTAGGTGGGACTGGGTACGGACGATGGGGACGAGTATTTTTGTTCTCTAAAAGTACACCGTCTTGTGACACAAATACAACGCAGAACTGTTGTCCTTTTTTATATCGCTCGAATGCCACTAAGAGCGAAGTGACCCGATTCTTAAATGTCCCGCTAGACGTGAGTGACATTTTTTAAATGACATTCATGATACTGTTGGATTCCTATATGGAACCTACTCGCGTAGGTTCCGATCAGACATGGTCACTTTATACCCAAACAGGTCAACCTAGGATCACCTGGAATCAGAATGAACTGTTTGTAATGATTGCCAACAACAGCCTGGTGTCCCTCTCAGCAGTACCAAACAGAGTGAGCACACTAAACGACACAGCAACCCAGAAACCTCTGGTGTGTGAGGGTATAACAGGTGGACAGTGGTATCAACCAAATGGAGCCCTGTTTCCACTAGCAACAGACCCTATAACCACCTCTGGAGGGTTGGGTCAACGAAATGTGTCACGAGGAGTAGAGCTGTATCGTGGAACTCCTTATGACTTCCCACATGGTGTTCAATGTTGTACCAATACTACCATCACACTCTGTGTTGGAATGTACTCTGATCTCACACTAGCAGCATCATCAGGCATAGCTACATCAGCCCCTACTAGCTATGCTCTCTCTGTAGCAGCCACTTGTAAGTAGAGAGGAAAGTACATCACATGTGTTATGGAAAGGTTGACTCTCCCACAGATGGTCCTAACATCACAGGAGGTGTCCAGTTTCAGCTGTTGACACCTACAAATGTTGATCCACCAGTGTTCCAGTTGACCTGCACCAGCACTAGTTCTCCTCCTACAACTGTGCAGTGGACCATCAATGGAAGTCCAGTGAATGGTGGTAACTATGCTTCCTCTCAGATAGTGACAGATCGACCAACATCTACTTACAACAACACCCTGACTGTGACTGGGAGAGCACCTGGGATGTACACATGCACCGTTACCACTATAGCCTCTCCCCTAATCAGCTGCACTGGTTCACCACCAGTGTGTAATTCCAGGGCCTATTGTAAATCAACGATCTATTACCTCATCCCACAGTGTATCAGGTAAGTACTGCCTATGAAGAGTGTATTGTATCTATAGACATGTACCTTTATACAGGTCCTCCTGCCCCACCCACTGGTGTCACTGCTGTGCAGTCTGGTCCCACATCTGTCAATGTCTCTTGGACTGCACCAACCTCAGGTGGTCCAGTGAGCAGATATGATATCTACTATGTGGCTAATGGAGTCCCAAGTACAAGTGGTGGTTCAACCACTTCTACCTCTTATGTCCTAACCAACCTTCCAGTTGGGGTTCAGTACAACATCTCTGTCATAGCTGTAGGCACTTACCTTGGATCTCAGAGTGCTTTGGCTACAACTATATCAAGTTAGTTGAGTACTGTGTTGTGTATAATGCATGAGATGTGGTGACATACAGCAGGCACGGGATGTGTCTCCTTCCCCCTCTCCCCCACCCTCCTTCCCTCCCTCCTTCTCCCCTCTCCCCATCCCTCCTTCCCCCTTCCTCCTTCCCTCCATCCTTCTCCCTCCCTCCTTCCCTCCCTCCTTCCCTCCCTCCTTCCCTCCCTCCTTCTCCCCTCTCCCCCCTCCCTCCTTTCCCTCATTCCCCCTCTCCTTTCCCCTCACCTTCTGCATTTAGGAAAATTATGCAAGAAAATGATTACATTATTAAAGTCCAAAGCCCCCCTGGAGAAACCTTACGTTTTTAAATGCGATATATTAATCAAACACATTGCGGTATCAAACGTCACATTGCCTCTAGGGGAAAAATAATGATAATTCTGGATCCACCCCATGATATAGGTACTTCGTATTAAGGTATATGTATAACTGGAAGGCCGTTGCTGCATTACTGAACCATCTTCCTACACAGCATTAGGTAGTGTGTCCATCACTGGTAGTGGGACCACACCCACTGCTGGGTCACCATACACACTCAACTGCACTGTTCCAGTCATTGGATGGAATGGATCACTGACCATCCAACTGACAGCTCCAAATGGAAGTGTGCTCACCAGCAATGTGGTATCAGCTAGTCCAGGGATGACCTACACACTCCAGTGGCCATTCTCCCCTCTACACACATCTGATGGAGGACAGTACTCATGTGTGGTGTCATATAAGAGCTACACTCTTGGTGCAACTAACTCTTCTGTCATAGTGACAAGTATGTACTAAAGTATAGAGGTATGGAGGTTAATTATATGTCCCTTATCTCCTCATACTGCCAGTCCCCTCACCCACTGTCATGGTCTATGCACCCAATCAAGTTGTCATTGTTGGAAGCAACCTCACCCTGACCTGTAATATCCAGTTGGACCCATCAGTGGACAGTACAGTGATGGTGAACAGTACATGGACTGCACCAGGAGGGGCTACCCTCAGTGGTAGTAATCCCTCATGGACTGAATCATTCTATCAGAGCACACTGATGTTGACTACACTGGGGACTGGAGATGCTGAGAACTATATCTGTGGAGTGTCAGTCACTCCCATGGCCTCCCAGTACATCACTGGACCAATGGGAAGGAATGCCTCCATCTTGGGTACAGTGGACATATATGTATTTCCCCACACATATATTTCAGTGGCCTTAAATGCCCAGTAATGTTTAGAACAAATGAAACATGCCTTCAGTGTTGAGATATGCCATTTCTACTAAGTTTTTGCTGTTTCTAGATGTTAAACAAAACACCTTGCTTGATACTGTTCATTTGGTGGTTTGTGAAAAGTGTGAGAGGGGTAGGACCCAAGGTTGGTGGAATGTGGTAACATGCATTCTTTTAGTTTCAGTACACACAGTAAACATCACCACATCAGGCAGCCCAGTGGCAGGACAGATGTACACACTCATCTGTAATGGAACACTGGTGGGGAACACTTCACTCACTCCTGTGGTGACATGGAGGAACTCAACTGGAGTGGTTACCAATGGAAATGACATCACTGTATCCAATGGTATCCTCACATTTAACCCTCTGCACACCTCTCATGGAGGACAATACACCTGTCAGTCTACACTAAGTTCACCACTCAGCTCAACAACCACAGCCTTGATGAGTGTCACTGTTCTAAGTAAGTGACTGGAGTGTTAGTAGTGAGCTCTAATTACTGCCTCCCCTCCACTCAGTCCCTCCTCCCACTGTCACCATCACCTCAGGTCAGCAGTATGTGGACACCTCAATAGCTGTCAGTTCTTCTACATCAACAATCACAGTGAATGGTCAGTTGACACTGTATCTCCAAGTAAGCATTGGGAAATAGTATGCATTTTGGTATTTAATTATGTATACGTTCCAATAATCCCACTTGTGGGACATTTTTAAATTTCCAGAGAAGAATAATGAAATAAAATTCAGTTTTTTTATCTTTACGACAGAAAATAATCAAATTAGCATCATGTGGTCCATGGTGTAGAAACACTTCGTATAGCGCACTTATGGTAGTAGTTGTATTGCCATGCATGGTTGTATAGCCATGTATGGTAGTAGTTGTATAGCCATGTATGGTAATAGTTGTATAGCCACTTATGGTAGTAGTTGTATAATAGTATAGCCATGATGGTAGTATAGCCATGTATGGTAGTGTGGCTGTTTACCTGTCTCTGCTGCAGTAACAGTGGTGACCATATCTGATGGGAGCTCCACTGTAGTGGGAGTGGCTGGTGGTGCTGGGGGAGTGGTCTTTGCTGTTATTATATTGGCAGCCATCTTGATTGCTGTCACCATGTAAGCAAATAAAGTAACTAGTAGTCACATGACCATGTCACCTGATGACATTAGGAGGAGGAAGAGGAGTGGACTTCTGAGGTTACATACTCAGCAGGATGGTAACAGCATGTTGGCATTAGGCTCGCCAGCTATGGGAACCAAAGGACTGAATTATGTGAAAACGAACCAGCACAATGAAAGTGAAAACATCAAGACAAGTTTTGTTAATATGCCCGGTGAGGATAAAACAGGTATTGATGTCTGAGCATGTGACCACAGTGTGCACACACATGTATCACCTATGCAGTGGAGCCTGTTCCTACTGCTAAATTCTTTGAACATGTGGACCGCCTGCATGCTGATAACGATGGTGGCTTTAAGGATCAGTTTGATGTACGTATGTTGGCATGGTAACAATCATTGCCCTGCCCCCTGCATGATGTAATCCTCTCCTCCCAGACTATTCCCAAGGAGCCTGTGGCATCCCATAGTGTAGCAGACAGCAATCCCTCACTGAACAGGTTCACCAACGTATACCCATGTAAGGCATATAGCTAGCCCCCCCCCCCCCCCCCCCTCCCCCCCTGTACTCAATGATCCAACCGGTACACAGATGACCACAATCGTGTTATGTTGAAGCAACAAACAGGCATAGCTGGTTCAGACTACATCAATGCCAGCTTCATAGATGTAGGTTACACACATATGTTCTCTAATTATCCCTGACCCCACACTACATCAAAGGGTCTCCATAAGCCAAAGGCTTACATAGCTGCCCAAGGTATGGTGTACTCTTCCCACCAATGGTACCTCACTGCTGTCACATTTCTACTTAGGTCCACTTCAAAACACCACACAACACTTCCTGAGAATGTTGCTTGAGTATCGCCTAGCAACCATCGTCATGCTGACCAGATGTACAGAAGATGGCAAGGTGAGTGAAGGCAATAAAGGGAGTGGCCATGGTGGGTGTGGCTATGTATGCGACATTTAATGTTGCACACTAATCAGTAAAACTCTTGCTGTGATAGAGATGAATGACCTCCCTCCTTCTCCACCTTACCCTCCCTCTTCCTCCACCTTCCCTCCTCCTCCACCTTACTCTCCCTCCTCCCCTCCCTCCTCCCCACCTTCATTCCCACTCCCCCAGGTTAAGTGTGAGCAGTACTGGCCAAAGGAGGTAGGAGGTACCATGAACATGGATAACCTCTCTATCCAGCTGCTCACTATGGTGTCATATGCTGAGTATGAAGTGAGAAAGCTTATCATTAAAGATGTAAGGGTGTGTCCTCATGGTGTACAAGAGAGAGATGATGTCATTTAACCCCACAGTCATCTTCCAATAAGAGCTCACCTCTAGAGGTGACCCATTTCCACTACACTGGGTGGCCAGATCATGGAGTCCCTAGCAACGCTATGTCTCTTGTTCATTTTGGCAGACACATTCGCAAGGTCCACCCTATTTCAAATGATGCCCCCCTTGTAGTCCACTGCAGTGCAGGAGTTGGTAGAACAGGGACCTTCATAGCTCTGGACATAGTGATGCAAGCAATGCAGACAGACCAGACCATTGATGTCTACAACTGTGTGAAGAAGCTGAGAATCCAGAGGGTTCAGATGGTGCAGGCACTGGTGAGAATGACGGCTCTGTGATGGGACGGAGAGGAGAGGAGTAACAATGTGGGCGGGGCTCAGAGGAGGATGGTAACGAAGAGCTCGGAAATGATATTCATTGTAGGAGTAGGAGGGTGTGCTTTAGATGGAAGGGTGGGCTTTAGATGGAAGGATGGTTATTGTGGGGAAAGGCCTTGACCCCTCCTCTCTTCCCCAGGATCAGTATGTGTTTGTTCATGACTGTGTTAATGAGCTGGTGGTGTGTGGTGATACTGAAGTGGTCACTGCTGACCTGAGGCGTGCCATGAACAGGCTACAGGATGTGGGACAGGAAGGGGGCGTGTCAGGATATGAGAAGCAGTATAAAGTTAGTGGTGGTTCATTATGAAGGTACCATCAATCAGGGAGTGGGGGTGTGGCTTCTGACCAGGTAGAGTATGATGAATAATAATCCTCATCAGACCATAACCTCCTCTGCTAGGCCATAACCTCCTCTGTTAGACCATAACCTCCTCTGTTAGAGCATAACCTCCTCTGTTAGACCATAACCTCCTCTGTTAGACCATAACCTCCTCTGTTAGACCATAACCTCCTCTGTTAGAGCATAACCTCCTCTGTTAGACCATAACCTCCTCTGTTAGACCATAACCTCCTCTGTTAGACCATAACCTCCTCTGTTAGAGCATAACCTCCTCTGTTAGACCATAACCTCCTCTGTTAGACCATAACCTCCTCTGTTAGACCATAACCTCCTCTGTTAGACCATAACCTCCTCTGTTAGAGCATAACCTCCTCTGTTAGACCATAACCTCCTCTGTTAGACCATAACCTCCTCTGTTAGACCATAACCTCCTCTGTTAGACCATAACCTCCTCTGTTAGACCATAACCTCCTCTGTTAGACCATAACCTCCTCTGTTAGACCATAACCTCCTCTGTTAGACCATAACCTCCTCTGTTAGACCATAACCTCCTCTGTTAGACCATAACCTCCTCTGTTAGACCATAACCTCCTCTGTTAGACCATAACCTCCTCTGTTAGACCATAACCTCCTCTGTTAGACCATAACCTCCTCTGTTAGACCATAACCTCCTCTGTTAGACCATAACCTCCTCTGTTAGACCATAACCTCCTCTGTTAGAGCATAACCTCCTCTGTTAGACCATAACCTCCTCTGTTAGACCATAACCTCCTCTGTTAGACCATAACCTCCTCTGTTAGACCATAACCTCCTCTGTTAGACCATAACCTCCTCTGTTAGACCATAACCTCTTCTGTTAGAGCATAACCTCCTCTGTTAGACCATAACCTCCTCTGTTAGACCATAACCTCCTCTGTTAGGCGTCCAGAAGAGCATTTAAAGTCAGCAAATTATAGCATTACAAAATGATGTATGCATAATTATAAAAGGGAATTGAATAGGCATGATGGAACTGAGCCATATGGTAGAGCTAAGCACTAGGTAGTGCCATTATGTAGATAACCCTTTTGGGTATGGCCTGCTTCCATGCAGTTAGCTGGCTGATATCTATCCAGAACTGAAACATGATTTCTGAAGCTGCACATAACAAAGGCAGCTGTCAACAGTGTACATTTCATGATGCAAGAAATGTACATTCCATTTCAGAGTTTGGAAATCCTGTGTCAGTTTAAGGACAAGGAGTTCGAATGTGCATTAAATGAAGTAAACAAACATAAGAATCGCTATAGCAACAAAGTTCCCAGTAAGCAGCATACCACAGTGGCCTGAAATAATAACCTTTGTCACTTCAGGAGACAGTAAGAGGGTGTGCATTTATCAGGAATGTGAGTACATCAATGCCAGCTTTGTCAACGTAAGCCTTAAATGTCTCACAACCAGTACTCTATACCTGTTCTGCCATTAATCCCATAGGGGTACCATAAACCAGCCATGTTTATAGCCACCCAAGTCCCCTTGCCTAGCACAGTGACTGACCTCTGGAAAATGGTGGTGGAACACAAGTGTTCCATACTGGTCCAGCTGTACACACCCAGCGAGGGGGAGAGGGTGAGGGGACGAGGGGCATGTGGGGAAGGTCTGGGGACTCATCACCTTACCCCCCAGGAGGACAGTGGTGTATATTGGCCCCCCACTAAGGAGACAACCCTCAGTGTGGGTCCCTTTCAGATCACACAGGACACCATCAGTACTCACAATGACTTCACTGTTCGCAAACTACATGTGCTCAAATCTCCTCTGGTCAGAGAGATGATACATTACAGCTGCCTGTTTAGCTATTATTGTTGCCATGATTACCATAGATCCTTGCTGTTATGCAATACCATTACACCGTGTGGGTGGAGAATGGACGACCAAACTTCTCCTCCTTTCTGGAGATGATGGCGCAGATCAACAAGACCTATAGCAGCAGTGGGAGTGGCCCTATTGTTGTCATGTGCAAGTGAGTCTGTTACCATGGCAAGGATGGTTAATGACTCCACCCACTTCCTCATCGTGCCCCTCCCCATACACACAGTGATGGTATGGGACGCACTGGTACCTTCATAACCATCCACTCATGTCTGGAACAGATGAAGGGAGAAGGCACAGTGGATGTCCTTCGTGCCATAAAGGCAGCCAGAACCCAGAGACCTGGCCTTGTACAGGGAGTGGTAAGGGGAAGCTGAGAGGGGGACAAGGGGAGGGAGAAGGGAGGAGGATGAGGAGGGGTGGATGAAGAGAGGAATTTGTGTGGTGGGCCTTATTTAGCTGGTAATACCCCCACTACCTATGTAGTGAGGTTATTATTGTTGTGGTATGGAGTGTGTTGCTATGGTTTCCCTCCTCCTCCTTCCCAGGACCAGTACAAGTTGTGTCATGAGGCTCTGTTATCATATGTGGACACCTTTGACACATATGCTAACTTCAATGAGACTGCAAAAGTTTAGTGGATCGAAGTTACACAATACAATGAGTAGTTATGTGACCAGGGACATTAGCACAGAAGACTAGACATATACCTCCATGCATTGCTTAGCTCATTGCTTGAATGAAGTGTACAATATTAAATAGTGAAGCACCATGGGAAGGAGGCATGCATGTTTTAAAACATTGTGGGGCAGTTAAGGTGATGGTTATGGCAGGGTATGAAATAATTGACTGCGACTGAAATTTGAACATGGACGCATTATTGTTCCAGAGCAGAAGTAATGGTCAGAGTGTTCCAGAGCAGAGGTAATGGTCAGAGTGCCCCAGAGCAGAGGTAATGGTCAGAGTGCCCCAGAGCAGAGGTAATGGTCAGAGTGCCCCAGAGCAGAGGTAATGGTCAGAGTGCCCCAGAGCAGAGGTAATGGTCAGAGTGCCCCAGAGCAGAGGTAATGGTCAGAGTGCCTCAGAGCAGAGGTGATGGTCAGAGTACCCCAGAGCAGAGGTAATGGTCAGAGTGCCCCAGAGCAGAGGTAATGGTCAGAGTACCCCAGAGCAGAGATAATGGTCAGAGTACTTCAGAGCAGAGGTAATGGTCAGAGTGCCCCAGAGCAGAGGTAATGGTCAGAGTGCCTCAGAGCAGAGGTAATGGTCAGAGTGCCCCAGAGCAGAGGTAATGGTCAGAGTGCCCCAGAGCAGAGGTAATGGTCAGAGTGCCCCAGAGCAGAGGTAATGGTCAGAGTACCCCAGAGCAGAGGTAATGGTCAGAGTGCCCCAGAGCAGAGATAATGGTCAGAGTGCCCCAGAGCAGAGGTAATGGTCAGAGTGCCCCAGAGCAGAGGTAATGGTCAGAGTGCCCCAGAGCAGAGGTAATGGTCAGAGTGCCCCAGAGCAGAGATAATGGTCAGAGTACCCCAGAGCAGAGGTAATGGTCAGAGTGCCCCAGAGCAGAGGTAATGGTCAGAGTGCCCCAGAGCAGAGGTAATGGTCAGAGTGCCCCAGAGCAGAGGTAATGGTCAGAGTGCCCCAGAGAAGAGGTAATGGTCAGAGTGCCCCAGAGCAGAGGTAATGGTCAGAGTGCCCCAGAGCAGAGGTGATGGTCAGAGTGCCCCAGAGCAGAGGTAATGGTCAGAGTGCCCCAGAGCAGAGATAGTGGTCAGAGTGCAAACTAGTGTTGTTTCTTATGATGAACTCATTACTTTGGTAAGTGTTAATACGCCGAGCTCAGTTGCTAGGGCTAAACTAGGGTTATGAGTTAATTGACATGCCAATTATGTGGTGACTTTCCTCTTCTTAGCCATTGTAGTTAATGAGGAAAGAGTTGCATTAACTAAGTGCAAACACGCACATACAACAAACACACACACACACACACACACACACACACACACACACACACACACACACCCACACACACTCTCTCTCTCTGCCTATACTATAGTACATTTGTAACCATTTCAGCGCAATTTTCTATTTCACTTTTTTGTTGCAACTATGGCAGTTATTGCATGAGCGCAACGTACTGGTGTGCACGAAGAAAAAAAAAAATTCCGGATATCTGGTCCGTACATTGTCATCAACTACTCGTTACGCGTATAATCTTTGAAGCATATCGCCAACCAAAGATGCTGCAGCGCTCAACAAAGCTAACGGTACAATGGCTTGCTATCGTGCACGTGCTGTATGTGCCGTCAAATGGTGAGTTACGGTAGTTACCACTAAGGGACAACGTTCGTGACTAGTAAATGAAACTGAAATTGACAACTACATTAGCTCAACACAGAATATCGAACTCGTGCAAGATGATTGCGTACTAGAACGTTTTTAAGCATGCACATATTAAGATATCTGGACACCAAGTTAGTTAAGCAGGAAGGCCGGGTTGATGTTGTATCAGTATAAAGTTGAAGGTATTGTGAGCTTGTTCATATATATTTTCAAGTTTATCAGGTACTAGCCTTCTACAAAGCACTTGAATTTAAAAGCGAGGACCGGAGTTATAAAGCGCGAGGTGTGTATATATAATATGGGACAGTGTCCAGCAGAATCACCCTTCTGGCTAGTTTTTCAAGTTTTCAAATTTTTTGATTTTCCTTGAACACCCATGAGTTTCTGTCAAATGTTCCTTACGCATCCTAAATCAGACTATCCATCACAAAGTTATTAGGCACTGAATTTATAATTAGCCATACATTTCAATGCGAGCGTTACTTTTCTTTTGCTTGTTGAAAAAGTACCATAAGGGTGATTTAGCTGGACACTGTCCCATATAATTATATATAATTATAATTATATATATTTCATCCATGAATATTTTGCAAAGCTACCACAAACCCGTAATGCAGACCATCGGTTGCCATCTACTGATGTGTGAGAATGGCTTTGTTTTCCAAGAATTACAATAATCCTAAGCTAAGAATAATTTGGAAGGTTATTATAATTCCCCTGCATTAGACTAATGTACCAATTATTTTAATACACCACACAGGCCAGACTGTTGGAATCTTTTGGAATGTGAATGGTGCAAATCTAATGGTTGCCAACAACAGCCTGGTGACCCTCTCAGTGGTCCTACCAAGAGTGAGTGTGGTATCTGGATCACAGTATCCTCTGGTGTGTGAGGGTATAACAGGTGGACAGTGGTATCAACCAAATGGAGCCCTGTTTCCACTAGCAACACCAGACACTGTAACCCCTAGTCAATCCTGGGGTCAACGAAATGTGTCTGTAGGAGTAGAGCTGTATCGTGGAGCTCCTTCTGTCTTTCCACATGGTGTTCAATGTTGTACCAATACCACCATCACACTCTGTGTTGGAATGTACACTGATCTCACACTAGCAGCATCATCAGGCATAGCTGCATCAGGCACTATGGGCTATACTCTCTCTGTAGCAGCCACTTGTAAGTAGAGAGGAAAGTACATCACATGTGTTATGGAAGTGTTGACTCTCCCACAGATGGTCCTAACATCACAGGAGGTGTCCAGTTTCAGCTGTTGACACCTACAAATGTTGATCCACCAGTGTTCCAGTTGACCTGCACCAGCACTAGTTCTCCTCCTACAACTGTGCAGTGGACCATCAATGGAAGTCCAATGAATGGTGATAACTATGCTTCCTCTCAGATAGTGATAGATCGACCAACATCTACTTACAACAACACCCTGACTGTGACTGGAAGAGCACCTGGGATGTACACATGCACTGTCTTCACTACCTGCTCACCAGTGTGTGGAGCAATGGGGTTTACTCTCAATCCAAGATCCACTACCTCATCCCTCAGTGTATCAGGTAAGTACTGTCTATGAAGAGTACCTATAGACATGTACCTCTATACAGGTCCTCCTGCCCCACCCACTGGTGTCACTGCTGTGCAGTCTGGTCCCACATCTGTCAGTGTCTCTTGGACTGCACCAACCTCAGGTGGTCCAGTGAGCAAATATGATATCTACTATGTGACTAATGGAGTCCCAAGTACAAGTGGTGGTTCAACCACTTTTACCTCTTATGTCCTAACCAACCTTCAAGTTGGGGTTCAGTACAACATCTCTGTCATAGCTGTGGGCACTTACCTTGGATCTCAGATAACTTGGACAGTTGTTGTTCCAGGTACACCTGAAGTAGTCCATACTCCCTCATAACCTCACCATGATGGTCCATGAGTAGCCATGATCTCACTGTTTATTATCCTACACAGCATTAGGTAATGTGTCCGTCACTGGTAGTGGGACCACACCCACTGCTGGGTCACCATACACACTCACCTGCACTGTTCCAGTCATTGGATGGAATGGATCACTGACCATCCAACTGACAGCTCCAAATGGAAGTGTGCTCACCAGTAATGTGGTATCAGCTAGTCCAGGGATGACCTACACACTCCAGTGGTCATTCTCCCCTCTACCCACATCTGATGGCGGACAGTACTCATGTGTTGCCAGTGGACCTACCTTCCCTTCAAATTCATCATACACCTTGGCTGTCATAAGTCAGTACTTGCATTAAGTGGATATTCATATTATGCAATTCTCAGTGCATTATGTAATAACTAAATCTGTCCATGAAGTGACAGTTAATAATTGGGTGAACACCCTTTCCTTCAGTTCCTCAACCTGCTTCAACCATCACTGCTGTCCCCAGTCAGGTGGTAACCGTTGGAAGCAACCTCACCCTAACCTGTAATATCCAGTTGGACCCATCAGTGGACAGTAATGTGACAGTGAACAGTACATGGACTGGACCAGCCTCTCTCACACCTAGCTCCATACTGACTGGCCCTCCATATCAGAACACACTCATGTTGGGTTCATTGGCCACCTCAGCTGCAGGCAACTACACCTGCTCAGTGGTGGTCTCCCCACTCAACCCTCAGTTCATCTCCCTAGCAACACAGAGAACTGTCATCCTTGGTAGGTATTTCAAATTTATTACAGCACATACATGTTATTTCATACTACTTATATTGCCTTCAGTTTCAGTACACTCCATCAGCCTCACCACATCAGGCAGTCCAGTGGCAGGACAGATGTACACACTCATCTGTAATGGAACACTGGTGGGGAACACTTCACTCACTCCTGTGGTGACATGGTGGAACTCAACTGGAGTGGTTACCAGTGGAAATGGGATCTCTGTATCCAATGGTATCCTCACATTTAACCCTCTGCGCACCTCTCATGGAGGACAGTACACCTGTCAGTCTACTCTGGGTACACTCAACTCAACCATAACATCAAGCACACTGCTTACTGTTCAAAGTAATTGCATATTCTGTACACTGCACTTTTCAGCTATGGTTAAATAGATGCATCATTATATAAAGTGTACCAGTCATAGCCCTATAACAGCTTAAACATGCACCAACAGGCAGGTCTGTTACTTGTATGTCAGTAGACTAACGTAGCATCATATCTCTCTAAATGATAAAGGACCTACCAATAATGAAATTATCAACTGTATCACAATGTTCTTTGTCCCCTTGATAGTAATGTATAATTGCCTCAATTAATTGTAAAATCCTCCTCCCCAGTCCCTCCTCCCATCATCACTACCGCTGGTGTACCCAATCAGGTTGCCATTGTTGGCAGCAACCTCACCCTGACCTGTAATATCCAGTTGGACCCATCAGTGGACAGTACAGTGATGGTGAACAGTACATGGACTGCACCAGGAGGAGCTACCCTCAGTGGTAGTAATTCTTCATGGACTGGGTCATCCTACCAGAGCACACTGATGTTGACTTCACTGGGGACTGGAGATGCTGGGAACTATATCTGTGGAGTGTCAGTCACTCCCATGGCCTCACAGTACATCACTGGACCAATGGGAAGGAATGCCTCCATCTTGGGTACAGTGGACATATATGTAATTAGCTGATGCTCACAGATAGGGGCAGAGGCTCTTATTAAGAGTAGCTAACGTTAGAACCAATGAAAATATGCATACAAGCTTCCAATGTTGAGACATGCCATTCATACAAGAAATTGGTTTTAACTAAGCCTGATTTTTAATAAAGCAGTTGGCATTAAATAAACACTCATACATGATTGTGTGTGTATGTATGTGAGTGTGTGTATATGTGTGTGTGTGAGTGTGCCTGTGAGTGTGTGTATGTGTGAGTGTGTGTGAGTGTGTGTGTGTGTGTGTGAGTGTGTGTGAGTGTGTGTGAGTGTGTGTGTGAGTGTGTGTGTGAGTGTGTGTGTGTGAGTGTGTGTGAGTGTGTGTGTGAGTGTGTGTGTGTAGGTCACAATGTTGAGAAAAGTGTTCATTTACATTCTCTGTTCTCTTAGTGTCAGTACACTCCATCAGCCTCACCACATCAGGCAGTCCAGTGGCAGGACAGATGTACACACTCATCTGTAATGGAACACTGGTGGGGAACACTTCACTCACTCCTGTGGTAACATGGTGGAACTCAACTGGAGTGGTCACCAGTGGAAATGGCATCACTGTATCCAATGGTAACCTCACATTTAACCCTCTGCGCACCTCTCATGGAGGACAGTACACCTGTCAGTCTACTCTGAGTACACGCAACTCAACCATAACATCAAGCACACTGCTTACTGTTCAAAGTAATTGCATATGCTGTGTCAATCATATATTCCTATAGCAGCTTAAACATACCCTGACAGGTTGATCTGGTGTATATCATGATATGCATATGGGACAGTGTCCAGTAAAATCACCCTTCTGGATAGTTTTGCAAGTCAGTTTTCACATTTTTCTGTGAACAGCTTTCAAAATCATAAAATCATAAGGCACTGAATGTATAATTAGAACTATATATTTCAATGTGAAAGTTATATTCTTTTGCTTCTCCTGGAAAATTTGAAAAACGATCACAAGGTTGATAATGCTGGACACTGTCTCTCTAGAGCTCATGTATGTCTCTATAAGTACAGCTCTTTGTATAACGATATTGTAAGTTAATAGCTAAGGATCTATTGCGTTTTCGGTAACATGGATGACATTTCTTCAACATCCTCCTCCCCAGTCCCTTCTCCCATCATCACTACCACTGGACTACCTAATCAGGTTGCCATTGTTGGCAGCAACCTCACCCTGACCTGTAATATCCAGTTGGACCCATCAGTGGACAGTACAGTGATGGTGAACAGTACATGGACTGCACCAGGAGGAGCTACCCTCAGTGGTAGTAATCCTTCATGGACTGAGTCATCGTACCAGAGCACACTGATGTTGGCTTCACTGGGAACTGGAGATGCTGGGAACTACATCTGTGGAGTGTCAGTTAGTCCTAATAACTCTCAATACATAAAGGGGCCAATGCAACAGATTGGCACCATACTGGGTGAGTTTAAAAAATCACTTGACATTACAGATACTCAAATATATTGCCTTCAGTATATGTACACACAGTAAACATCACCACATCAGGCAGTCCAGTGGCAGGACAGATGTACACACTCATCTGTAATGGAACACTGGTGGGGAACACTTCACTCACTCCTGTGGTGACATGGAGGAACTCAACTGGAGTGGTTGCCAGTGGAAATGACATCACTGTATCCAATGGTATCCTCACATTTAACTCTCTGCGCATCTCTCATGGAGGACAGTATACCTGTCAGTCTGTAGTCACTTCAGTGAATACTTCAACAGCCACAGCAAACACGAATGTCATTGTACAAAGTAAGACTTCTTTGATAAATAATCATATTTCTGTTATAATTCAGCTCTCCTCCCCAGTACCTACACCAAATGTAACAGTCACAGCTACACTCCTCAGCCCATCCTTGTTCATAGGAGGCAACCTCACCCTGACCTGTAATATCCTGTTGGACCCATCAGTGGACAGTACAGTGATGGTGAACAGTACATGGACTGGACCAGGAGGAAGGGGATATAATGAGACTGCTCCAGTTAAAAATGGCTCCTTCTACCAGAACATTATCACCTTGGTTTATTTGACACCTGAAGACATTGGATCCTACAACTGTTCAGTGTCCGTGACCCCAATCAATTCTCTGTACATCATCTCAGCAACAGGGAGTGCTATAACTCAAGGTATTGATCAACCATGAAGATGGGTCATGCATGAAATTGGTAGCTAACGTCTTTTCCATCCTTGCAGTATTGGGTCAGTCAGTGACCATCACAGTTATTGGGAGTCCATTAGCAGGGCAGGTGTACACACTGACATGTTTAGGGTCAGTGGTAGGTAACACCTCAACCATCCCTGTGGTGACATGGAGGACTTCAAATGGAATGGTTACCAGTAGAACTGATATCAGTGTATCCAATGGTAACCTCACATTTAACCCTTTACGCTCCTCTCATGGAGGACAGTATGCCTGTCTGTCTACCTTGGGTGCTCCGTTTAACTCTACTGCTAATACAATAATGAATGTCATTGTTCAATGTATGTACACCAATATAATGGAACCATTATAACCCTCCTTCCCACAGTCCCTCCTCCCACTGTCACCATCACCTCCACACCCATCATCTCCTCATACTATGCTGGTACACCACTCAACCTCACCTGTAATGTTCAGCTCATCCCACAAGTGGACACTCCTGTCACCTTTAACTCCTTGTGGACTGGACCAGGAGGAAAGATCTCCAGTGGTGTTGGTAGAGTCTCCCTCTTCTCTGGTGTCAACCAGACCACTGTACAGTTCTATCCTCTCAACACCAGTGATACTGGAGTGTACAACTGTTCAGTTAGTGTTTCTGCATCAGGTCAGCAGTATGTGGACACCTCAATAGCTGTCAGTTCTTCCACATCACCAATCACAGTGAAAGGTCAGTAGATGTTAGAGCAGATGACACCTGATGTTCACCATCCACCCCTCCTCCCTCACAGCTCTCCCTGCTCCTCAGGTGACCATCACTCCATCAGGGAGCTCCACTGCAGGAAGTCCATACACACTCACATGTACAGTGATGGTAGTAAATGGACTGGTAGTTGTTCCTCAGGTGATGTGGTTGAAGAATGGAGCAAGTGTAGTTGTAGGAAATGGCATCTCAGTGACTCCTGGAGTGGTCTCAGCTAACACAACAACCCTCACTCTCCAATTCAACCCTCTCCACACATCTGATGGAGGACAGTACTCCTGTATAGCCAATGTCTCCCTCCCAGTAATATCCACCACAGGACTCTTCAATATCTCTCCTGTCAGTCTGACTGTTCAAAGTTAGTCATTGTCTTACCACTAACAATGAAATCATTTTATCTCCTCCCCAGTCCCTCCACCTACAGTGACCATCAGTGCGCTACCCAGTCAGGTGGTTCCGTTAGGAGGCAGCCTCACCCTGACCTGTAATATCCAGTTGGACCCATCAGTGGACAGTACAGTGATGGTGAACAGTACATGGACTGCACCAGGAGGAGCTACCCTCAGTGGTAGTAATCCTTCATGGACTGGATCATCCTACCAGAGCACACTTTACCTGTTCCCTGTACGAACTGGTTTATATGCATGTGTTGCATACGTTGGTCCTAGCAAGTCAGCCTTCATTGCAGGGAGCAGTGGTTCTACTGCAGACATTGATGGTACTGATAATAGAAATATGTAGCACAGGAAAATGTTTCAAATCCCAGCCTTGGGTTTTTAGGGTGATTTTTAACAAAAAGCCATCCTAAATTGAGCGTCTAGCATGGGAATATCGTAAAAACCATTGTCAAACAAAAACTGTGTTGAAGCAATGAATAAAAGTGAGCTCAACATGGTTTTTGTTCGACAAACCCGCATGGTTTTACACTATACCCACCCTGGACGCCAAATCCCAGGATGGTTTTTGCGATATTCCCATGCTAGCTAGATGCTCAATTCCAGGATGGCATTTTGTTAAAAACCACCCTAAAAACCCAAGGCTGGGATTTTGAATCTTTTTCCTGCATACAGTGAGTGTGTTAGCCATGTGGTAGCATAGCCACATATGGTAGCATTGCCATGTATGGTAGTATGTCCGTATATGGTAGCATAGCCATGTATGCATGTACAGGTTACCACATCTGTCTCTGCTGCAGTAACAGTGGTGGCCATATCTGATGGGAGCTCTACTGTAGTGGGAGTGGCTGGAGGTGCTGGGGGAGTGGTCCTTGCTGTTATCATATTGGCAGCCATCTTGATTGCTATCACCATGTAAGCAAATAAAGTAACTAGTAGTCACATGACCAGGTCACCTGATGACATCAGGAGGAGAAGCAGGAAGGGGAGGAGTCGTATGAAGCCAAATACCCAACAAAATGATAAGGAATTTCCAATGAAATTAATGGTTAATAATGACAGTGATGAGGATGCTGAGACCAAAGACATCACTGAAGGAGAAGTTGCCATGACAACATTTGTTCCTGTACCTGCAGATTTGAGCAATGAAGATATAAGAGGTTAAATGAATAATTGTATTAACTTGCTGTCTACAAATTTTTATCTGTAGTGGAGCCCATTCCAGTGTTAATGTTTGTTGAGCATGTGAAAAAAATGCATACTGACCTGAACAGTGGTTTTAAGAAACTATTTGAGGTGTGTTGGTATGGTAATGACCTTTACCCCCTGCAAATGAGGTATGCATTTCTTCCCAGACCATTCCCAAGGAGCCTGTGGCATCCCATAGTGTAGCAGACAGCAATCCCTCACTGAACAGGTTCAAGAACATATACCCATGTAATGCATATAGCTAGCCCCCCTGTATGGAGAGTACTGCTACTAATATCCAACTGGTACACAGATGACCACAATCGTGTGATGTTGAAGCAACAAACAGGCATAGCTGGTTCAGACTACATCAATGCCAGCTTCATCGATGTAAGTTACACATACCAGTGTTCACAAATATGCACATGGAAAAATAAGAGGTGGAGCATATTATTGGTTTCATAATCGATATATCTGATCTCTGAACACAACTAATTATTTAATTTTGTCATGCTGTTAAAATTAATTTGCTCAATTTAGTTGTAAACATTTTGCGGAAACCCAACAACTTAGTTGCAATTTTCACCAAAAGTTATTCCCTTCAAAAGCAATGTGGTCACCAGCTGTATTTACCACTTTGGATATGTTCACACACCAATCACACCATCTTTATCTTACATCTCACTCTGGTCCACTTCACCCAAGGGTCTCCATAAGCCAAAGGCTTACATAGCTGCCCAAGGTATGGTGTACTCTTCCCACCAATGGTACCTCACTGCTGTCACATTTCTACTTAGGTCCACTTCAAAACACCACACAACACTTCCTGAGAATGTTGCTTGAGTATCGCCTAGCAACCATCGTCATGCTGACCAGATGTAAAGAACTTGGAAAGGTGTGTGAGTGGGTGTGGTCTAGAAAGAAGGAAACGATTGGGCGTGATTGAGTATTACAATTATCAATTAATTTAGTCATAAATAAAGTGAGATAGAAGGTAACATTACAAAAATGCATAAACACCATTTCAAATTATATCACAATGCATGCACTGTTTATAAAAACAACATATAAAATGATTGGAGCAGCTGTTCAAGCCTTTTCTTGGCTTACACCACACCTTGCCACAAGGACCAACACCCCCAAGTCCAAGGTGGTCTCCTGCCTGTATGGCCGCCTGAATGACCCTTGTGTGAGCCAATTCCTGGGCCCTCCCCTTACGAGTTAGATGCTTACACCAGGGGGGGACAGTTACTCATCCAAATGTAAACTGGCCGTAACATTGCTACAAATCTGACCTTTGAATATTAATGGCATGCATACACATGGACTACATACACATGGACTACATACACATGGACTACATACACATGGACTACATACACATGGACTACATACACATGGGCTATATACACATGGACTACATACACATGGACTACATACACATGGACTACATACACATGGACTACATAGACATGGACTACATACACATGGACTACATACACATGGACTACATACACATGGGCTACATACACATGGACTACATACACATGGACTACATACACATGGACTACATACACATGGACTACATACACATGGACTACATACACATGGACTACATACACATGGACTACATACACATGGACTACATACACATGGGCTACATACACATGGACTACATACACATGGACTACATACACATGGACTACATACACATGGACTACATACACATGGACTACATACACATGGACTACATACACATGGACTACATACACATGGACTACATACACATGGACTACATACACATGGACTACATACACATGGACTACATACACATGGACTACATACACATGGACTACATACACATGGACTACATACACATGGACTACATACACATGGACTACATACACATGGACTACATACACATGGGCTACATACACATGGACTACATACACATGATGTCAGTCCATTCATGCATGTGCCACAACACTCAATACATACTTCACAGCCTGGCAAATGAGAAGTTTGATATAACATTGATCAGTAATGATATTCACTGCTTTTAGGTAATGAAGCATTCTGCATATGCTGTCATTATTTATCTGCATAGGCAAAGTTAAACTAAAATAATCTAAACTTCCCTCCCACAACAACCCCTCTCACTCCCCCAGACAAAGTGTGAGCAGTACTGGCCAAAGGAGGTAGGAGGGACCATGAACATGGATACCCTCTCTATCCAGCTGCTCACTATGGTGTCATATGCTGAATATGAAGTGAGAAAGCTTATCATTAAAGATGTAAGGGTGTGTGCTCATGGTGTATACAAGAGAGGTGATGTCATTTAACCCCACAGTCATCTTCCAATGAGAGCTCACCTCTAGAGGTGACCCATTTCCACTACACTGGGTGGCCAGATCATGGAGTCCCTAGCAACGCTATGTCTCTTGTTCATTTTGGCAGACACATTCGCAAGGTCCACCCTATTTCAAATGATGCCCCCCTTGTAGTCCACTGCAGTGCAGGAGTTGGTAGAACAGGGACCTTCATAGCTCTGGACATAGTGATGCAAGCAATGCAGACAGACCAGACCATTGATGTCTACAACTGTGTGAAGAAGCTGAGAATCCAGAGGGTTCAGATGGTGCAAGAACTGGTTAGAACAATGGTGGGGGGGGGGGGGGGGGGGGGGGGGGGGGACTGCGGTGTATCTCTCCACATAATTAGAAATAATATTTGGACAATAGGATAACAGACAAATGCTTTGCAGTACTAGAAGAGAAGGATGCTCTGTTGGATGGAAGCACCAAATTTAATCTTCTATTTTAATAGGATCAATACATCTTCATTCATGAATCTCTGAATGAACTGGTGGTGTGTGGTGATACTGAGATGGTCATTGCTGACCTATGCAGTGTGATGAGCAGGTTACAGGATGTGGAGAAGGAAGTGGGCATGTCTGGATATGAGAAACAGTACAAGGTTAGTATTTGTTGTATGGACTGTTAGCAAGATGGTGGACATATTAGTATGACACAGTTGTGGAGGATGTAATTTGAAGCCGAGGTCTGTATCATTTTACTTATGAGCAAGAGATTGTTCTGATCAGGTAGTCAGTCATATATAGTTTACCAGCATGTGAGCACGGTGTGTAGACATATGTGATGATACAGTTGTATGATGAGGAAGGTGACTGTAGTGTCTTCAGAGGCCTCTATAAGGGATGACAGTGTCTTCAGAGGCCTCTATAAGGGATGACAGTGTTTTCAGAGGCCTCTATAAGGGATGACAGTGTTTTCAGAGGCCTCTATAAGGGATGACAGGGTTTTCAGAGGCCTCTATAAGGGATGGCAGTGTTATCCATTGAATGAACATGGTTCTCTTCAACGTAGAAAATGTTTTTTTACTCACCCATTTCATCCATTTCACCCATTTTTACCCAGGTATTGTGTCCAAGAGAGATGTGCTTTGTGCACAAAAGCAGGTACATCTCCAAGAAGGTCATTTTTCCTCACACTGTCATCCCTTATAGAGGCCTCTGAAGGCACTGTCATCCCTTATAGAGGCCTCTGAAGACACTGTCATCCCTTATAGAGGCCTCTGGAAACACTGTCATCCCTTATAAAGGCCTCTGAAGACACAGTCGGATGACAGTGTTTTCAGAGCTCTCTATAAGGGATGACAGTGTGAGGAAAAATGACCTT
Source organism: Eunapius fragilis (assembly GCA_963681505.1). Taxonomy (NCBI): domain Eukaryota; kingdom Metazoa; phylum Porifera; class Demospongiae; order Spongillida; family Spongillidae; genus Eunapius; species Eunapius fragilis. The sequence continues at coordinate 8,141,704 of OY811980.1, read as the reverse complement.
CTTGGAGATGTACCTGCTTTTGTGCACAAAGCACATCTCTCTTGGACACAATACCTGGGTAAATATGGGTGAAATGGGTGAAATGGGTGAGTAAAAAAAACATTTTCTACGTTGAAGAGAACCATGTTCATTCAATGAATGAGTAGCATTGATGTTTTTGGCAGCCAAACGCTCATCCAGTTATGCACAATGCATGATGACACAAGAGTTCTGTTAATCCAATTTCAATAGCATATTGACTGCATCTGCATAATAATCTAATTCAGAGTTTAGAGATGCTGTGTCAGTTTGAAGTCAAAGAATTTCAATATGCATTAACAGAAGAGCATAAGCCTAAGAATCGCTATAGCAACAAAGTTCCCAGTGAGTAGCATACCATACCACAGTGGCCTGAAATAATAACCTTTGTCACTTCAGGAGACAGTAAGAGGGTGTGCATTTATCAGGAATGTGAGTACATCAATGCCAGCTTTGTCAACGTAAGTCTTAAATGTCTTACAACCAGTACTCTATACCTGTTCTGCCATTAATCCCATAGGGGTACCGTAAACCAGCCATGTTTATAGCCACCCAAGTCCCCTTGCCTGGCACAGTGACTGACCTCTGGAGAATGGTGGTGGAACACAAGTGTTCCATACTGGTCCAGCTGTACACACTCAGCGAGGGGGAGAGGGTGAGGGGACGAGGGGCATGTGGGGAAGGTCTGGGGACTCAGCACCTTACCCCCCAGGAGGACAGTGGTGTATATTGGCCCCCCACTAAGGAGACAACCCTCAGTGTGGGTCCCTTTCAGATCACACAGGACACCATCAGTACTCACAACGACTTCACAGTTCGTACACTACATGTGCTCCAATCACCATCACCTCTGGTAGGGGATTGGGGCATGACACAATCAAGCTGATAATTAGAGTGGTCGTGAATATATATATCCATAGGTCATACCCATTACACAATACCATTACACCGCATGGGTGGAGAATGGACGACCAAACTTCTCCTCCCTTCTGGAGATGATGGCACAGATCAACAAGACCTATAGCAGCAGTGGGAGTGGCCCTATTGTTGTCATGTGCAAGTGAGTCTGTTACCATGGAAATGATGTTTAATGACTCCACCCACTTTCTGCTCGTGCCCCTCCCCATACACACAGTGATGGTATGGGACGCACTGGTACCTTCATAACCATCCACTCATGTCTGGAACAGATGAAGGGAGAAGGCACAGTGGATGTCCTTCGAGCCATAAAGGCAACCAGAACCCAGAGACCTGGCCTTGTACAGGGAGTGGTAAGGGGAGGAGGAAAGGGGGAGGAGGGAGAAGGGAGGAGGAGAGGGGGAGGAGGGAGAAGGGAGGAGGAGGAGGAGGGGGTGAGGTAGGAAGGGAAGGGAGTGTAGAGAAGAGGGTAGGGTTGAGAAGGGAATAAGAGAATGGTGTGAGAGGAGGAAGTGAGGATTATCTAGTGATTAGTGGTTTGGTAATGGGCCTACTGTGCATAGGTGAGGGTGGAAAAGCTGGTTAGGTGATCATGTGAGAGGTGTGTTGCTATGGTTTCCCTCCTCCCCCTTCACAGGACCAGTACAAGTTGTGTCATGAAGTTCTGTTAGCATATGTGGACACATTTGACACATATTCTAACTTCAATGAGGCTGCAAAGGTTTAATGTCCATTGAAACTGTATTATGGATAGTTATGTGATTATTTGATGTTTAGCACAGAACACTGTGTGGACATAGTCGTGCATTTTTAGCTCACTGCTTGGGTGAGATGTGATGCATTTTATTAGAATGAGTGAAGGACCTTATGATGTGGGCAGTGCGACATGTATAGATCATCATAGGATGGGGGTACATGGAGCACCATAGGATGGGGGTACATGGAGCACCATAGGATGGGGGTACATGGAGCACCATAGGATGGGGGTACATGGAGCACCATAGGATGGGGGTACATGGAGCACCATAGGATGGGGGTACATGGAGCACCATAGAATGGGGGTATGTGGAGCACCATAGGATGGGGGTACATGGAGCACCATAGAATGGGGGTATATGGAGCACCATAGGACGGGGGTACACGGAGCACCATAGGATGTGGGTACATGGAGCACCATAGGATGGGGGTACACGGAGCACCATAGGATGGGAGCAATGTGAAACCCTAGTAAATACAAGTAAAGAAAAACATTCTCTAACGAGAAAGTTGGTGGGATATAGGAATTGGTGGCAAAGGTGGTGTAAAAAGAAAGGGAACAAGGTTTTAGGAAAAGAAAAATGAGACAAAATATTCAGTGCGTGTAATGTGACTTAATCAAAAGAGGTGCTAATTGTCTCATTTTTCTTTTTTACTTGTTTCCTCTATTTATTAAAAATTTGTGCTTTCAGTAATGTCTGCCACTTGCCAATGGTCCTATGGCTTTTCCGAGCTGAGTATAGAAGCCAACTGAATCTTCGCAATGGGATAGTGTGTTGTTGCTGCCTTTGTCACCCTCAACGGACTAAAGCACAAAGGAAGCTCACAACAGATGGGATGCCCACTGAGTTCACTAAAGCGCGTGTTATGTATGATTATCTAACTCAGTGGTGTCATCATGATGAACATAAATGCACCCTGAATCTAGATAGTCAAGTTCTACTCTGATACCCTCAATGCATGCTTGGAATACTGATTTTATTCGCAACACTAAATCAAGTTTATCACTACTAAGAAGTCTGCATTCCTTTGTGCATTACCATATTAGTGGTAGTATATGAACAGCATCTCTGCCCCCTATTTCCTCTGTTACAACACATCTCCCTGAAGGTCTACTGGAATAGGCCCAGATAGCTTTGTATGAGTATAAGAGGTGTCATAGAAATAATTCCTTTCACCATGTAATAAGTTGCTGCATGTAAGCTTCAGTGCATTAAAATCACGGACAGTTTTTAGTAATGAGCCTGCATCTGTCTCCGAAGCTGTAATGTCTTTGTGAGTAAAGCATTCCCACTAATCTTACTTACTGCTAAACAACCAGCTCTAGTAAGTGCCTTTTGTGCCAACCAAGGTTGGGTCTTGCTAAAGGCATCATTTAACTGATCTACCACTGTGAATAGCTTTTTCAAGACCACCCTCCTTCGTGATGTTTTTGTGGAGTCCTGTCATAGGGCTTGCTTAGGAGGTCAGGTCGAAGTTGGAAGTGGTCTTGGTCTTGATAGGCTGCACTCTCGTCCTGCTGGCGTACTTGTTAACAACTGGCACTTTGGCAAACCTGCTGCCTTTGACCTCACTATCACTTCACCCCTTAACCCAACCACTTTGACTGAAGCAGAGGTGAGGTGTGGGAGTGGGTTATCTGCTCTGGTTGCTGAGGTGAGAAAGCATAATGTGCCAATGAAGCTAAGTGTGCTGAGGTTGGATGGGTGTGCATTCCCCTAGCTGTGGAGTCATATGGATGCTGGGGCACGGAAGCACAACAATCCTTCTTGCGTCTTGTAGCTCATCTAGCCATACAAAGGGATGTAACAAATCACAGGCTACCACTATCCTGTACCAGAGGCTAAGCTTTTCGCTCGTGAGAGTCAATGCTACAGCCTTGCTCTCCAGTGCAAGGTTTCGACATTCGGAGGAGGGGGGTTGAGGTGTGTGGATGTGGGGTGGTTGCTGCTGTGACTTTGATTTTGTTGGTGTGCTGTACGGTGTAATATTGTTATTATTTTTAATAGTTAATACTTTAAATTGTAAATGCAAATTATTATGCACTGAGGCATAAATGACACTGGTGACCAAGGTAATTAAGGTGATCCTATAGTACTCAGGGCCATAGCCAGACCTTCGAAGAGGGGTTGGTCGGATAATCAGATATGCGTGACCCTATTCTAATCTAAATGCATGCAGATGAATTGTATCATTAAACAATCAGCGGTATGTTATGGAATGCACAGCTGTGATGGGCCACAGGGAGGTCATCAGACCCCATCAATCCCCCCCCCCCCCCCCCCCCCCCCTTCCCCCCCCCTCCGCTATGGCCCTGCAGTGCAAAGTTGAAACAACACCAGTCCAGTACATTGCTGTCAGTGGATCGCGGATTGTATGCGGATCACGGAATTATATTAACCAGGGCTTATAAAGTTTGCAATAGAAATCCATCTCTGTCTGATATGGTGACATTATACACTGATATCATATTTGAGCAAGAAAAAATAATATCTAATGATGAGGCAGTGTTAGCTGATAGAGTGATCTGCTTACAATCCGACAACTATGGTCCATACATGCAACACATTATGATCAGTCCAGTACATGCAACACATCAGTCCAGTACATACATGTACAACACACCAGTGCAACACACCAGTCCAGTACATGCAACACACCAGTCCAGTACATACAACACATCAGTCCAGTACATACAACACACCAGTCCAGTACATGCAACACACCAGTCCAGTACATACAACACACCAGTCCAGTACATGCAACACATCAGTCCAGTACATACAACACATCAGTCCAGTACATGCAATACACCAATCCAGTACATGCAGCAGACCAGTTCAGTACATACAACACACCAGTCCAGTACATGCAACACACCAGTCCAGTACATACAACACACCAGTCCAGTACATGCAACACACCAGTCCAGTACATAAAACACATCAGTCCAGTACATACAACACATCAGTCCAGTACATGCAATACACCAATCCAGTACATGCAGCAGACCAGTTCAGTATATGCAACACATCTTATGTGGCAATAAAAATACGAAGGTCATTTAGCTCGAAAGAGTGGGTTTGAAAAAGCACAAGCCTGGCTTTGCATAAAACGTCCAATACACCATGTCATAATGGATAATGATATGAAGTGGGATCTACTGTACTTCAACGCCAAGCTCCACGAAAGCACTTCATCGGTCTTGATTTAAAACCCCGACCATCACAAATTATATTTTGCTGATACGGTTAGACGGTTCTAAATCGACCTACCTGCGGTTTAGGGAGCGTTCAAAAATGATGTCACGCTGACCATATGTATGTATTAACGTGACAGGATTGGACATGATATGTAGGGTATGTATGTATGTATGGTAACGATAGCGTGACTTGTTAATTTATTATTTTTTAAATACTCGTTGTTTGACCTCAGAATCGGGTGTCCAACAAGGAGATCCCCTTGGTCCCCTGCTATTCTCTCTTGTATTAAATGTCCTTGTTAAAGCAATCTCAGAAGACAAAGCTTGTTCCAGCAACCTTTTCCATGCATGGTACCTAGATGATGGTGTCTTGGCTGGCCCAAGGCAGTCTCTGTGCCGGTGCCTCAGTCTTCTCCAGGTTCAGGGTCCAGCTCTAGGTATCTCTGTCAACTTGTCAAAGTGTGAGGTTTTCTCCCGCCACAATCTTGATGTGTTCCCTTCTGGGATGAAAGCATCTGACGAGCCAAACATTGTAATACTTGGTGTGGCCATTGGAGACCTGGACTTTTGCTCTTCATTCATCGCTACCAAGCGGATGGAGGCCAGTGCTCTGCTATCCCAACTTGAGCAAGTTGGTGTGTTGGATCCCCAGGTTGCATTGGTCCAGGTCCTTCGTCTCTGTGGAGGGTTTTGTAAGCTGGTACACCTAGCCCGATCAACACCACCATCTCTATCTTCACAAGCTCTCAGCCTTTTTGACAATGACATCCGTAGGGTTTTCAGTGAGTGCACTGGTGTTGATACTTCTGATACTGCCTGGAAACAAGCCCAGCTCAGCCTGAGCAGAGGAGGCCTAGGCCTGCGATCTTTGTCTCACCACTCTTCTGCAGCTTACATCTCCTCCATTTGTTCATCGGGCTTTGGATCCAAATCAGTCCACCACCTATCTCAAGCTGTGGAGGTCTTTAACAACTTAGTTTCACCAGTAGAAGCCATTAATGTTGAGTCTGTTCTTCTTTCCCCTCCTATTCAGAAAACACTGTCTTCCAAAATTGATGACCATCTATTCGACGATCTGCTAACTCTATCTTCATTGGCAGACAAAGCCCGTCTATTGTCCATCTCTTCACCCCATGCTTCAGCCTGGCTGTCTGTAACTCCCTCTGAGGGCCTTGGACTCCATCTAGATCCACCTGTTTTCCAGATTGCTGTAAAGTGGTGGCTTGGCCTCGATACTTCAGAGGGCTCTCAGTGTACCCTGTGTCCCGGTGTACTTGATCACCTTGGCCACCATGCAGTCACCTGCAAATATGGTGGAGATGTGGTCTCCCGCCACAACAAGATCAGAGATATCCTGGTGGAGACCTGTCGGCGTGCACACATAGGTGTTCAGGTGGAAGTGGGCAACAATCTCACACATGACCACAATAAGACTCGCCCAGCTGATATCTTGCTATCCAATTGGTTCTTAGGCAAACCAGCAGCACTAGATGTCTCCATCATGTCTCCGCTAAACCCTTTAACCCTTTTGGAAGCGGGAGTCTTGGCCAAGTCTGCTGCTCAGGCCACAGAGGCGAGGAAACATCAAGCTAATGATCCCAAATGTTCGGAACTTGGATGGGTATGTGTCCCCATGGTGGTAGAATCGTATGGAGCTTGGGGCGATGAGGCCTCTTCTATCATTTCATCAATTGCCTCCAGACTCGCCACCTCTACATGCAAGTCCAAGTCAGTTGTGCTGAATGACATTTATGGCCGGCTTAATGTCCATCTAGTTCGTGCCAATGCTACAGCCATCCTCTCTAGAATTATCCCACTGTTATAGAGCTAGATCCGTTTGTGTGTGTAATGTGTTATGTAATGAACTAATTATTAATATCTGTAGTCTCCTCACCTTCTCCGTTCCAGTTTATTGTTTTTTGTTTAGTAACATTGTGTAGCTTAAAACTGTAAATGTTGTATATGGAGTATCAACTTAGTGAAATAACTTATAATTGTGTTTGTGTGTTGTACATCATCCTCATGTTTCGTTTAAAATAATAATAATATCTGTATGAAAAATACTCGGAATTAATATGATGGCGGCATCCGTTGGCAACAAGAGAGAATTGTATTTCCGTGTGCGCGAAGCCTACTAGAAGGCACACACACATCAAAAAAGATCAAACAAACCATGAAAACATCAATATCTGGAGTGACATGAAAAAGGCGGACAATTTGTCCGATGCCGTAAAGAAGTTTGAGGAACAAGCAATGGTGTCCCTTAAGAAGAAAGGACAGCTTTTAGTGTTTTGGAGTAGTCTACCTTATAAGCCAGCGGAGGAAAACATTACTCAATGCCAAGGCCAGGCTGAATTGGGATTGATCTCTACAGCGGACGGACGTGTCTTTCACAGGTTACCAAATGACCTTTACTGCCATCAATTCAGGATGATTTACAAGGTCGGTCTTGTCAGTCATGTGGCCTGTAAAAAACGATGCTTCAGCAGCACAGACAAATACATAGGAGCCCCAATCATTGACCAACTTGTAGTTCCTCATCGTATTGTAATAAGATTGGGAAATGAAGTGTTAGTAATAACTGGTGACCGCCTTGATGGAGAAGCAGCAGATTGGGTGAATATTGAAGACATTGCTACTGAGCAACACAAAAACCTTCCACCTGATAGTGTTCAAAGTGGTTCCCATTATATATATAGATGATCAACTCCCAATAATTTCATTGAATGAACACTTTCAAGAACCATGGGAAGAAGATACACTGTTGCTTGAATTAAACAACTGTGCCAATTGTCATTTAATGTGATTAAAAAACTCTGCTTGCATGTGTGAACAAAGCCAATTACTTGAAAAAATACAAAAACACTATACTAGTACATCAGTATATGTTGATTGATAGAAATCAGCCTGCTGTGGAATGAGAACTGATAAAGAAACGTCATACTTGTGCGTGGCGGGTAAGGGGGGACGGGGGGTATGGTGTAATGAAATGTGACATCATTTAAAGGTGGGGTATAAGGGTATGGTTCTTACATTTGTGACAAATGTGGGCAACATATGTATGTATGGTCCAATATTCATCAAAAAAGCGTAACATCATTTATGGATGCTCCCTTATAGGAGTGGAAGCTAGCACATGACGCAATTATAACTTAGCAGGGATAATAATGATCTCTTTAAAATTTAGCCACGTGCACACCCTCTTTAGGGTGTTGTTTATATGTTCAGACCCCTACATTCAAACTGGCAGATATAAACGTATTAATCAGTCATCACGGCGTCGTTCCCAGACACATCTGCTAGAGCTTTGGATGTGTGCGTTCGCTTGCATCGTTCTTTGTGCGCTTCCACACCTAGCCGCAGGTTAGTCTGTTTTATACGTTCGCGGACCAGCTTCATGTGTGTTTCGTTGGGCGCCTTCGCCGCTTCGGCCCCACATAAAAAGACCCCTGCTAAATTATTTGTTTCATCACTGTGCCACACAGCTTTAAGCGCACGCAGATGCACACATAGGCCTACACATATGCAGACGCATACACACGCGCACATGCACACAATTGTAAAGGTAAATACTAACGTGTTTAGCTTTAACAAGTTACGTAGCGTTGAGGCATACATTTCATGGCCTAACCGAAGTCATATTATTCATCGAACGAGGGTAATTAAAGTGGAGGAGTGGACTGGCTTTGACGATGGGGCATCACTTCCTTCAATCATGAAATAGGCTTTAGCACTTTTTGTCTTTCTTTGAATGTTATCCTTATTTTGTTTGATCTGTGTATATGTATGTATATATAGGCGTTTCATTTTCACCTATTAAGTATGACTTTCGCCCACGTCCCCCCCCCCCCCCCCCCCCCCCCTCCGGGGGCGTTCCTACGCCTAGTAATGGGCCATAGATAGTACTCGAATATCTATGGTTGTAATCATAATAGCACTTGTCACGTAGAAGCTACTATCCCAGTGTTGATTACATCATACTCTCCACACAGGACAACCTAGGATCACCTGGAATCAGAATGTACTGTTTGTGATGGCTGCCAACAACAGCCTGTGGTCTCTCTCAGCAGTTACAAACAGAGTGAGCACATTCAACCAATCAGCATACCAGTATCCTCTGGTGTGTGAGGGTATAACAGGTGGACAGTGGTATCAACCAAATGGAGCCCTGTTTCCACTAGCAACACCAGACCCTGTAACCACCCCTGGAGGGTTGGGTCAACGAAATGTGTCAGTAGGAGTAGAGCTGTATCGTGGAACTCCTTATGACTTCCCACATGGTGTTCAATGTTGTACCAATACCACCATCACACTCTGTGTTGGAATGTACACTGATCTCACACTAGCAGCATCAGTACCAATAGCCCCTGATAGCTATGCTCTCTCTGTAGCAGCCACTTGTAAGTAGAGAGGAAAGTACATCACATGTGTTATGGAAGTGTTGACTCTCCCACAGATGGTCCTAACATTACAGGAGGTGTCCAGATTCAGCTGTTGACACCTACAAATGTTGATCCATCAGTGTTCCAGTTGACCTGCACCAGCACTAGTTCTCCTCCTACAACTGTGCAGTGGACCATCAATGGAAGTCCTGTGAATGGTGGAAACTATGCTTCCTCTCAGATAGTGACAAATCCACCAACATCTACTTACAACAACACCCTGACTGTTACTGGGAGAGCACCTGGGATGTACACATGCACTGTCACCACTGTCACCAATAGCTGCACAACTGACTTGTGTAAAACAAATGGGCCTATTTACAATTCAAGATCCACTACCTCATCCCTCAGTGTATCAGGTAAGAACTGCCTATGAAGAGTGTCTTGTACCTATAGACATGTACCTCTATACAGGTCCTCCTGCCCCACCCACTGGTGTCACTGCTGTGCAGTCTGGTCCCACATCTGTCAGTGTCTCTTGGACTGCACCAACCTCAGGTGGTCCAGTGAGCAGATATGATATCTACTATGTGGCTAATGGAGTCCCAAGTACAAGTGGTGGTTCAACCACTTCTACCTCTTATGTCCTAACCAACCTTCAAGTTGGCGTTCAGTACAACATCTCTGTCATAGCTGTGGGCACTTATATGCCATCTCTGAGTGCTGGTGCGATATGGATATGTGAGTATTATAGTTATAGTTATGGTACTTAACCATTACCATCTCCCTCCTCCCCAGTACCATCATCCCCCTCACCCATGGTAGCACAGGTCACCTCAACATCCATCACTGTCATGTGGTCACAGACTGCTGGAGAGATAGGTACCACCTACACCCTCTCCTACACCTACCAGGAACCGTGTGCTGGTGGTGGTGGTGGTGGTGGGAATGTGTCCATTGGCACTGCTACCCAGTACACCATCACTGGACTGCAGGAGTTCAGTCCCTACACCCTCACCCTCACTGCCTCCAATGGTGGAGGGAGTAGCCCTCCAGCTAGTGTGATGGTCAACACCTCCTCAACAGGTGAGGTGAATGATCTCATCTCAAGATGGCTGACTCCCTTCCCTTCTCTTCCCAACAGCTCCCTCTGCTCCTCCTAACAGCCTCACTCAAGTGAACAAGACCTCCTCCACTGTCAACATCAGTTGGGGGGAAGTCCCCTGTGTGGACCAGAACAGTGTGATAGTGGGGTACAGTGTTTTCTATGGACCTGTGACCAGTGGTGTGAGAGGGACAGTAGTTACCTCTGGTAGGGCAGTGACTGTGACTGAACTGGCTCCTTATACCAACTACTCCATTGAGGTGTCAGCAGTCAACAGTGATGGAGCCATGGGTCCTTATACCTCTCCTCTCTTTGTGGTGACTGAGCAAAGTGGTAAGTGTGAGGTGGATGAATATTGAAGAGGTGAATTATTTCTCTCCACACTAGCACCTGGTCCAGTGAGTGGACTACAAGCCTTCAACAATACCTTCACAACCATCACACTCACATGGCTACCCCCTCCTACCCCCAATGGGTTGATCATCATGTATCAGGTGACCTACTCCACCAATGGAATAGTCAACACAACCACACCCCCAGTGACAATAACAGGACTGGTACCAAGGACCCCCTACACCTTCTCTGTCGTTGGTTACACCATCACAGGACCAGGGACACCACAACAAGTACAGACCAGTACTGCAGCTATACGTGAGTGTATAGCTGTTACTGTATCTTACATTTGTTCACACATACACCTGCATGATGCTTTAATGTTGTACCCTTCAGCCAATGTGACCGGAGTGGTGGTAGTAGCCACCAATACAACATCTGTCAGAGTGTCCTGGCTGGCTGTCCAGTGGCTCCCTCAAGATGGCATCCTTACAGGGTACACTGTGTATTATCGTTCTCTTCCCAACACTTCAAAGAGGCAGTCGGGTGGGTACATTAGTCAGACCTTCCCACCAACCACCACCTCTGGGGACATCACCAACCTCAGTTCTAATGGTGTGTACCAGTTCAGTGTGGTAGCCATGGTGACCATTGCAGGACAGTCATACAATGGAGACATTCCTTCATCAGGAGGTGACACACCCACCATCACACCAGGTTAGGACTATATCATGGCAATATCACAAACTAATGACATGTGATGTTGAAGGTACCATAAACAATATGAGCAACTCATACTCTGGAGGAGTGCTTGCTGGCTCACTTATAGTTGAGTTTGTTATCCTTGTGGTTGTTATGGTGATTGTTGTCATAGTACTTGTGATCTGCATGAGAAGAAAAAGGTGTGTTATAATATGACATTACGTTCACACTTAAGCCTTTCTTACAACAATGGACCACAGTGAAGCCTTCACTATCGGATCAAATGATACACATTCTAAAGTTCGGTAAGGCATAACTGCCAGCACCATTTTGAACCAATGCACACATCTCTCATGTTTGAACCAATACATCATGTTTGAACCAATACATACATCTCTCCCATGTTTTAATTTGAATCAGTACATACATCTCTCTCATGTTTGAACCAATACATACATCTCTCTCATGTTTGAACCAATACATACATCTCTCCCATGTTTGAACCAATACATACATCTCTCTCATGTTTGAATCAATACATACATCTCTCTCAGTGATGTGATCACCATGAAGTCATGTGATGCATATGGTGAAATGAAAATAGGTGGACAGGACTGCTATGAAGTGGTTGGATACAACTAGAAACTATAAACTCATTATGTGGCCAGACAATATTAGTGTGATGATGTTTTTGCTGCCAAGTTATATCAAAGCCCATTAAAATCAAGATTAAAGGTTATTGTATTAGATTTAAAAATGTAACTTGCAATCAGGAAATGAAATGAATGATGAATTTTTTTAACCACCATTTGTATGAATATTTTACTCTGCTTTTTGTAGAATCAATTGCAACACTACTTGGCATTTTGTTGTAAAAAGCAGACTGCCTTTTGCAAAATGTTGTTCATTTAAGCCATTCCTGTAGTGTTATGTATATACGGCGCATTCGCTGTGGGGGGGGGGGGGGGGGGATAATTATTTAATTTTTGGTGGCAACCCCTTACCATTACATGGTGCAGCGATGGCGAATATCCGTCTAACACCCCCAGAACCGTTTGGCTTTTCAAAACCCGACGAATGGCCTTGTTGGAAACGTCGTTTTGAGCAAATTCGCAATGTCTGGCGTCTCCGGAGAGAACGACCAAAGACAAATTAGTACAAAGAATTAAATGAAGGAGTAACGTCTTTGTAGATGTGACAGCGTTTTGCACACATCACAGTTTCTGGTCTAACAATTGTGGGATATAGGCTTCTTACCTTGAAGAAAGTCGAGTCGATAAAAATGTACTTAAAGCAGAGATAATATCTCTGCTTAAAGGTGTTCAAAATCCATCTTAAAAGTGTTACTTAAACACATTTGCCATCAATTTCGATTCAACCATTTTGATAGGCAAGACCTCCTTTTAAAGGTATCTTTGGAGTGATGGTATTCCACACTACATTGTCCAGGAGACCATTGTAGGTTATAAGGGATATTCAGCCTAGTTGGATTGGTTATCAACAGGCATGGAATATGGTGGGGCTGAACCCCTAGAACATCTCATGTATGGCCCATACCATAATGTCATGCATACCCGCATGAGATTACATGTTATTGACAGCTGTGATATTTGCTGCTTTTCTTTCCAGAGTTTAGAGATACTTTGTCAGTACAAACACAAAGAATTTCAATATGAAAAATATAAGGCCAAGAATCGCTATAGCAACAACGTTCGCAGTAAGTAGCATACCACCATGGCCTGAAATAATAACCTTTGTCACTTCAGGAGACAGTAAGAGGGTGTGCATTTATCAGGAATGTGAGTACATCAATGCCAGCTTTGTCAACGTAAGCCTTAAATGTCTCACAACCAGTACACTATACCTGTTCTGCCATTAATCCCATAGGGGTACCGTAAACCAGCCATGCTTATAGCCACCCAAGTCCCCTTGCCTGGCACAGTGACTGACCTCTGGAGAATGGTGGTAAAACACAAGTGTTCCATACTGGTCCAGCTGTACACACCCAGCAAGGGGGAGAGGGTGAGGAGGAGAGGCATGTTGGGAAGGTCTGGGGACTCAGCACCTTACCCCCCAGGAGGACAGTGGTGTATATTGGCCCCCCACTATGGAGACAACCCTCAGTGTGGGCCCCTTTCAGATCACACAGGACACCATCAGTACTCACAATGACTTCACAGTTCGCACACTACATGTGCTCAAATCACCATCACCTCTGATGGGGGATCAGGGCATGACATAATCAAGCTGATAATTAGAGTTGTCGTGGATATCCATAGGTCACACCCATTACACCGCGTGGGTGGAGAATGGACGACCAAACTTCTCCTCCCTTCTGGAGATGATGGCACAGATCAACAAGACCTATAGCAGCAGTGGGAGTGGCCCTATTGTGGTCATGTGCAAGTGAGTCTGTTACCATGGAAATGATGTTTAATGACTCCACCCACTTCCTCCTCGTGCCCCTACCCATATGCACAGTGATGGTATGGGACGCACTGGTACCTTCATAACCATCCACTCATGTCTGGAACAGATGAAGGGAGAAGGCACAGTGGATGTCCTTCGAGCCATAAAGGCAGCCAGAACCCAGAGACCTGTCCTTGTGCAGGGAGTGGTAAGGGAAAGAGGGGAGGGGGAAGGGGGGAGGGGAGGAGGAGGAGAGGGGGGGGAGGGGAGAGGAGGGAGGGGAGGGGAGAAGGGGAGAGGGAGGGGAGGGGAGGAGGGGAGGGGGAAGGGGGGAGGGAGGAGGAGGAGAGGGGGAGGAGGGGAGAGGAGGGAGGGTAGGGGAGGAGGGGAGAGGGAGGGGAGGGGAGGAGGGGAGAGGGAGGGGAGGGGAGGAGGGGAGAGGGAGGGGAGGGGAGGAGTGGAGGGAGGATGAGGGGAGGGGAGGGGAAGGGAAGGGGAGGGGAAGGGAAGGGGAGGGAGAGGAGGGGTGGGGGAGGGAGATGGAGGAGGGGAGGGAGGGGAGGGGGCATGGTAGAAAGGGAAGGGCGAGTAGAGGAGAGATAAAGTTGAGAAGAGGGGAGAAGGAAAATGGCGAAGGAGGAGGAAGTGAGGATTATCTAGTGATTGGTGGTTTGGTAATAGGCCTACTGTGCTGTTTTCCCTCCTCCCCCTTCCCAGGACCAGTACAAGTTGTGTCATGAAGCTCTGTTATCATATGTGCTAACTTCCCCATGATGCAAATACACTTCCCCTCCCTTTGGTAGCACTGATGGAGCTTGGGCAAATGAATCTCAATACATTCTGGAAGATCTAAGCACTTGATCGCTATCAACTTCTGACAGGAGCGGTTATCGCCAGCTCCATACCTTTAGATGGCATGCTTCAATGAGGCTACAAATGTTTAATGTCCATTGAAGCTGTATTATGGATAGTTATATGATTATTTGATGTTTAGTACATAGTCGTGCATTTTTAGCTCACGCTTCGGTGAGATGTGATGTATTTTATTAGAGTGAGTGAAGGACCTTATGATGTGGGCAGTGCGACATGAATAGATCACCATAGGATGGGGGTACATGGAGCACCATAGGATGGGGGTACATGGAGCACCATAGGATGGGGGTGCATGGTGCACCATAGGATGGGGGTACATGGAGCACCATAGGATGGGGGTACATGGAGCACCATAGGATGGGGGTACATGGAGCACCATAGGATGGGGGTACATGGATGGGGGTACATGGAGCACTATAGGATTGGGGCAATGTGAAACACTTGTAAACATGACACATGGTATTAATCAACAAAGAATGAGGTTTAGGTCTGATAACATTACCATTTTCAGTTCTACACTGACAGGCATAAATGACACTGGTGACCAAAGTCAGGTGGTCCCTTTATAGCAACTGGAGAAAGGTAGCTTTCCACAGACATTGGGAGGAGCATTCCCCCCCCTCCCCCTCCTTTTTTACATAAAGGGAGGCAAAGCCTATGTCCACCCCCCCCCCCACCCCCCCTCATTTTACCCTAACAGCCTCCCTCCTTCATTGGTGAAACCACTGCATTGCACATACACAATAACAAAACACATTGAGGAAATCCAGGCACCTGAACCAAGATGACAACACCCCTCTGTCAACAGTTGTTAGGCCATATAAGGTCAGTGGGCAAATGGGGCGCACTAAGTTACTACACCATACACTTGAAAAAGATGCTTAGTACATTATCATCGTATTTCACATGTTAGATGACCATACTGGTAGCAGACATGTCCATACTGTTAGCAGTGGTGTAACCCTTGTTGGTAGTGATGGAAGTGGTGCAGCCCTTGCTGGTAGTGATGGAGGTGGTGTAACCCTTGGTGGTAGTGATGGAAGTGGTGTAGCCCTTGGTGGTAGTGATGGAGGTGGTGTAACCCTTGATGGTAGTGATGGAAGTGGTGTAACCCTTGGTGGTAGTGATGGAGGTGGTGTAGCCCTTGCTGGTAGTGATGGAAGTGGTGTAACCCTTGGTGGTAGTGATGGAAGTGGTGTAGCCCTTGGTGGTAGTGATGGAGGTGGTGTAGCCCTTGCTGGTAGTGATGGAAGTGGTGTAACCCTTGGTGGTAGTGATGGAGGTGGTGTAGCCCTTGCTGGTAGTGATGGAAGTGGTGTAACCCTTGCTGGTAGTGATGGAAGTGGTGTAGCCCTTGGTGGTAGTGATGGAGGTGGTGTAGCCCTTGCTGGTAGTGATGGAGGTGGTGTAACCCTTGCTGGTAGTGATGGAAGTGGTGTAGCCCTTGCTGGTAGTGATGGAGGTGGTGTAGCCCTTGCTGGTAGTGATGGAAGTGGTGTAGCCCTTGCTGGTAGTGATGGAGGTGGTGTTGTCCTTGGTGGTAGTGATGGAAGGGAACCCATTAGGTGCTTTACCTACTTCACACTTGGTGGGAGTAGAAATAATACAAACATCATCTCAGGTCACAAACACATCCTGTGCCAACTGCAGTGTCAAAAGAGGAAAGGCATACCGGACAACACATACTTTGTCACCTTCTGTATATCCTCTTTCAGTTACCATTTCAAGTTGTTTGCACCCACCTACTCTCAACTATCGCTTTCATGTGACATCAGTAGAAAGCCATGCATAGTCTGCTCCTGTCATATGGCACACATACACATTAACCAAAGTGTCTGTGGGTGGTCAGTTTGTGAATCTGGCTAAAGAACAAATCTGCCACTGCTGCCATGCTCATGACAGATTCCGCCCTCATCATCACTGAGGCTGCTCAGTCACTGTGTAATGATACATTGCTGAAGTGGGTACCATAGGAGGACCACCTGCTGAAGTGGGTACCATAGGAGGACCAGCTGCTGAAGTGGGTACCATAGGAGGGCCACCTGCTGAAGTGGGTACCATAGGAGGACCACCTGCTGAAGTGGGTACCATAGGAGGGTCACCTGCTGAAGTGAGGGTACCATAGGAGGACCAGCTGCTGAAGTGGGTACCATAGGAGGGCCACCTGCTGAAGTGGGTACCATAGGAGGGTCAGCTGCTGAAGTGGGTACCATAGGAGGATCAGCTGCTTAAGTGTGTACCATAGGGGGGTCAGCTGCTGAAGTGGGTACCATAGGAGGGTCAGCTGCTGAAGTGGGTACCATAGGAGGGCCAGCTGCTGAAGTGGGTACCATAGGAGGGTCAGCTGCTGAAGTGGGTACCATAGGAGGATCAGCTGCTTAAGTGTGTACCATAGGGGGGTCAGCTGCTGAAGTGGGTACCATAGGAGGGTCAGCTGCTGAAGTGGGTACCATAGGAGGGTCAGCTGCTGAAGTGGGTACCATAGGAGGACCAGCTGCTGAAGTGGGTACCATAGGAGGGTCAGCCGCTGAAGTGGGTACCATAGGAGGGTCAGCTGCTGAAGTGGGTACCATAGGAGGGTCAGCCGCTGAAGTGGGTACCATAGGAGGGTCAGCTGCTGAAGTGGGTACCATAGGAGGGTCAGCTGCTGAAGTGGGTACCATAGGAGGACCAGCTGCTGAAGTGGGTACCATAGGAGGGTCAGCTGCTGAAGTGGGTACCATAGGAGGGTCAGCTGCTGAAGTGGGTACCATAGGAGGGTCAGCTGCTGAAGTGGGTACCATAGGAGGGTCAGCTGCTGAAGTGGGTACCATAGGAGGACCAGCTGCTGAAGTGGGTACCATAGGAGGGTCAGCTGCTGAAGTGGGTACCATAGGAGGACCAGCTGCTGAAGTGGGTACCATAGGAGGGTCAGCCGCTGAAGTGGGTACCATAGGAGGGTCAGCTGCTGAAGTGGGTACCATAGGAGGGTCAGCCGCTGAAGTGGGTACCATATGAGGGTCAGCTGCTGAAGTGGGTACCATAGGAGGGCAATCTCAACAGAAGTGAGCAAGCACATCAATAATGACCCAAAGTAGAATGAGCTGGGCTGGCCCAATGTGAGGAGAAAGAATACCTTTCCGTCAACAAGTCTAATTAGCCTTCAAGTATATCAGAACTAGGTCATGAATCTTTTTATGGGGAATTCGTACTGTGGTCATAGCTATTATTTTAAATAATTTATATTATATTTTTTGCTGCGGCAATCATATTCATCACGTGCGCAGTTTTTTTTACAAATATCCGGACATCTAGCTCGAATTTCTTGCATCCAATATCAGGAAGTCCTCGTTACACGTATGGATATATATTATATGATATTGTTTACCTCTCAACCTGTTTTTAGTCATACACTGTTGTGATGTATGTGGCCGCGCATGCGTGTTTCGGTTGCCGGACCGCTAACCAGTTGTGCTGTATATAATGTATACACACGTGTCATATTGGCTTTCGTCCCAGTTATAAAGAACCAATTGTGAGTACTCAGCGTACATTACATTGGCACCCAACGTGGGGCAACCACCGAAGATGCAGCATTGGCTGACGTTACACTGGCTTACTATTCTGCACGTGATGTATGTGCCATCAAATTGTAAGTGGATAGCTGTGGCGGCAATTGTGTAGGTTTATGTGGCTAACACGATTATTTAGCCGTTTAGCTATTTCACAATGAGGAGGACCCGGGAACTTAACAATGGGCATGATAAAATGTTGTACAGTCATGCATATAGCTCATGCATATGACAGGCAATGCATGTGTGTGCATACAACATGTGGCTGAAGTAAATTAAGTTTATGAGTTAGAAAGGATAATATACAATATGGGGCAGTTCATGAGAAAATTGCATATGCCCTTCGTTTAAAACATACAAAAGTTATAAAAATGCCTTTTACGCTTTCATTAAGGTAAGACTAAGAGCTATTGACCACTTTATTCTACACCAGAAAAAATTGATTTCATGGATTTTAAAACCGGTAACTTTTATGTATAGGCTATATTAATATTTATAAGTTGCAAATGCATATCCTAGGTGGTAACGATCTCTGCGGGTTTTTGCAATCTAATTTCCAACGTACGTCCGTATACGTCCGCGTAACTAATTTATATACTCGGCCTAGCGCCTATTGGTTGCTAGGTACGCGTACCTTACCTAGCAACCAATAGGAACGACCACTTCCCACAAAAGCAACGCGTACTTACCGACCATGCCTGCCACAAAACCTACGTGCCTGTACAGGTAATAATGTCATCACATGTAGAAAGAATAAAAGCAACGCTATTGTGGCAGAGATTGTGGTTCATTCTCAAGCCTCATCGTACAGGCCGAGAACATGTAGTTACTATCTGACATAATAATTCCATGAAGTATTTGCATTGCGCGGGCATGTTATAGAGGTAGCGTAGTAACCGTATGCTAGAACAGGTGGTAAATTAAGAATAATCAGCCCTTAATTTTTCACGGGTACAAGCTAGTTAATTAACACCGGATCCATGAGAATCGAATACTTTTGTTGTCGAACCCAACATTCTAAAAATTAGTCGGAAGGCCCCTAATTGTATGGAAAAGCATATTTTTGGATAGTTTAACTATTGCCTAGACATATGGCGTTGTTGTCTGCCTTATATCTATCGTGGACACTAACCTGTATACTTTCAAAGTGAATCGGTTCTATGTTTTTCGGTTACGAAGCGCAGCGGAGGACACTTTTTTTGGATACGCTTTAAAACGTCATTTGGTACTATCAGGGGGCCACAATGGATACCGTGTTGGCAGTTAGCTTAGTTCTTGTGCAAAACTCACCGACAGTTTTTACCTCGTTCGAGGACTTACATAGATCAATTGTAGCTTATTAATATCTGGGTACGAGTAATCAATACCCGGACGGGAACGGAAAAGTAGTTATTGCATTTGGCTCACGTGATGTATGATTTTGGCAACTTATTACGAAATTATTAACTAAATTATTGATTACTCGTACCCAGACAATAATAAACTACAATGATCTATGTAATTATAAGTCCTCGAACGAGGTAAAAACTGTCGGTGAGTTTTGCACAAGAACTAAGCTAACTGCCAACACGGTATCCATTGTGACCTCCTGATAGTAAGGCTTTAACGGATCGGATCCGAATTCAGATATCCTATCCGAATAGCCAACGGATCGGATTCAGTTTCGTTACATTAATCATTCAGATTGATGTTCCAAAGTCGGAACAGATTCGGATTATAGCCCGCCCAATCCGATCGGATGCTAACACGTTTATCTGAATATCCGGTGGTCTGGGGCCGAGGAAGAGCAGCCATTTTTTTCTCCCCCAAGTTGAACAGTCCGCGTGCATGGCCGTTTCGTTTTGTATTTTTAGCAAAAGACGGTTGACGGTGTGTGAAATAAACGTAGGCTAGCTTTTCTTCCCTTTTTTGTACTTAATTTTCAATTTTTTGCCACCGCCCTTTTCCGATTTGGGCATTTCCCCCATGCTGGCTTTATATTATATGGGGTGTGCGTATTTTTTTTAGCATTGGTTTCATTTCTCACGTACGTTCAGTACTCGCCTGAGCCAGTCTATGATGGATTTGACCATAGATTTGGCAGAAGCTCAAAGTGATAACGATTGTGACGAACCAGCACCGACGAAAGGGCAATTTAAAAGAGCACGCAGCTATTCATCCCAAACGACAAAGTCCGACGAGGGTGATGACTTTCAGCTCTCTTCCTCGGTAAGCTTCATTGCATGCGCTTGATCGAAAACCACGCCCATGGAACCAGATATTCAGATATCCAATGGCCGTTACCTTAATTCAGATTCAGATAATGTACTCTGGATCCGTCTGCTAATCAGATCAGATTCAGATACACGCCTTAACTAAACAGATCAGATCAGATTATAATGCCAAATCTGATCTGATCTGATCTGTTAAAGCCTTACCTGATTAGTACCAAATGAGTTTTAAAGCGTATCCAAAACAGCTCTTAATTGCCTAGGGAAAAAGTGTCCTCCGCTACGCTTCGTAACCGAAAAACATAGAACCGACTCGACCGAGTCACTTTGAAAGCATACAGGTTAGTGTCCACGATAGATGTGTAACTGAGACCCATATGACGTCAAATAATGCTTACGTATGGCCAAATGTTAAGTGTTTGGGCCTGTGCACGACCAATATTTGGGTCCGGAGTCGAGATCCAAAGAAGTTTAGTGTCTGTTTCGACGCTAGCATAATAGGTTACTGCAGGAATTGATTCAAACGCTACCTATCTGACCCAGTTGAGCATGTCTATACTGTTTTTAAACTCAGAATCCTTGTTCAGAAAAATGTGTCCCGTTTCCGGTAGCGATCTTACCCGCTCGACTCTAAACAAACGTAGGTCCTCAGAGGAAGTAGTTGCAAGACTGCCAGTAGCTTCAAACATCGTCTAAGGAGTTGAACTACATAGTACACCGGTATTTGTGGCAATTGCTACCGTTCCGACTAATTTTCCAAAAAGTGACTTCGACAAAATAGGCCAAAAAAGTATTCGATTCTCATGGACGCGGTGTTAAATACTATAATTTCCAACGTACGTCCGCGTAACTCATTTATATACTCGGCCTAGCGCAGGGTTGCCGAAGGCCGGCCGACCTTTCAGGCCGACCTTTCAGGCCGGACCTTCTGGCCTGACCTTCAGGCCGGAACCCGGCCTGAAAGGCCACTTATTAAAGATGTAATTAGATTATTAAATAATATTATCTCAAGATTATATACAATCACTGTGAATTAATCAGTCACACGATATGCCGCATACATCAGTAAGTTGTGAAGATGAACCAGACCGCCGAGACCGGTCCAGACGTAACTAATCTAACTGTTCAGCACCCATGCATTGTGCTTAAGCATTATGCACGCCTCCAGCTGCTGGAGAAGAAGATTCCATCTTTGACGCTGTTGAATAAGCTTGGCTTTAGAAATACCAGCTCAGATGGTGCAGATGAGGCCAAGCTAGTACTTTCTTGCAAGCTTAGAAATTCTTGGAAAACGCGAGTCGTGCAATTTCCACCATGCAAGCGGATCTATACATAGATAGTACTATCTATGATCTATAGGAGAAGTAGCATTCACTTGTCGTGTTTCGGGAACTGAAAGCCAAGCATCAAACTCATCCTTAACTTCTCTACGTATATAGGTCGTTCGACAAAGGGCTTGTGGCAGTGGTTGCACCAAGCTTTGTCAGTAAACCCTTCATATCCTCTCTTTTCATGACATTTGTACAATTTGAAATGTGCCCACACCACGGAGGGTTGTTTGCGTCGTTGCGGGTACCTGATAAGCTCATCAGTGTTATAAACCCAGCGGTCTGGGTTTATAGGAGACACAAGCTTATGAGATATATCTGCTACAGAGGAGCCACCAGTCCCACCACAGTCACCTGAAGCTATATTCGTAGCGCTAGTGACGGCGCTAAAGAATGAATAAACGTCACGCGCGTCACGTTACTTGTCTCATATGCAAAATTAATATTTAATAATTTTAACATGAAATTTAATAACTGCATCTTTCGGGTCGACCTTTCAGGCCACGGGCCGGAGGCCTGGCCTGACCTTCAGGTCACAGGCCGGACCCTGGCCTGACTTTCGGCAACCCTGGCCTAGCGCCTATTGGTTGCTTGTATGCGTACCTAGCAACCAATAGGAACGACCACTGCCAACACAAAAGTATATAGCAACGCGTACTTGGCAACCATGCTTCGTGCCACAAAACCTGTGTACAGAATGTCATCATTTGCAGTAACATTAATCTTTAAAGCAATGCTATAATTGTGGTTCATTCTCAAGCCTCATCGTACAAGCCGAGAACATGTAGTTACTATCTGACAATAATAATTCCATGAAGTATTCGAGGTTGCTTAAAGACTACATGTATATTTTAAAATTTTTTGAAAACAATCAGCCAGTAAGCTTAGTTAAACCGATTCAGGAACGTTGCTTGGCGCCCGAATTGATTTTAAATGGCGTCCTTAAATGTTACTAGTCATTGTACCTTTTGACCCTAATGAACGTTTGTCATGTAACCTGTAACAAAACACTCAATTAGTATTGGGCTACAAGCTTTAATACAACAGACTTGTAACAAACATCTTTCACCATCGAGCGTGCGTTCGAAGATTGAAAGATCATCAAGCCACCAAATTGTGTTCAAACAAACCTGTTCCGTATTGTTTTGCTATTATACAGCTTCGTATAGGCTTTTAAGGTGTTTTAAACCACTCAAAACGCTTTGGTAAAACGAGCGCCCGATATTATACGGGCGGTGCCGTGCCATGTTATACAATCGTACGAAGCTACAACCTGACGGTACTACACAATCATGTAGTATGATAAGTAACGATGCTGTGCAAACTCGAAAGAAACGCCAACAACACGAATACAAAATAGTATGTAAACGAAAGACAGCTGCCGCGAATTCGCGGCAATTGTCCTGAAACGCTTAACTAATATCCAGGGGCGGATTCAGGGGGGGGGGGGGGGGTCTTTGGGGTCTAAAGACCCCCCCCCCCCCCCCTTGGCCCCAAGTATATACACGGGTGTTTGAGTGGACATTTACGGATATTTAGATGTCCAATTGCCCATTTACGTAAAAATGATTATGCTAGCTCATTAACGCACTAACATATTCAAGGTCGGTTTCTGCTATGACCCAGTATCACTACGCCTCTCCATTGATAACTCCATGCATAGTAATAGTCTAAACACAAACTCAAATCAACTGCTCACATGTTTATCGCATTTCAACATACGGCGCAACGTTTCTAGTAATCACGTGCTCCTTAATTCGTTACGAGTGCATCTTTTGGCGGACTATTTGTGAGGCTCTCGAACTTCCAGGTGAGTTGTGACGATAAAATACAGAATCTAGGGGCATTTTAAAACAATCCAAGCTGGGTCACGTCTCGAGACGCGATGTCTAAGGCATATAAAATCGCTGTTGAAATCTATGAATAATTATCAACATCTTTAACTGCTTCCAGCATAAATGCAGTGATGTACTGCTTCTATGCAACTCCTGTAAAACAGATCAAAAATTTCAGCAGGAGTGTACCTCTCACATGTTTGCAACACTATCTCCTCCATGTGAAATGGATACTTAGGTACAAGTCGGCATCTGTAATTCAAAGAATGCTGTCTGAAAACCCACAGCCAAATGTTTTGCAGATTCCAACTAGAGTAAATCCAATTAAAAAGTTTGAAGTCTTCAGGAACTGTCAGAACAAACCACAATTGAAGCACAGCAAGCAGTAAGTTGTGATCACCAAAGAAGGCTTTAAATTGCATGATGTAGCACTGCAGAATATTGGCGTGGAGCCCCAGCAATACTTTGGGTGCAACCCCATACACAAGACTTGAAGGTCAGACAATTGTACTGGAAAGATACTTTATTAAGATCAAACTACTGTATACTATTTCCTTGATTACAAGTTGCGCCTTCAATTCAGGACACAACTGTACCTGCATTTAAAAATTTACCGGTACTTTGACTTGCTACAGTTGTGTAGTAGTGTTTGCATACCTTTCGCTCTACTCGTGTTCCGATTGGCTCTTGACTTGGGTCTGTTCATCCAACTGTACCAAGTCAAAGTAGCAGTTAAATTTTTTTATGCGGGTACAATTGTTTAGCCACAGCTTGTAATCAAGGAAATACGGTAATGGTTATCATTATATAGCTACTAACCTGAAAGTCTTGTTGTTGTCTATAAAAAATGTGGCCCAGCCAAATCCTGTTCTCCTCATGGTTGCAGACAAATCTGAAGGGACATTTGCTAGACTTGGAGCATGCCACTTCATCTATGACCAACGTTTTGTAACAGATGAGAAATGTTGAGAGTTAGGTAATGGCAACATGACGTCACAATGGATGAGTGTTATTTTTCACATGAAGCTATAGTTCCCTTTATGAACCAATTTTCCCAATGAACCGAAATGCACCTATTAGAGGAGCACACAGTTGAGTGGGTGAGAAGATACAACTTTGGATTTGGCATGCTGGGTGAGCAAGGTGCTGAATTGATTCACCTATCGTTTCAATGCACTTTGTAAACACACACACACACACACACACACACACACACACACACACACATACACACAGTGTTCACCTTTCAGACATAATAGCATTAAATAGGTTGCCATGAGACCAGGATGGACAAAATATACTTAGCAATTCAAATCTAGCATACACCCCTTACATGCATGCAGTTCAATCAGAAACAAAGAAAAGAGGCTACGGTGCATCGTTAAAGATCACTCATAAGTACTGCTCCTGACTCAATCCATGCTCAGCCACCATAAAGATAGCAAAACGTACGCCAAAACACACTGCTACTTCATAGTATAGTTTATATTCACGTACACAAAACACAACACGTGCGTTTCCTATTCCACTTGACGATGTTTGCACGTTACTTTTGAAGCATATCAGTCGCGTCTCAGAAAAAGAGTAACATAAAACGAAAGCTCTATCTATGTACAATACATTAGTAAAAGTCGTTTCTCAACTGGAAGTTCGCACGTCTCGGACTAACTTAATAGTCTCGTACCCAGACGTATAAATGGATGTTTTATACGTCTGGAAATAGTCGTGGCACATTGGAATGTAATTAACAGCGTTTGACAAGGCGGTTTCTATAGCAGCGTCAGAATGCATACCAGAAGGCAAGCTAATATCCAAATGGAATGTAATTATGCCACCATTTGTTTACCTTATCACATGACTGTGGGTGTGTCACATGACTGCCCGCATCTGATTGGTAGCGACAGAATTCTGTCGCTACTGCCACGAAATTCTACCGATTTTCGCCAGACGTATAGTTTTTATATAGTCTGGGTACGAGACTAGGACTAACTAGTTTTGAAAACCTACCTCCGCGTAAGTAGGCCGCTTTTGAACGACACTTCTCCAGACCGAAACCATCTTTGATGCCCAAACATACCTCGTTCAGTAGAGCACAGGTTCATCTTCAACAATACTTTGTCTAATGGGTCATCACGTGTTCTATTCAGTAACTGTACAACGAATTCCAACGGGTACAAATCATTACAACCGTTGCTAGGTGAGGTAATTGCCATTTCAAAATTTTCGGGCGCAGGACTTTTTGTTCATCAATTCAATGGATCGTAACACCCGTGAGTAATGAATAATTGGTTAATTAAATCAGTTGTCTTACGTAAGCAATGCAATGGTCTCAAATCCTTTTTCTCAGGAAACAGGTAGATCTAAGTAAACTACATTTCTGTCTGCCAAGCATAAAATATTAAACGCTCGATACACATGTGTTATAGTCATTTGGATCAGCTCAGTAATTAAATGGTCCAGCATTGGAATAGTTAATGTTCGTCGGTAATACTGGCTAGCATTAACTGCAGGTGAATTTGTGGAGTTGGTGTCTTTCTCTTCACACTGTTGTGGTTCCTGCTGCTCAATAATTAACGCAACGACAGAAATTTAGTTTACTTATATCTACCTGTTTCCTGAGAAAAAAGGATTTGAGAGCCATTGAATTGACGCGCTTACATCCTGTAGAGCTTCATTTCGCGGTAAGATAACTAATTTAATTAACCATGCATGTAATTTATTATTCATTACTTGGGGCGGGAACCCCCCCCCCCCTCCACCCCTCTGAATCCGCCCGTGCATATGGGACGTTGCATGAGAAAATCAGGCTTGTGCTTTTTTTCCACTTAAAAATAACATCAATTTCAAACCAACATATCTTGCTAAACTAACCCACGTCCTTCATATTTTCAGCACTTATTACAACATCTGTTATGTATTTTACTGCATTTTTACATACTATGAGCACTTTACACGGTTAAAATGGTTGAAGCCGCTTCCAAATGTTAGTATGGTAAACTGACATTACGAACCATTGGCATAGACGAGTGTGGCAGGACATGAGTCGCTTAGCTCAGAAGATATGTGAGAATGAAATAGGTGCTATTTTGTAGTATATTGCACAAGCCTGGTTGTGACATCAAACATCCCACATTCATAGACATAAGCTGGTGAGTGGGTGGGAAATTTTCAAATTCTATTTATAGAAAACACCAGGGTAGGCGATAACATACGATAACAGCAGTTCACTAAAACATTTACTTTTACACAGGCCAGAGTGCTGGAATCTTTTGGAATAATATGACAGTGGCCAATAACAGCCTGGTGTCCCTCTCAGTAGTTACATCAAATGCAAGTGCACCATCTGCAGCCCAGTATCCTCTGGTGTGTGAGGGTATAACAGGTGGACAGTGGTATCAACCAAATGGAGCCCTGTTTCCACTAGCAACACTGGACAATGCAACTACTCCTCAATCATGGGGTCAAAAAAATGTGTCACGAGGAGTAGAGCTGTATCCTGGAACTCCTTCTGTCTTTCCACATGGTGTTCAATGTTGTACCAATACCACCATCACACTCTGTGTTGGAATGTACTCTGATCTCACACTAGCAGCATCATCAGGCATTGCTACATCAGCCCCTACTAGCTATGCTCTCTCTGTAGCAGCCACTTGTAAGTAGAGAGGAAATTACATCACATGCGTTATGGAAGTGTTGACTCTCCCACAGATGGTCCTAACATCACAGGAGGTGTCCTGTTTCAGCTGTTGGCACCTACAAATGTTGATCCACCAGTGTTCCAGTTGACCTGCACCAGCACTAGTTCTCCTCCTACAACTGTGCAGTGGACCATCAATGGAAGTCCAGTGAATGGTAGTAACTATTCTTCCTCTCAGATAGTGACAAATCGACCAACATCTACTTACAACAACACCCTGATTGTGACTGGGAGAGCACCTGGGATGTACACATGCAATGTCACCACTACCTGCTCACCAGTGTGTGGAGGTACAGGGTTTACTCTCAATCCAAGATCCATTACCTCATCCCTCAGTGTATCAGGTAAGTACTGCCTATGAAGAGTGTCTTGTACCTATAGACATGTACCTCTCTATACAGGCCCTCCTGCCCCACCCACTGGTGTCACTGCTGTGCAGTCTGGTCCCACATCTGTCAGTGTCTCTTGGACTGCACCAACCTCAGGTGGTCCAGTGAGCAAATATGATATCTACTATGTGGCTAATGGAGTCCCAAGTACAAGTGGTGGTTCAACCACTTCTACCTCTTATGTCCTAACCAACCTTCAAGTTGGGGTTCAGTACAACATCTCTGTCATAGCTGTGGGCACTTATATGCCATCCCAGAGTGCTTTGGCTACAAATATATCAAGTAAGCTGAGTACTGTGTTGTGTATAGAAACTGATACTGTTATGTTGCAGCAGGGTTGGGGGGGGGAAGGAGGGAGTGCATGACATGTGGCATAAAGATATAAATATATTTGCAAAGCTGTCAGGCATTGTCTCATACTCTGTCCTCCATGAGGAGCCATGATCTCACTGTTTATCTTCCTACACAGCATTAGGTAATGTCTCCATCACTGGTAATGGGATCACACCCACTGCTGGGTCACCATACATACTCACCTGCACTGTTCCAGTCATTGGATGGAATGGATCACTGACCATCCATCTGACAGCTCCAAATGGAAGTGTGCTCACCAGCAATGTGGTATCAGCTAGTCCAGGGACGACCTACACACTCCAGTGGCCATTCTCCCCTCTACACACATCTGATGGAGGACAGTACTCATGTGTTGCCAGTGGACTTACATTCTCTTCAAATTCATCATTCACCATTGCTGTCACAAGTTAGTATTTACAAAAGTCATATCATGCAATTCTCAGTGATCTGCATATAATGTCCATGAAGTGACAGTTAATAATGGGTGAACACCCTTTCCTCCAGTTCCTCAACCTGCTTCAACCATCACTGCTGCCCCCAGTCAGGTGGTAACCATTGGAAGCAACCTCACCCTGACCTGTAATATCCAGTTGGACCCATCAGTGGACAGTAATGTGACAGTGAACAGTACATGGACTGGACCAGCCTCTCTCACACCTAGCTCCATACTGACTGGCCCTCCATATCAGAAGACACTCATGTTGGGTTCATTGACCACCTCAGCTGCAGGCAACTACACCTGCTCAGTGGTGGTCTCCCCACTCAACCCTCAGTTCATCTCCCTAGCAACACAGAGAACGGCCATTCTTGGTATGTTTCAAATTTATTACATCACATACATGTTATTTCCTTCTGCAGTGTCAGTACACTCCATCAGCCTCACCACATCAGGCAGTCCAGTGGCAGGACAGATGTACACACTCATCTGTAATGGAACACTGGTGGGGAACACTTCACTCACTCCTGTGGTGACATGGAGGAACTCAACTGGAGTGGTTACCAGTGGAAACGTATCCAATGGTAACCTCACATTTTACCCTCTGCGCACCTCTCATGGAGGACAATATACCTGTCAGTCTACTCTGAGTACACTCAACTCAACCATAACATCAAGCACACTGCTTACTGTTCAAAGTAATTGCACATGCTGTACACTATGCAATGATAAATATTTCCAGTGTTATTTAGCCACGGATAATCAAAATTGATAAGACAGCATTTAATATCATCCTCTCCCCCAGTCCCTCCTCCCATCATCACTACCACTGGACTACCTAATCAGGTTGCCATTGTTGGAAGTAACCTCACCCTGACCTGTAATATCCAGTTGGACCCATCAGTGGACAGTACAGTGATGGTGAACAGAACATGGTTGGGACCATCAGGAGCTACCCTCAGTGGTACTGCTCCAAATAAGAATGGATCCATCTACCAGTCTGTACTCACCATCACATCTCTAAAGACTACAGATGTTGGCATATATACCTGTTCCATGACTGTGTCTGGGCAGTTCATTGCCCAAACAACAGTTAGTGCAACTGTCCAAGGTACATCCCTAGTACCACCATCTATGGTACACACACTTGTTGATCATTTCATATTCGCACAACTTCACAAAATTCAGTCATGTGCACACACACACACACACACACACACACACACACATGCACACACACACGTGCACACACACAACACAATACAACACACAACACAATACATGCGCAATGAGCGACTATTTACATACATGTGTATTTACTCACAGAGCCTCACCATTCACTATATCCTTCATCTCTCCCATCAGTGTCAGCACAGGCAGTGAATATCACATCCTCTGGTAGTCCAGTGGCTGGACAGAGTTACACACTGAACTGTAATGGAGCACTAGTGGGGAATGCATCCATTGTTTCCATAACAACATGGAGGAATGCTACTGGAGGGATTCCTAATGGAAATGGTATCACATTGTCTGGAGGCATTCTTACATTTAACCCTCTGCGCACCTCTCATGGAGGGCAGTACAGCTGCCTGTCTACACTCAGCTATCCATTCAACTCCACAGCTACTACCATGACAAATGTTATTGTTCAAAGTATGTGACAGCTCTGACAGCCACATTGCATGTAGCATTCTCCTTTTCCACAGTCCCTCCTCCCACTATCATCATCTCCTCCACACCCATCACCTCCTCCTACTATGCTGGTACACCACTCAACCTCACCTGTAATGTTCAGCTCATCCCACAAGTGGACACTCCTGTCACCTTTAACTCCTTGTGGACTGGACCAGGAGGACAGATCTCCAGTGGTGGTGGTAGAGTCTCCCTCTCCTCTGGTGTCAACCAGACCACTGTACAGTTCTATTCTCTCAACACCAGTGATACTGGACTGTACAACTATTCAGTTAGTGTATCTGCATCAGGTCAGCAGTATGTGGACACCTCAATAGCTGTCAGTTCTTCCACATCACCAATCATCATAGTGAAAGGTCAGTAGATGTTAGAGCAGATGACACCTGATGTTCACCATCCACCCCTCCTCCCTCACAGGACTCCCTGCTCCTCAGGTGACCATCACTCCATCAGGGAGCTCCACTGCAGGAAGTCCATACACACTCACATGTACAGTGATGGTAGTAAATGGACTGGTAGTTGTTCCTCAGGTGATGTGGTTGAAGAATGGAGCAAGTGTAGTTGTAGGAAATGGCATCTCAGTGACTCCTGGAGTGGTCTCAGCTAACACAACAACCCTCACTCTCCAATTCAACCCTCTCCACACATCTGATGGAGGACAGTACTCCTGTATAGCCAATGTCTCCCTCCCAGTAATATCCATCACTCTTTCTAATACTACTTTGGCTAATGTGGTTGTACAATGTAAGTCTAGTATGAACCATTATTAAACCTTTTCTTTAGTTCAATCTGGGTATAATATGTATTACAACCAAGAATTGGTTAATTAATGGTTAACCATCTTGCTCGCAGTACCTCCACCCACTGCAACCATCGGTGCACTACCCAGTCAGGTGGCAACCATTGGAAGTAACCTCACCCTGACCTGTAATATCCAGTTGGACCCATCAGTGGACAGTAATGTGACAGTGAACAGTACATGGACTGGACCAACCTCTCTCACACCTAGCTCCATACTGACTGGCCCTCCATATCAGAAGACACTCATGTTGGGTTCATTGACCACCTCAGCTGCAGGCAACTACACCTGCTCAGTGGTGGTCTCCCCACTCAACCCTCAGTTCATTACCCTAGCAACACAGAGAATTGCCATTCTTGGTAGGTATTTCAAATTTATTACATCACATACATGTTATTTCGTTCTGCAGTTTCAGTACACTCCATCAGCCTCACCACATCTGGCAGTCCAGTGGCAGGACAGATGTACACACTCATCTGTAATGGAACACTGGTGGGGAACACTTCACTCACTCCTGTGGTGACATGGAGGAACTCAACTGGAGTGGTTACCAGTGGAAATGGCATCACTGTATCCAATGGTAACCTCACATTTAACCCTCTGCGCACCTCTCATGGAGGACAGTACACCTGTCAGTCTACTCTGGGTACACACAACTCAACCATAACATCAAGCACACTGCTTACTGTTCAAAGTAATTGCACATGCTGTACACTATGCAATGATAAATATCTAACTCCAGTGTTATTTAGCCACTGGTAATCAAAATTGATAAGACTGCATATAATATCATCCTCTCCCCCAGTCCCTCCTCCCATCATCACTACCACTGGACTACCTAATCAGGTTGCCATTGCAGGAAGCAACCTCACCCTGACCTGTAATATCCAGTTGGACCCATCAGTGGACAGTACAGTGATGGTGAACAGAACATGGTTGGGACCATCAGGAGCTGCCCTCAGTGTTACTGCTCCAAATAAGAATGGATCCATCTACCAGTCTGTACTCACCATCACATCTCTAAAGACTACAGATGTTGGCATATATACCTGTTCCATGACTGTGTCTGGGCAGTTCATTGCCAAAACAACAGTTAGTGCAACTGTCCAAGGTACATCCCTAGCACCACCACCATCTATGGTACACACACTTGTTGATCATTTCATATTCGCACAACTTCACAAAATTCAGTCATGTGCACACACACACACACACACACACACACACACACACATGCACACACACACGTGCACACACACAACACAATACAACACAACGCACACACAACACAATACATGCGCAATGTGCAACTATTTAAGTACATGTGTATTTACTCACAGAGCCTCACCATTCACTATATCCTTCATCTCTCCCATCAGTGTCAGCACAGGCAGTGAATATCACATCCTCTGGTAGTCCAGTGGCTGGACAGAGTTACTCACTGAACTGTAATGGAGCACTAGTGGGGAATGCATCCATTGTTTCCATAACAACATGGAGGAATGCTACTGGAGGGATTCCTAGTGGAAATGGTATCACATTGTCTGGAGGCATTCTTACATTTAACCCTCTGCGCACCTCTCATGGAGGGCAGTACAGCTGCCTGTCTACACTCAGCTATCCATTCAACTCCACAGCTACTACCATGACAAATGTTATTGTTCAAAGTATGTGACAGCTCTGACAGCCACATTGCATGTAGCATTCTCCTTTTCCACAGTCCCTCCTCCCACTATCATCATCTCCTCCACACCCATCACCTCCTCCTACTATGCTGGTACACCACTCAACCTCACCTGTAATGTTCAGCTCATCCCACAAGTGGACACTCCTGTCACCTTTAACTCCTTGTGGACTGGACCAGGAGGACATATCTCCAGTGGTGGTGGTAGAGTCTCCCTCTCCTCTGGTGTCAACCAGACCACTGTACAATTCTATTCTCTCAACACCAGTGATACTGGACTGTACAACTATTCAGTTAGTGTATCTGCATCAGGTCAGCAGTATGTGGACACCTCAATAGCTGTCAGTTCTTCCACATCACCAATCATCATAGTGAAAGGTCAGTAGATGTTAGAGCAGATGACACCTGATGTTCACCATCCACCCCTCCTCCCTCACAGGACTCCCTGCTCCTCAGGTGACCATCACTCCATCAGGGAGCTCCACTGCAGGAAGTCCATACACACTCACATGTACAGTGATGGTAGTAAATGGACTGGTAGTTGTTCCTCAGGTGATGTGGTTGAAGAATGGAGCAAGTGTAGTTGTAGGAAATGGCATCTCAGTGACTCCTGGAGTGGTCTCAGCTAACACAACAACCCTCACTCTCCAATTCAACCCTCTCCACACATCTGATGGAGGACAGTACTCCTGTATAGCCAATGTCTCCCTCCCAGTAATATCCATCACTCTTTCTAATACTACTTTGGCTAATGTGGTTGTACAATGTAAGTCTAGTATGAACCATTATTAAACCTTTTCTTTAGTTCAATCTGGGTATAATATGTATTACAACCAAGAATTGGTTAATTAATGGTTAACCATCTTGCTCGCAGTACCTCCACCCACTGCAACCATCGGTGCACTACCCAGACAGATGGCAACCATTGGAAGTAACCTCACCCTGACCTGTAATATCCAGTTGGACCCATCAGTGGACAGTAATGTGACAGTGAACAGTACATGGACTGGACCAACCTCTCTCCCACCTAGCTCCATACTGGCTGGCCCTCCATATCAGAACACACTCATGTTGGGTTCATTGACCACCTCAGCTGCAGGCAACTACACCTGCTCAGTGGTGGTCTCCCCACTCAACCCTCAGTTCATTACCCTAGCAACACAGAGAATGGCCATCCTTGGTAGGTATTTCAAATTTATTACATCACATACATGTTATTTCGTTCTGCAGTTTCAGTACACTCCATCAGCCTCACCACATCTGGCAGTCCAGTGGCAGGACAGATGTACACACTCATCTGTAATGGAACACTGGTGGGGAACACTTCACTCACTCCTGTGGTGACATGGAGGAACTCAACTGGAGTGGTTACCAGTGGAAATGGCATCACTGTATCCAATGGTAACCTCACATTTAACCCTCTGCGCACCTCTCATGGAGGACAGTACACCTGTCAGTCTACTCTGAGTACACTCAACTCAACCATAACATCAAGCACACTGCTTACTGTTCAAAGTAATTGCACATGCTGTACACTATGCAATGATAAATATCTAACTCCAGTGTTATTTAGCCACTGGTAATCAAAATTGATAAGACTGCATATAATATCATCCTCTCCCCCAGTCCCTCCTCCCATTATCACTACCACTGGACTACCTAATCAGGTTGCCATTGCAGGAAGCAACCTCACCCTGACCTGTAATATCCAGTTGGACCCATCAGTGGACAGTACAGTGATGGTGAACAGAACATGGTTGGGACCATCAGGAGCTGCCCTCAGTGGTACTGCTCCAAATAAGAATGGATCCATCTACCAGTCTGTACTCACCATCACATCTCTAAAGACTACAGATGTTGGCATATATACCTGTTCCATGACTGTGTCTGGGCAGTTCATTGCCCAAACAACAGTTAGTGCAACTGTCCAAGGTACATCCCTAGTACCACCATCTATGGTACACACACTTGCTGATCATTTCATATTCGCACAACTTCACAAAATTCAGTCATGTGCACACACACACACACACACACACACACACACACACACACACACACATGCACACACACTTGCACACACACAACGCAATACAACACAATGCACACACAACACAATACATGCGCAATGAGTGACTATTTACATACATGTGTATTTACTCACAGAGCCTCACCATTCACTATATCCTTCATCCCTTCCAACAGTGTCAGCACAGGCAGTGAATATCACATCCTCTGGTAGTCCAGTGGCTGGACAGAGTTACTCACTGAACTGTAATGGAGCACTAGTGGGGAATGCATCCATTGTTTCCATAACAACATGGAGGAATGCTACTGGAGGGATTCCTAGTGGAAAAGACATCACAGTGTCTGGAGGCATTCTTACATTTAACCCTCTGCGCACCTCTCATGGAGGGCAGTACAGCTGCCTATCTACACTCAGCTATCCATTCAACTCCACAGCTACTACCATGACAAATGTTATTGTTCAAAGTATGTGACAGCTCTGACAGCCACATTGCATGTAACATTCTCCTTTTCCACAGTCCCTTCTCCCACTGTCACCATCACCTCCACACCCATCACCTCCTCATACTATGCTGGTACACCACTCAACCTCACCTGTAATGTTCAGCTCATCTCACAAGTGGACACTCCTGTCACCTTTAACTCCTTGTGGACTGGACCAGGAGGAAAGATCTCCAGTGGTGGTGGTAGAGTCTCCCTCTCCTCTGGTGTCAACCAGACCACTGTACAGTTCTATCCTCTCAACACCAGTGATACTGGAGTGTACAACTGTTCAGTTAGTGTTTCTGCATCAGGTCAGCAGTATGTGGACACCTCAATAGCTGTCAGTTCTTCCACATCACCAACCACAGTGAAAGGTCAGAGGATGTTAGAGCAGGTGACACCTGATGTTCACCATCCACCCCTCCTCCCTCACAGCTCTCCCTGCTCCTCAGGTGACCATCACTCCATCAGGGAGCTCCACTGCAGGAAGTCCATATACACTCACATGTACAGTGATGGTAGTAAATGGACTGGTAGTTGTTCCTCAGGTGATGTGGTTGAAGAATGGAGCAAGTGTAGCTGCAGGAAATGGCATCTCAGTGACTCCTGGAGTGGTCTCAGCTAACACAACAACCCTCACTCTCCAATTCAACCCTCTCCACACATCTGATGGAGGACAGTACTCCTGTATAGCCAATGTCTCCCTCCCAGTAATATCCACCACAGGACTCTTCAATATCTCTCCTGTCAGTCTGACTGTTCAAAGTGAGTCATTGTCGTACCACTAACAATGAACTCATTATTATCTCCTCCCCAGTCCCTCCACCTACAGTGACCATCAGTGCACTACCCAGTCAGGTGGTTCCGTTAGGAAGCAGCCTCACCCTGACCTGTAATATCCTGTTGGACCCATCAGTGGACAGTACAGTGATGGTGAACAGTACATGGACTGCACCAGGAGGAGCTACCCTCAGTGGTAGTAACCCTTCTTCCTATCGGAGCACACTTAACCTGTTCCCTGTACTCACTGGAACATATGCATGTGTTGCATATGTTGGTCCTGGCAAGTCTGCCTTCATTGGAGGAAGCAGTGGTTCTAAAGGCATTGAGAGTAAGGATGATAATTATATATTTTTTGTGTGTAGTTATGATAGCCATGTATAACAGTATCACATATATGGTAGTATAGTCATGTATGATAGTATAGCCATATATGGTAGCTTAGCCATGTATACATGTGTAGGTACTATATAGCTTGAATGATCAAGTATAGTCATGATGACATTATGTCACAGTAAATAACCTTTCTCTGCTGCAGTAACAGTGGTGGCCATATCTGATGGGAGCTCTACTGTAGTGGGAGTGGCTGGAGGTGCGGGGGGAGTGGTCTTTGCTGTTATCATATTGGTGGCCATCTTGATTGCTATCACCATGTAAGCAAATAAAGTAACTAGTAGTCACATGACCAGGTCACCTGATGACATCAGGAGGAGGAGCAGGAAGGGGAGGAGTCGTGTGAAGCCAAATACCCAACAAAATGATAAGGAAGTTCCAATGAAATTAATAGTTAATAATGGCGGTCATGAAGATGCTGATACTAAAGACATCACTGAAGGAGAAGCTGCCATGACAGCATTCGTTCCTGTGCCTGCAGATTTGAACAATGAAGATATAAGAGGTTAAACGAATAATTGTATTAACTTGCTGTCTACAAATGTTTTCTATAGTGGAGCCCATTCCAGTGTTAATGTTTGTTGAGCATGTGGAAACAATGCATACTGACCAGAACAGTGGTTTTAAGGAACAATTTGAGGTGTGTTGGCATGGTAACGACCTTTGTCCCCTGTTCATGTAGTACATTCCTTCTTCCCAGACCATTCCCAAGGAGCCTCAGGCATCCCATAGTGTGGCAGACAGCAATGCCTCACTGAACAGGTTCATCAACGTATACCCATGTAAGGCATATAGCTAGCCCCCCTGTATGGACAGTACCGCCACTAATATCCAACTGGTACACAGATGACCACAATCGTGTTATGTTGAAGCAACAAACAGGCATAGCTGGTTCAGACTACATCAATGGCAGCTACATAGATGTATATGTTACACACATACCATATTCATACACATACATATGTTGTCTTATTATCCCTGGCCCACCTCTAACCTTATCTTACATCAAAGGGTCTCCATAAGCCAAAGGCTTACATAGCTGCCCAAGGTATCCACCAATGGTACTTCACTGCTGTCACATTTCTACTTAGGTCCACTTCAAAATACCACACAACACTTCCTGAGAATGTTGCTTGAGTATCGCCTAGCAACCATCGTCATGCTGACCAGATGTACAGAACTTGAAAAGGTGTGAGTGGGTGTGGTGCACAAAGATTAACTTTACATGGGCGGTACCCTTAAAATACTTGGTATGACAATCTTACTATTTCCACTTCATAACTACCTTAATATATATTAGCACAATCACATGCATCACAGTTATGTGAATGTAGGCCATCAGTGGGAGGGGGAGGAGGGGTATTATTTCTATGGCTACAATGTACAGAACCCAACCAATTGCACTGCCTGTGTCTGGATATCTTTGTTGGCCAAAATATGCCCCTCTCCCAAAACAAAATGTTACATCCTGTATTTCCTAGGGAATGCAGACAATGGTATTCATATGTTTTTGTTCTAAAATGACACTGCAATATATTATGTTTTGTTTGGAAATGGAGCTGTGACCTAATTACAATGTCATAATGATTCTAATTCTTGTACATTCTTTCATCATTGATCCTTGCACACTGCAATCATTTCACGTGTTAAATATCAACCACTGAGTTCAAAAGATCAGGTACTATTATTAAAAATGACACACACCTTAAAATGTGAGTGAGGGTGTAAAATTAACCCCAGTTGAGGGAGATACGGGTTTCAAGGTTTACGCAGAATGCTTTCATAATCACATACCTTGCTTTGATTTGATCTGACTTGATTTTATTTCAGTAGCTTTGCACACATTCTGAGGCAAGTAATGGCATGTGTTCAACTGCATACAAAAAAGGATACATTGTGCAAAATATTTAAGGTCAACAGTACTGCATGAGTTGGGATCAATAAACTGCATTGTTCAAAGAGGGGATAACATCTAGGGATAAGGAGTTGTAGGAATGATATGTTGGGCAAAAGGTGGGACTGGAATCGCAGGAAGGAAGAATGAAAGCTCTGATATGTGGGCCTGGTAGGTTTGTTGGAAAAAAAAAACCTGTCAGGAGGAAGATCAACCACATTATGTAGCAGAACATAATAAACACTCTTTGATACTCAAAGAATGGTAGACAAAGGTTAGAAACGACTACAATAATCCACGCATGTGTATACCAGCTTGTTTAAATGTGGCTCGGGTAAAATCGCTGAATTTGTTGAATATCTTTGTGGAGCCAAGGGTTTCGAACTTATCACTACTTTCCAGAAGAGTTTTCACGTGTACTAATGCACAAGGAGAGTACAGAAGCCTTTAACAAAAAAAATCGCTGAATTTGTTTGATATATTGAGTAACCTTTTAAAGTAAATATACAAATTTAATTAAAAGAATCTCACCACACACCCACAACCCTTCCCACTTCCCCAGGTTAAGTGTGAGCAGTACTGGCCAAAGGAGGTAGGAGGGACCATGAACATGGATAACCTCTCTATCCAGCTGGTCACTATGGTGTCATATGCTGAGTATGAAGTGAGAAAACTTATCATTAAAGATGTAAGGGTGTATCCTCAGGTTTGTACAAGAGAGAATTGATGTCATTTAACCCCACAGTCATCTTCCAATGAGAGCTCACCTCTAGAGGTGACCCATTTCCACTACACTGGGTGGCCAGATCATGGAGTCCCTAGCAACGCTATGTCTCTTGTTCAATTCAGTAGACACATTCGCAAGGTCCACCCTATTTCAAATGATGCCCCCCTTGTAGTCCACTGCAGTGCAGGAGTTGGTAGAACAGGGACCTTCATAGCTCTGGACATAGTGATGCAAGCAATGCAGACAGACCAGACGATTGATGTCTACAACTGTGTGAAGAAGCTGAGAATCCAGAGGGTTCAGATGGTGCAAGAACTGGTTAGAACAATGGGAGACAGCAGGGTGGAGGAGGGGAGATAGGGAGGGAGGAGTGAAGGAGAGGAGATAGGGAGAGAGGAGGGAAGAAGGGGGTAGGGGGAAGAAAAGGGGAGGAGAGGAGGTAGGGAAGGAAGGGAGGTGGGGGGGGGGAGGGGGTTGTATCTCTCCACATAATTAGAAATAGT
Source organism: Eunapius fragilis (assembly GCA_963681505.1). Lineage (NCBI taxonomy): Eukaryota > Metazoa > Porifera > Demospongiae > Spongillida > Spongillidae > Eunapius > Eunapius fragilis. The sequence continues at coordinate 8,102,223 of OY811980.1, read as the reverse complement.
ATTTGGGCAATAGGATAATGGCCAAATGCTTTGCAATGCTAGAACAGGATGCACTGTTGAATGGAAGCACCAAAGTTAATCTTCTGTTTCAATACATGTAGGATCAATATATCTTCATTCATGACTCTATGAATGAACTGGTGGTGTGTGGTGATACTGAGATGGTCATTGCTGACCTATGTAGTGTGATGAGCAGGTTACAGGAAGTGGAGAAGGAAGTGGGCATGTCTGGATATGAGAAACAGTACAAGGTTAGTCACAGCTGGTACTTGTAAGGACTATTAGCAAGATTTGAACACTGTTGTGGAAGTAGTCTATTCACTTTAGAACAGGTGATCAGATGATAATCAATTTGTTAAATTGCACATGCAGTTACAGGAACTAAATTGCATATGTTATGACGGTCATGAACATAGGAAGGCAACTGCACTGTTTTCAGATACCTATACAACGGATTAAATGAAGGAATAACGTCTTTGTAGATGTGACAGCATTTTGCACACATCACAGTTTCTGGTTTAACAATTGTCAGATATAGGCTTCTTACCTTGAAGAAAGTCGAGTAGATATAAAAACTATTCAGTGTTCTAAAGCCTTCTTTAAGATGTTACTTAAACATCAATTTTGATTCAACCATTTTGATAGGCAAGACCTCTTTTTAAAGGTATCTTTGGAGTGATGGTATTCCACACTACATGGTCCAGGAGACTATTGTATAAGGGATATTCAGCCTGGTTATAAGCAGGCATGGAATATGGTGGGGCTGAACCCCTTAAATATCTCATGTATGGCCCAATGTCATGCATACCCAATAACTGCATAAGATTACATTAGATTGACTGCTGTGACATTAGCTGCTTTTCTTTCCAGAGTTTAGAGATACTGTGTCAGTTTGAAGTCAAAGAGTTTCAATATGCATTAAAAGAAGAACATAAAGCTAAGAATCGCTATAGCAACAAAGTGCCCAGTAAGCAGCATACCATACCACCATGGCCTGAAATAATAACCTTTGTCACTTCAGGAGACAGTAAGAGGGTGTGCATTTATCAGGAATGTGAGTACATCAATGCCAGCTTTGTCAACGTAAGCCTTAAATGTCTTACAACCAGTACTCTATACCTGTTCTGCCATTAATCCCATAGGGGTACCGTAAACCAGCCATGTTTATAGCCACCCAAGTCCCCTTGCCTGGCACAGTAACTGACCTCTGGAGAATGGTGGTGGAACACAAGTGTTCCATACTGGTCCAGCTGTACACACACAGCGAGGGGGAGAGGGTGAGGAGGAGAGGCATGTGGGAAAGGTCTGGGGACTCAGCACCTTACCCCCCAGGAGGATAGTGGTGTATATTGGCCCCCTGCTAAGGAGACAACCCTCAGTGTGGGCCCCTTTCAGATCACACAGGACACCATCAGTACTCACGACGACTTCACAGTTCGTACACTACATGTGCTCCAATCACCATCACCTCTGGTAGGGGATCAGGGCATGACACAATCAAGCTGATAATTAGAGTTGTCGTGAATATTTATATCCATAGGTCATACCCATTACACAATACCATTACACCGCATGGGTGGAGAATGGACGACCAAACTTCTCCTCCCTTCTGGAGATGATGGCACAGATCAACAAGACCTATAGCAGCAGTGGGAGTGGCCCTATTGTTGTCATGTGCAAGTGAGTCTGTTACCATGGTAATGATGTTTAATGACTCCACCCACTTCCTCCTCGTGCCCTCCCCATATGCACAGTGATGGTATGGGACGCACTGGTACCTTCATAACCATCCACTCATGTCTGGAACAGATGAAGGGAGAAGGCACAGTGGATGTCCTTCGAGCCATAAAGGCAACCAGAACCCAGAGACCTGGCCTTGTACAGGGAGTGGTAAGGGGAGGAGGAGAGGGGGAGGAGGGAGAAGGGAGGAGGAGGAGGAGGGGGTGAAGTAGGAAGGGAAGGGAGTGTAGAGAAGAGGTAGGGTTGAGAAGGGAATAAGAGTATGGTGTGAGAGGCGGAAGTGAGGATAATCTTGTGATTAGTGGTTTGGTAATGGGCCTACTGTGCATAGGTGAGGGTGGACAAGCTGGTTAGTTTGTCATGTGAGAGGTGTGTTGCTATGGTTTTCCCTCCTCCCCCTTCCCAGGACCAGTACAAGTTGTGTCATGAAGTTCTGTTAGCATATGTGGACACATTTGACACATATTCTAACTTCAATGAGGCTGCAAAGGTTTAATGTCCATTGAAACTGTATTATGGATAGTTATGTGATTATTTGATGTTTAGCACAGAACACTGTGTGGACATAGTCGTGCATTTTTAGCTCACTGCTTGGGTGAGATGTGATGCATTTTATTAGAATGAGTGCAGGACCTTATGATGTGGGCAGTGCGACATGTATAGATCATCATAGGATGGGGGTACATGGAGCACCATAGGATGGGGGTACATAGGATGGGGGTACATGGAGCACCATAGGATGGGGTACATGGAACACCATAGGATGGGGGTACATGGAACACCATAGGATGGGGGTACATGGAGCACCATAGGATGGGGGTATATGGAGCACCATATGATGGGGTACATGGAGCACCATAGGATGGGGGTACATGGAGCACCATAGGATGGAGTATATGGAGTACCATAGGATGGGGTGCATGGAGCACCATAGGATGGGGGTACCCTGTAAAGAACCACGATGTTCTTGGAGATCGCTCGCGACTGACTCTATGCTCGCGGTTGCTACAAATGTTAATATTTAGATCACGTGCACTACACAAAATTACAAAATCAAAGGCAATTAAAGTTCTGACACTCCCCCAATTGGCTAGTGGCAACTAGCCAATTTCAGAGTTAGATTCATTGAGATACTGTGACTTCCACTCCTTAAACTTGTCATCCTGAACGAAAGTCTCTTGACAAGCCTTTATCCAGTAGAGCCTTGAGGCAGCAATATCACTGGAATCCAACCCAGGTCCTAAAGCAGCTTCCAGCCCCTTTGCCTTGGCCTTCACATTACTGATAAACTTCAGGACATATGCTGTTGTTCGGAGAAGTCGCTGTAAGGAACTATAGTTCTCACAACAAATCAACGTTTTCAGACCACTCGTTACCAACAAACTGAAAGCCTTATGAAACTGGGATTGGTGCTTGACCTTAAGTTCAGCCATGCACTCCTTGAGTGACCCTTCCTCCATAATTGAGTCACCTTCCACAGGCATGTCCTTTAACCAGGTAGGTCCATTCAACCACAATGGGTCGTTGGAGAGTGTGTCTAGATCAATTCCTCTTGATGGCAGGTCAGCAGGATTGTCCCTTCCTGGGCAATGTCTCCAATATTCAACAGAGCTTAACTGACGGATCTCTCGAACACGATTCTCCACAAATTGACGCCATTCCTTGTCGTGGCCTTGTATCCAGAACAGCACGACCTTAGAGTCTGTGAAGAAAGTAGGTGCATCCAACTCTAGCTCACTCTTCAGTGCCGATGTGATGGAGGCCATGAGTCTAGATACCAGAAGTGCTCCCAATAGTTCCAAACGAGGAATGCTGTGATCTTGCAAAGGAGAAACTCTCGTCTTTGCTGCTACAAACCTTGCATAACATCCACTGCCAGTCTCTACCCGAAGGTATACAGCTGCAGCATATGCTTGAAGTGAAGCGTCACAGAACCCAATAAGACTACAGGATCTCCTCTTCTCCCCCATGTTGAAGTAACAGCGTGGAATGATGACACATCGAACCTGCTTCAAGTCATTTACTAGCTTCTTCCATTCCGAAAGCAGTTCACCTAATAGTGGCTCATCCCAGTCTATCTTTTTGATGCAGAGCTTCTGGAACAGCATCTTAAAGAGGACTGTGAATGGTGACAGGACTCCAAGAGGGTCATAGAATCTGGACACAACACCAATTATGATTCGTTTGGTAGGTTCTACCCCCTTTGCTGCTTCATAGATATGATGAATGTCAAAGGATAGCTGATCAGAAGTACAATCCCACAGTACCCCAAGCACCTTCTCGGCACTTGAATTGACGCGGTAGTCACCCAGTGTGTTCCTTACATAGGATGCATCATCAGCTGTGGTTTTCTTCTGATCACTTGGAGGTATGTCAGCACCTTGGCATTCTTGCACATCTATCAGTCTTTGCAGCTCTGAACAATTGGTGCGGAACTTGCGAAGATTAAAGGCTCCCTTTGCTAAATAGCATTTGGCCTTCTTGTAAAGTTGAAAGGCCTCATCTTCATTGCAGGCTCCAAATGTGACATCGTCCACATAAATTGACCGCTCAAACTTCTCCACAAACTGTTCGTCCACCTCCCTGTAACCGTTCATGTGATGCTTGATGGTTGCGTTTAAAAGGAAAGGACTCGAGGAGACACCAAACACCACTCGTGCAAATCTCAATATCTTGATTCTTGGCAGCTCAGAGTTGACGTCGTCTAACCACAGAAATCTGAGGACATCTCTGTCTTCGTCAGCAACAGAGACCATCAGAAAGGCCTTTTCTATGTCTGCTATCAAGCCTACTGGATAAATCCGGAAACGTGCTAAAATGTCAGCAATTCTTTGCCCAAAAGATGGTCCGGCATAAAGGCAATTGTTGAGAGAAGGCCCAGTTGTTCGAGCTGAGGCATCGTAGACAATTCGGAGCTTGGTCGTAGCCTTGTCTTCTCGTATGACACCATGATGAGGCAGATAGTGCAGCTTGCCTATCTTCGAAGGTGTCCAAGGATCTCCCACAATCTCGACAATGCCCTTGCTGATTTGGTCTTGAATTATGTTGTCGTATTCACGGAGAATGTGTGGAGATTGTCTGAGTCTCCTAATCAGACCAAAAAGTCTTGTCTGGCATAAGTTGAAGTTGTCAGGCAGTGGTGGATGATAGCCTTTCCATGGAAGGTGTACACAGTATCTGCCATCGCGGAAAACAATGTTCTGCATAAACTCCTCATATACAGATGACTCTTCAGTCTTGATACCAATTGTTTCAAGATCCCAGAACTTCTTGAGTGTATCGTCCAAAGTTGCACCAGTACTCCCCATCGTAGAAGCTTCTGCCTTCAGTGTATGACATGAAAGTAGACTCATTGAAGTAGACTCACAAGACAACCCAGTAGCTGGCCCAGAAAGCACCCAACCAAGCTTGGTCTCAATGGCTGTGGGCCCATTTCCTTGCCGTGTTCTTCCGGTGACCATCGACCAGTAAAGGTCTGCCCCAATAAGTATGCCCACATCCAAATGGCTCTCCGTGTCATTGCGGTCTGCTAAATCCAGCACAGACAAGTAGGGATACCGCCTTGATGCTAAGGTAATTGGTTGTCCGCAAATAGGCTCGCAAATGGTTAGGGACGGTAAGCAGTGGCATGGTTATCTCATCTCCTCCCTTTGCTCTGACACAGACGTTGACAAGGTCACACACTTGGGAAAATCCAGCATCGGACCCAAATGTCTTCACCACCAATGTTTCAGTCCTCTGTGTTGGTAGCCCAAGGATGTCTCGCACGCTGTTCACCACATATGATCGCTGACTTCCAGTGTCAAAAATGATGCGTGTACTGTGAGCGACTGTTGGATTGCCAGGCCTATACACCGTCACATTTGCTGTCTGTAGGAAAACTGGTGTTCTCACACCAACAAACATAGTCACAACTGCAGGCTGATTGGTCAGGGAGGTTTTTGTTGAGTGAGGTGCCGATGCTCCTTGAGATGTAGCTGACGACTGTTTTGATCTCTGTGCTGCCTCAGACGGATCAGCTGAAGATCCCCTACAAATACTGACATGATGTCGTCTTCCACATGCAGAACACCTAAGGGATGAGCGACACTCTCTAGCCTTGTGATTCCGTTTTAGGCATACGAAACATCTTCCCTTCTTCATCAATGTGCTCTTCCTTTCTTCGATGTCTGTCATTCGCGTGCAATGAGCTGGCTGGTGATCTTGTTCGCAGTAGCAGCAAGTTCCATGGTCAGATCTAGCGTCACTTGCAAATAGCGAAGCTGTAGTTGAGTTCCTAGTATTCGGCTTCTTTGTAACACTGGAATCTACTGCCCTTTCCCTAGCTTCTACCTCTCTCTCGATTATCTTCAGAATTGCTTCAAACTCCCATTTGTCTTGTGGGACTTCTCTGCTGATGATGAGGCAAAGCTCTTGTGGAATCTTGCTCAAAAGAATTGAGGACAATAAACTGCCATACGATGCAGGATCCACACCTAATGCCTTCAAACTTCGTACTTGTGCTTCCACTTTGTCAAACAGATGTCTTAAGCCCTTTATGTTGTGAGGTGATGCAAGAGGCTCAAGATGAAGCAGTATGTCCATGTGCTTGCTGATCTGCTGCTGCTTATTTCCAAATCTCTTCTTTAATAGTGCTATTGCTTCTTCATAATTTGATGATGTTAGGGCAAGTCCAGCTATGGCTTCAGCAGCAATACCGTCTACAAGAGAGTGGAGATAGTTGAACTTGTCAACAGAAGACAGGTCAGGGTTGAGATGAATCGAGGACTGAAAGGAATCCCAGAATGTTGCCCATGATGTCAGGTCACCCTCAAACTTCCTGAGACACAACTTCGGTAGTTTTACCTTATTAGTGGTGCGAATTCTGTCCGGGACTGGTGAAGATGCAGGTGATGCATGAGCTCTGTCATTGGATTCGCGAGTAGGAGAACCATCAACAAGGGACTGATTCCTCTTAGCGGGTTCGGTGCGCGTCGTAACTGTAGCTTGGGGATCTTCGACCTCAGTGAGGGCTTCATCCAGAAGTATCAAGGTAAGTTCAATCTCATCGCTAACGATGTCGGCTTGCTCAATCTCATTGCTAACCTCGTCTTCTGCTTCGAGAAGACCTTGAATCTCGCCGTCTAGCTTCCGGATAATGTCATACTTTTCCCGAAGCTTCTTTCGTTGTTGCTCTAGTTTCGGAATGCTCCGTTGTCGCGCGTCTAAACCGGTTTTAACATCCGCGATAATCCTTCCTATTGTAGCCTTGTGGCCAGCTCTAACTCGCTTCTTTTTCGCAATCTCCGCGCTCATTTCTATTTCTCAAATGCACGTATCTAAACTCTTTATTTCCGTTCCTCGACTCGAAGGACCATGTAAAGAACCACGATGTTCTTGGAGATCGCTCGCGACTGACTCTATGCTCGCGGTTGCTACAAATGTTAATATTTAGATCACGTGCACTACACAAAATTACAAAATCAAAGGCAATTAAAGTTCTGACATACCCAGAGCACCATAGGATGGGGGTACATGGAGCACCATAGGATGGGGGTATATGGAGCACCATATGATGGGGGCAATGTGAAACCCTGGTAATATGACACATGGTGTTAATCAACAAAGTCAGGAGGTAATGAGGTTTAGGTCTGATAACACTACCATTTTCAGTTCTACACTGACAGGCATAAATGACACTGGTGACCAAAGTAAGCTGGTCACTTTATATCAACTGGAGAAAGGTAGCTTTCCACAGACATTGGGTGGGGCATTTGCCCCCTCCCCTTTTTCATATAGAGGAAGGTAAAGCCCCCCCCCCCCCCCCCCCCCCCCCCCAACCCCCCCACCCCTCATTTTACCATAACAGCTTCCCCTCCATCAGTGGTGAATGTATTCCCACACCACTGCATTGTGCATACACAATAACATAATACATTGAGGATTTAACCAAGATGATAACACCACTCTGTCAACAGTTGTTAGACCATATAAGGTCAATGAGCAAATGGGACTAAGTTACTACACTACTATACACTTGAAAAAGATTCTTGGTACATTATCATCGTATTTCACATGTTAAATGACCAGTCCTGTCCATACTGGTGCTGACTTCAGGATAAATGCCATCCACACACAATATTCGAACAGAAGTGTGCTGTAATGTTGAAATAGAAACAAAGGTGGCAATACAGTATATTTGTGGAGAAAGTCACTTATCCAACTAATAACATATGCTGAGGTCAAGGCTGATGGTGAAAAGACACCAGGATGCATTTATCAATTCACTAAATGCATCTAGCTAGCTTATACTGCCATCTCTCTAGGATTAATGTTTCAAATTTCCTAACAGCAGAATGTGGCATGTTGCCTAGACTGTTTTGGTGGACTTAGAACATTATGCAGATAGTGTAGCCCTTGCTCAGTGATGGAAGGGAACCCATTAGGCTAAATGTTGACTTTACCTCTTTAGCACTGAACGGGAGTAGTCAAGGATAACAAATAATACAAACACCATCATTTGAGGACACAAACACATCCCGTGCCAACTGCTGTGTCAACAGAAGAACAGCCTACAAGTGTATACACATACTTTGAAGTGGGATGGTCAGCTGCTTAAGTGTGTACCATAGGAGGGTCAGCTGCTGAAGTGGGTACCATAGGAGGATCACCTGCTGAAGTGGTACCATAGGAGGGCCGGCTGCTAGGTCTCAGAATTGAGGAAACACACCAGCAATGATCCAAAGACAATGAGCTGGGTTGGGTGTGTGTCGCAATGTGAGGAGATGGGATCAGAAAGCTAAGAACACCTTTACCGTGAACCAAGTTTAATTAGTACGGTTGTTTTCAAGTATCAGTGCAGGGAGCTTAGGTGGGTCAGTGTTCCCATAGTTGTTGAAGCTTATGGTGCTTGGGGTGCTGAAGCCATGGCGTTTTTGTCGCATCTGCAACCAGTCCAACAATGCAAAGGCAGCTGTCCTCAACAGCCTTTATGGCAGGCTAAATCTAATCTAGTTAAAGTAAATGCACCTGCTATACTTACTAGATATGCTTTGCCTTGGAAATGTAGACTGTTTAGATTAGGTAGTTACATATATATTCATGTTTTAGTGTATTATAAATTAAGTGTACTATGTAAAATGTGTTACAAATTATTATTATTGTCAGAACGCAATATCCGGACGGACATCTAGGAACTGAAATAAGCGAATTTATTGCGTCCAAAACCACGAAGTCCCTGTTACACGTACGGATATCTATTATACGATAGTAGGGACTAATCTCTCAACCTGTTTAGGCAATTGGCAACCGAAGATGCTGCAGTGGCTGAAGTTACACTGGCTTACTATTCTGCACGTGGTGTGTGTGCCATCAAATTGTAAGTGGCTAGCTGTAAGCGGCAGGCAGAATATTATATGGTTGATATGATAACCAGTAGTCCACCGTTTGGCTATGATTGCACAATGAGGAAGATCTGGGAACTAATTTAATAACGGGCATGATACAATGTACAGTCATGAACTAGGCCTCTATGGGACAGTTCACGACAAAATTTCGTGACCCAAATATTCTTAATCGTTGCAACGCCCGAACGGCTAAGCCCAAGCCATCAACGTGTTATTCTCAACAATTCGTACTGCATCATTGCTTTATGGTAGTATAATACATTTGGGGTCCCGTGCCAGTATTGCAATGCCCGCTTACCCTACAGGGTATGAACCCGCTGTAGCTTTCGGCAGGAGTTATCAAATTGCTTCAAATTCGGTTTGTAGGTAGAGAGGTCATGTACCTATTGATTTGTTCTTTCTTTAATTTCTACTTCATCCATTACGGAGATATAGTGCGTGCACGGTTTCCCGCTCGATTCGCGCCATATTTAAGGCGGGTGCCTAATCATTGGCACCGTGAATCGAGCGGCAAAGTTGAAACCGTGCACGCACTTTGCACAGCTATATCAGTATATCTCCGTAATTAAAAATCAATAGGTACGGGACCTCTTTACCTAAAACCGAATTGCTATCCTGCTGAACGTTACGGCGGTTTCAAACCCTGTACGTTGTAATACTGGCACGGAGCAAGTACAAGACCCAAAAATATATTTGTAATATGAAGTCTTCAGTTGCACCTGACGTCACGCATGTCTACGCGGCGGTGGCACGTGGTAATATTTATAGCAACTTATTACTATAAATAGCAACATACATATCAGGAACTACGATAGTAGTTCCTATATAGGAATTGACCCGGGTCGTGAAATCATTAAAAAAAACGCGACCCGCGTATAACTCGCGTACCAAGAAATAGTATCGTACCCAGACCGTCTATGACGTAAGCGATTATCGCTGTAAACAGTATAATCACTACGTCCATACGGTCTGGGAAACAAGTCAAAGATTTTTTGAAGACGCTGTTTATATCTAAATATAGCGTGACGTAATGATCAAGGGAGAAATTAACCCAATTAAGTAGACACCAAAAAGCAATTGCGTGGGCATACTTGAAGCGATTAACCTTCCCTATTACTCTAGCCTCCCCACCTTCCCTACGCTAGCCTCCCCACCTTCCCTACGCTAGCCTCCCCACTTTCCCTACGCTAGCCTCTCCACCTTCCCTACGCTAGCCTCCCCACCTTCCCTACACTAGCCTCCCCACTTTCCCTACGCTAGCCTCTCCACCTTCCCTACGCTAGCCTCCCCACTTTCCCTACACTAGCCTCTCCACCTTCCCTACGCTAGCCTCCCCACTTTCCCTACACTAGCCTCTCCACCTTCCCTACGCTAGCCTCCCCACCTTCCCTACGCTAGTCTCTCAACCTTCCCTACGTTAGCTTCCCCACTTCCCTACGCTAGCCTCCTCACCTTCCTAGTGTAGGGAAGGTGGGGAGGCTAGCGTAGGGAAGGTGGAGAGGCTAGCGTAGGAAGGTGGGGAGGCTAGCGTAGGATAGTCTCGGCCCCAGACCAATATGACGCAATGTTTATCGCATAATGTATAAACACGCTCATATAGCGTGACCCTACACGTGAAGTGTAGGGTCTGGGGACGAGACTAAGTGTAGGGAAGGTGGGGAGGCTAGCGTAGGGAAGGTGGGGAGGCTAGCGTAGGAAGATGGGGAGGCTAGCGTAGAGAAGGTGCGGAGGCTAGCGTAGGGAAGGTGGGGAGGCTAGCGTATAAGGAAGGTGGGGAGGCTAGGGAAGGTGGGAAGGCTAGCGTAATAGGGAAGGTGGAGAGGCTAGTGAAGGGAGGTTAGCGTAGGGAAGGTGGGGAGGCTAGCGTAGGGAAGGTGGGGAGGCTAGCGTAGGGAAGGTGGGGAGGCTAGCGTAGGGAAGGTGGGGAGGCTTGCGTAGGGAAGGTGGGGATAGAGTAATAGGGAAGGTTAATCGCTTCAAGTATGCCCACGCAATTGCTTTTTGGTGTCTACTTAATTGGGTTAATTTCTCCCTTGATCATTACGTCACGCTATATTTAGATATAAACAGCGTCTTCAAAAATCAGGGACGCTGGAACAAAAATCTTTGACTTGTTTCCCAGACCGTATGGACGTAGTGATTATACTGTTTACAGCGATAATCGCTTACGTCATATACGGTCTGGGTACGAGACTAACCAAGAAACGGATAGTTTAGCTCTTTGTTCCTATCTAACCAGAAGGCAAAGACGGTCATTTTAATGTTTTGTTCCAGTCTTCAAACTGTTTGCTTTAAGAGAACAAAAAAGTTCGTGTTTTTCCTCGTCCCCAGGCCAAATCTTCTCCGTCGTCGTCGTCGTCTTCGGTGAGTATAACTCCTGATAGGAATGGTTTTAAAGAGCGCCAATTATACCAATCGCTTTAGAATCTCCTGGAAGGCCATCTTCAAGTATCAGATGTATGAATAAAGCATAAAACTGACATACGTAATCATTACGTAATGCGTAGTGTTAAATAGAAGCGTTCCCATGGCGACATTTACGTATATTTAGAATTGTGCAAACAAAAGAGGAGAGCTGACGACGTGTTTGAATTCTCCCGCGTTCCTTACAGTGATCCCAAACAAAAGCTCGTGACGGTAATTGAAGCGGAGGGCGGGGGGGGGGGGGGGGGGGGGGGGGGGGGGGGGGGGGGGGGGGGGGGGCAACTTGCCAGTATTAATAATCGATAAAAAATGATAATTAAAAAAAAAGAGGAAACAAGTAAAGAAAAACATTCTCTAACGAGAAAGTTGGTGGGATATAGGAATTGGAGGCAAAGGTGGTGTAAAAAGGAGGAGAACAAGATTTTGAGAAAAGGGTAAATGAGACAAAAATCCTATATTTAGCACATGTACATGCAACAACCAAAAGAAGTGCTAAATATAGGATTTTTGTCTCATTTACCCTTTTCTCAAAATCTTGTTCTCCTTTTTACACCACCTTTGCCTCCAATTCCTATATCCCACCAACTTTCTCGTTAGAGAATGTTTTTCTTTACTTGTGATGTAAGTTACGTAACTAAAGACGCGCTGACGTCAATGTAACTCCTTTATGTAGCTAAATATATGGTAAGCCATCTTGAAAGAGAACTACTGCAATGCGCGGGTTACCACGACGATCACGTACCATTTCTGAGAACCCTCTATAGACCTTATTCGACCGCAAATATGAATATATTCTTGTGTGACATGCATGTGACATATATTGGAAGGCGTCGCCGTTAATGAGATACACGAATATGTCGGATTCGTTTAAGCAGCTTGATACGGTGGGAAAGTTGAGAAGCTTGGTATGCTAGGGGTAACCACGGACCCATACAGACTTCAAAAGATGTTTGGCCGGCCCACAAAGTGTTTTCTTCGAGGCATATCACAAAGGCTGTGTAAATCATGACAGCTCAAACTCCGCACTTGAGGCGTAGAATCTCAACAACTCTACACCGTGTTAACATGCTTTATATCTCAATACACCCACCAGACACCACTACACGTGCATGGATTCTGCTTGGCGCTACCGTTTCGTGTTCTATCTTGACACAAAATGGTTTACAGTAGAAGTCATTAAATTGCCTTGTCTTGATTATGTTATAACGAGGTGAAGTCAAATCAGTGCTATTACACCCACGGTATATAAAGAGCTTATTTATATCATTTCTGTTCCTTTTAACCCTTATCACGGAGGGCCAAATGGATTACAAGATTGTTTTCAATACTGGAACGGCAAACTATAACTTCCCACCACGCGGATCACCAAATCCATAGAAAAGAACGGAACCAACCTTGTATGAAAGATTTGGCCTTGAAAAGTGATCGCTGATAGTTCCTGAACTCACTCGCCTTTAGAGAACTTCGTGTCACGTGATGTAATTGAACCAATATTGGGACGAGCGTGTGACATTTATATTTCATATTGCGGTCGAATAAGGTCTATAGGACGTGATCAAATGTACCGCTCGGACGTTATAACGGTTCCGTGTCAAACGCATAGGATTTTGGTCATGAAATTTGTCGTGTGCCATCTAACCCCAATGCCTTAAAAAATCGTACGAAAAATGGTACGATTTTTTCGTACGATTCAACTTGCTGCGATTGATGCACAAATGGAGGTTATATTCACACTGCATGAGGCATATATCAATAATCTATATGACACGTCTTAGACAATATTATTGTCTACTTCTAACACTCTTTACTCTGGCACCATTTCAAGATCGGCTTCACGTTTCCTTTTCCTGGACTATTGCATTTTCTTTGTTAGCACATTTCTGGAGCTCAGAGGTCATTCTTCTTCGTGTGAAATCCTGTACTATTTAAACAGAATCATGACATGTTTGAAAGCAAGTCTTTAAATTCTTTCGTCCTCCTCTTGGATTCATTGTTTTGGCGTGACACATTGGGAAGATAACCTGTAGTTAGAGTATACGTATAAAATAAATAATACTTCATGATGGTAACATAAATCTTATAATTACCTTTGGAGCTTCAGTTGAACAAGTCACACAGTAGTTTGTTGTGGCATGGTTGCAATAAATACAACGTCTTGATGTTCCTAAGTCGATGTAGAACACCATGTTCAGAGTTCAAATATTTTTTCAATTCTTATTTGTGTCTTTCAACCTACTCACTGAACTCAATATCAGCAGGATTAACATTGACCTTCATAGGCTATGGAGATGCTATTTGCAACTTGTATTTCAACACACATCTCAAGATAGATTGCTGAAAGGACCCTTGCTTGTTTAATGCATTATGAAGAGAATTATAAGTGTCAATTTTGTTTCTCTATATATGACCTAGTCGCATTCCAAAGCATGGTTATTATCAATCTAATCCAGATAAATGCATATGGGTGCTGGCTCTTGAACATGGGTTTGACATCTTGAAAATACATCAGTCATGCCCTTCAAGTGATTCCACATTATTAATACAGAGGTGGCAATGTGGAGAGCAGAGGCCTTATGCAATTATTGCTTCACGAAGTCCCTTGCATATATAAAAATTGCTAGCAAGAGTATCCGTATCAACATAGCCACCATTAGCCACCATAAGGTAATTTAGGAAGTGGATCACTGTCCTATAATTAATGGAAAACGTTATGGATAAGCCAATTTCATTAATATTTTACATCTACAATCCACTTTACACACTTATGAATCAGTGTTCTCAGAATAAGAATAATATGTAACCATGTACGCATTGCAACATCAGAAATATGAACTAATGTAAATAATTCTACTTTTACTTCCCCCAAGACATCTGAGAGATCACAAGGGACAGCATTATGCAATATTCTATGAGGTCCAACAGTTGTCTTACAGATGTAATCAAAGTTACATTCCATGAATGATCCATATTTTGATTGTACAGTTACTACTTCATTGATTGTAGTAATAGCAACTTCTGTTTTGATCTCAACCAAAACTAATTTTTTGACATGCATCCTGGTAACTTAACATCTATTACACCATCTGTTGAGCAATAAATACCTTTTTCTTTCATCAGTAAACCATATGTCTTGGTTTCATGCACTTCAACGCCTTCAACATGTTTATTAAAAAAAACTTGCTTTCACTAACATGCCCTGCAAACAGAGAACGTCTGAATCCAGTTTCCTCTGATCCAGTCTTCATTCTTGTATAAAACCATGACTGCAAGCATGCCTTCAACACTTCGTCTTCAGCTGGAATGGATAAAGGTTTATCATGCACATGAAATGTTCCATCAGGCTGTATTGCTTCGTCCAAATTTCGAACAAATAACTCTTTAATTTCCTTTCTCCTGGTTGCAAGGGTGGTAATGGAAGATTATGATGTATATCATAAACTCTTGCAATTCTCAAAATCATGATCATTGGAGCATGCAACTGTCTCTCTTTAGACCTAAAAGTTCACACAATCACCAATCCTCATCAGCAATTAAAGAAGCATCAGCCTTAACAACACTTTCACTTGTTCCTCCAATCCCGAATATTCGTAAACAAGACCAATCAGGTGTTCTTTGTTCTGTTGCCAAAAATGTGGCACCACTTTCCCAACAAGTGAAGTCCAAATATTGCATGATAACAATATCTGTAGGCCACTTGTCTTTACATTTATCATATTCATACTCCCATTCAAAAGGGTCTGTGTCTTCTGATGACCTTTGCATATGACTTAGCTTTCCAGTTCCAGTTCTACAACAAACTGAAATTACAGTAGTTTTGTTTCTGTTACTTCAGACATATGAAGCATAGAAGCATTAGAATGACATACAAGGGTATGTGCTTCAGTTTTTATAACTTTTGCCCTCTTGTTATCTTCTGGTTGATCAATAAAAGGACCAAATAGAAAGCATAATCCCAGAAAGCGGTATGGTCCACAGCAGGATGTGTGGTGTTCATTTGCTATTGGTGCTGTGATCTGTGCTCATGTGATATCATCACTGTTAGAGTGAGAGTGATAGTTTCGATATTGCATGCAAATATGTGCAAAGGCCATAAGTTTCAATGTTGCATTGCAGTAAGACCCTCTGTTGCATTTAATATTGACCTTCACTGCAGTTGATCATCATCGAAAAAAAAAAGTCAACACACGTTGGCAAAAGATCTGAATGAAAGACAACAGTGTATAATACAAATAATTGTGGGTTACACTGATGCATCTTACCTTAGGCAGCATAAGTTATCGAAGAATCATACATCATCGCATTCCCCCCCCCCCCCCCCCCCCCCCATGCACATATTACTAAAATCTTCCTTATTTGGAGAATATGACAAACCATGTAAGAACTTTTTCCAAACTGATTAATCCAAATCACGTGCCATAGTATACATGGAATGGTTCTCTTTATCGAAAAACGTAGTATGTAGGAATGTAGGAGAGCATTTATAGAAATGCATCAACTAAAGACATTGCTCAATATCAGCCAAATTAACTCAACACATCATTTGTTCCCACATATGCTCGATTGACAGCGGCCTGAAGCTTCAACAAAAAGATGGGAGGCAACAAAAGGTTCAATAACGTGTTAGAATCTTCCAAGTTTTCTCCTTCAGGAATATCCAACTTTATCGTGCTTTTTTCAAGGTTATCTTAACATCAAAGCGAATGTTATCTAGTAACTTTCTCCGCACGTGGTTAAAATTTACTTTTATTCTGTCAGGTCGAACCCCAAGGTACGTGTAGTCACCTCGTGCTTCATCTTCCTCCTCTTTGGAACTGTTCAAGACGCCCCAAAATGTCGTCTTCCGCATCGTATGAAGTATAGCCAGCGTTTAGCTATGTTCCTTGAGCCATGTTACCAACACTTATACAACAGCTTATTCTGTGATTACTGAACTTGAATCCAAAGAGGATGACATAAAGACTATATCAAACGAGAGAACTTGCTTGCGTGTTTTTAAACATATCGAAAATCGTACATTACCATAAATATGAGTTAGGCATTCCAAGTCAAATTTATTTACGTTTGACATATGCATATGTATCCTATGCATAAGCTGGAGAGTGGGTTGCAAGATGCTATTTATAGAAAACACCCTACAAGACGCTATAATGCTAGAGCATGTACGCATAACAGCACTTCACAAAAACATTTACTTTTACACAGGCCAGAGTGCTGGAATCGTTTGGAATAATATGACAGTGGCCAATAACAGCCTGGTGTCCCTCTCAGTAGTTACATCAAATGCAAGTGCACCATCTGCAGCCCAGTATCCTCTGGTGTGTGAGGGTATAACAGGTGGACAGTGGTATCAACCAAATGGAACCCTGTTTCCACTAGCAACACTAGACAATGCAACTACTCCTCAATCTTGGGGTCAACGAAATGTGTCACGAGGAATAGAGCTGTATCATGGAACTCCTTATAACTTCCCACATGGTGTTCAATGTTGTACCAATACCACCATCACACTCTGTGTTGGAATGTACACTGATCTCACACTAGCAGCATCATCAGGCATAGCTACATCAGCCCCTAATAGCTATGCTCTCTCTGTAGGAGCCACTTGTAAGTAGAGAGGAAAGTACATCACATGGGTTATGGAAGTGTTGACTCTCCCACAGATGGTCCTAACATCACAGGAGGTGTCCAGTTTCAGCTGTTGACACCTACAAATGTTGATCCACCAGTGTTCCAGTTGGCCTGCAACAGCAGTAGTTCTCCTCCTACAACTGTGCAGTGGACCATCAATGGAAGTCCAGTGAATGGTGATAACTATGCTTCCTCTCAGATAGTGACAGATCGACCAACATCTACTTACAACAACACCCTGACTGTGACAGGGAGAGCACCTGGGATGTACACATGCACTGTCACCACTACCTGCTCCCCAGTGTGTGGAGGTACAGGGTTTACTCTCAATCCAAGATCCACTACCTCATCCCTCATTGTATCAGGTAAGTACTGCCTATGAAGAGTGTCTTGTACCTATAGACATGTACCTCTATACAGGTCCTCCTGCCCCACCCACTGGTGTCACTGCTGTGCAGTCTGGTCCCACATCTGTCAGTGTCTCTTGGACTGCACCAACCTCAGGTGGTCCAGTGAGCAGATATGATATCTACTATGTGGCTAATGGAGTCCCAAGTACAAGTGGTGGTTCAACCACTTCTACCTCTTATGTCCTAACCAACCTTCAAGTTGGGGTTCAGTACAATATCTCTGTCATAGCTGTGGGCACTTACCTAGGATCTCAGATAACTTGGACAGTAGTTGTTCCAGGTACACCTGAAGTAGTCCATACTCCCTCATACCCTCACCATCATGGTCCATGAGTAGCCATGATCTCATTGTTCATCTTCCTACACAGCATTAGGTAATGTGTCCATCACTGGTAGTGGGACCACACCCACTGCTGGGTCACCATACACACTCACCTGCACTGTTCCAGTCATTGGATGGAATGGATCACTGACCATCCAACTGACAGCTCCAAATGGAAGTGTGCTCACCAGCAATGTGGTATCAGCTAGTCCAGGGATGACCTACACACTCCAATGGTCATTCTCCACTCTACACACATCTGATGGAGGACAGTACTCATGTGTTGGCAGTGGACCTACCATCCCTTCAAATTTCTCACATGTCATGGCTGTCATAAGTCAGTACTTACAACATGCACTGTGATAATTTAACTGGCAGAATGTACCATTTATACACTGCAGACCATAATAGTAGTTAATTAATGGTTAACACTTTTACTTACAGTCCCACTACCCACTACAACCATCACTGCTGTGCCCAGTCAGGTGGCAACCATTGGAAGCAACCTCACCCTGGCCTGTAATATCCAGTTGGACCCATCAGTGGACAGTAATGTGACAGTGAACAGTACATGGACTGGACCAGCCTCTCTCACACCTAGCTCCATACTGACTGGTCCTCCATATCAGAACACACTCATGTTGGGTTCATTGACCACCTCAGCTGCAGGCAACTACACCTGCTCAGTGGTGGTCTCCCCACTCAACCCTCAGATCATTACACTAGCAACACAGAGAACTGTCATCCTTGGTAGGTATTTCAAATTTATTACATCACATACATGTTATTTCCTTCTGCAGTGTCATTACACTCCATCAGCCTCACCACATCTGGCAGTCCAGTGGCAGGACAGATGTACACACTCATCTGTAATGGAACACTGGTTGGGAACACATCGCTCACTCCTGTGGTGACATGGTGGAACTCAACTGGAGTGGTTATCACGGGAAATGACACCACTGTATCCAACGGTATCCTCACATTTAACCCTCTCCACACCTCTCATGGAGGACAGTACACCTGTCAGTCTACTCTGGGTACACTCAACTCAACCATAACATCAAGCACACTGCTTACTATTCAAAGTAATTGCATATGCTGTACACTTTGCAATTATAATATCTAACTCCAGGTTATTTAACCATGGATAAATAGAATTTGTACGACTACATATAATATCAAATGTTATTGTTCAAAGTATGTGACAGCTCTGACAGCCACATTGCATGTAGCATTCTCCTTTTCCACAGTCCCTCCTCCCACTGTCACCATCACCTCCACACCCATCACCTCCTCATACTATGTTGGTACACCACTCAACCTCACCTGTAATGTTCAGCTCATCCCACAAGTGGACACTCCTGTCTCCTTTAACTCTTTGTGGACTGGACCAGGAGGACAGATCTCCAGTGGTGGTGGTAGAGTCTCCCTCTCCTCTGGTGTCAACCAGACCACTGTACAGTTCTATCCTCTCAACACCAGTGATGCTGGAGTGTACAACTGTTCAGTTAGTGTTTCTGCATCAGGTCAGCAGTATGTGGACACCCCAATAGCTGTCAGTTCTTCCACATCACCAATCACAGTGAAAGGTCAGTAGATGTTAGAGCAGATGACACCTGATGTTCACCATCCACCCCTCCTCCATCACAGCTCTCCCTGCTCCTCAGGTGACCATCACTCAATCAGGGAGCTCCACTGCAGGAAGTCCATACACACTCACATGTACAGTGATGGTAGTAAATGGACTGGTAGTTGTTCCTCAGGTGATGTGGTTGAAGAATGGATCAAGTGTAGTATTAGGAAATGGCATCTCAGTGACTCCTGGAGTGGTCTCAGCTAACACAACAAACCTCACTCTCCAATTCATCCCTCTCCGCATATCTGATGGAGGACAGTACTCCTGTCAAGCTAGCATCTTATCCATCATAAGTACATTGTCAACAAACACAACTGTTAAAAGTTAGCAGTCCAATATAATGCAGTTATGCATTTTACATTGATGTATATGTCACAACCTCTGTTCACACAGTACCCCAACCATTCATAAATATTACGGCTGTTGCCATTAGTGCTATTGGAAACAATGTCACCCTGACCTGTAATATCCAGTTGGACCCATCAGTGGACAGTAATGTGACAGTGAACAGAACATGGCTGGGACCTAAACAAGCTACCCTAAGTGGTACTGCTCCAAATAAGAATGGATCCATCTACCAGTCTGTACTCACCATCACATCTCTAAAGACTACAGATGTTGGCATATATACCTGTTCCATGACTGTGTCTGGGCAGTTCATTGCCCAAACAACAGTTAGTGCAACTGTCCAAGGTACATCCCTAGCACCACCATCTATGGTACACACACTTGCTGAGTATTGCATATATGCATATATAAAACTAAGTCATGTGCACACACACACACACACACACAACACACTTACACGACACAATACATGCACAATGTATGACTAAATAAGTACAAGTGTATGGTGACTTAATTGGCACACACCCCAACCTCACCATCACCATATCCTTCATCCCTTCCAACAGTGTCAGCACAGGCAGTGAATATCACATCCTCTGGTAGTCCAGTGGCTGGACAGAGGTACTCACTGAATTGTACTGGAGCACTAGTGGGGAATGCATCCATTGTTTCCATAACAACATGGAGCAATGCTACTGGAGGGATTCTTAGTGTTAATGATATCACAGTGTCTGGAGGCATTCTAACATTTAACCCTCTGCGCACCTCTCATGGAGGGCAGTACAGCTGCCTGTCAACACTCAGCTATCCATTCAACTCCACAGCTACTACCATGACAAATGTTATTGTTCAAAGTATGTGACAGCTCTGACAGCCACATTGCATGTAGCATTCTCCTTTTCCACAGTCCCTTCTCCCACTGTTACCATCACCTCCTCACCCATCACCTCCTCATACTATGCTGGTACACCACTCAACCTCACCTGTAATGTTCAGCTCATCCCACAAGTGGACACTCCTGTCTCCATTAACTCCTTGTGGACTGGACCAGGAGGACAGATCTCCAGTGGTGGTGGTAGAGTCTCCCTCTCCTCTGGTGTCAACCAGACCACTGTACAGTTCTATCCTCTCAACACCAGTGATACTGGAGTGTACAACTGTTCAGTTAGTGTTTCTGCATCAGGTCAGCAGTATGTGGACACCTCAATTGCTGTCAGTTCTTCCACATCACCAACCACAGTGAAAGGTCAGTAGATGTTAGAGCAGATGACACCTGATGATCCCCATCCACCCCTCCTCCCTCACAGCTCTCCCTGCTCCTCAGGTGACCATCACTCCATCAGGGAGCTCCACTGCAGGAAGTCCATACACACTCACATGTACAGTGATGGTAGTAAATGGACTGGTAGTTGTTCCTCAGGTGATGTGGTTGAAGAATGGAGCAAGTGTATTTGTAGGAGATGGCATCTCAGTGACTCCTGGAGTGGTCTCAGCTAACACAACAAACCTCACTCTCCAATTCATCCCTCTCCGCATATCTGATGGAGGACAGTACTCCTGTCAAGCTAGCATCTTATCCATCATAAGTGCATCGTCAACAAACACAACTGTTAAAAGTTAGTAGTCCAATATAATGCAGTTATGCATTTTACATTGATGTATATGTCACAACCTCTGTTCACACAGTACCCCAACCATTCATAAATATTACGGCTGTTGCACTTAGTGCTATTGGAAACAATGTCACCCTGACCTGTAATATCCAGTTGGACCCATCAGTGGACAGTAATGTGACAGTGAACAGAACATGGCTGGGACCTAAACAAGCTACCCTCAGTGGTACTGCTCCAAATAAGAATGGATCCATCTACCAGTCTGTACTCACCATCACATCTCTAAAGACTACAGATGTTGGCATATATACCTGTTCCATGACTTTGTCTGGGCAGTTCATTGCCCAAATAACAGTTAGTGCAACTGTCCAAGGTACATCCCTAGCACCACCATCTATGGTACACACACTTGCTGAGTATTGCATATATGCATATATAAAACTAAGTCATGTGCACACACACACACACACACACACACACACAACACACTTACATGACACAATACATGCACAATGTGTGACTAAATAAGTACAAGTGTATGGTGACTTAATTGGCACACACCCCAACCTCACCATCACCATATCCTTCATCCCTTCCAACAGTGTCAGCACAGGCAGTGAATATCACATCCTCTGGTAGTCCAGTGGCTGGACAGAGGTACTCACTGAACTGTACTGGAGCACTAGTGGGGAATGCATCCATTGTTTCCATAACAACATGGAGCAATGCTACTGGAGGGATTCTTAGTGTTAATGATATCACCGTGTCTGGAGGCATTCTAACTTTTAACCCTCTGCGCACCTCTCATGGAGGGCAGTACAGCTGCCTGTCAACACTCAGCTATCCATTCAACTCCACAGCTACAACTATGACTAATGTTATTGTTCAAAGTATGTGACAGCTTTGACAGCCACATTGCATGTAGCATTCTCCTTTTCCACAGTCCCTTCTCCCACTGTCATCATCACCTCCACACCCATCACCTCCTCATACTATGCTGGTACACCACTCAACCTCACCTGTAATGTTCAGCTCATCCCACAAGTGGACACTCCTGTCTCCATTAACTCCTTGTGGACTGGACCAGGAGGACAGATCTCCAGGGGTGGTGGTAGAGTCTCCCTCTCCTCTGGTGTCAACCAGACCACTGTACAGTTCTATCCTCTCAACACCAGTGATACTGGAGTGTACAACTGTTCAGTTAGTGTTTCTGCATCAGGTCAGCAGTATGTGGACACCTCAATTGCTGTCAGTTCTTCCACATCACCAACCACAGTGAAAGGTCAGTAGATGTTAGAGCAGATGACACCTGATGATCCCCATCCACCCCTCCTCCCTCACAGCTCTCCCTGCTCCTCAGGTGACCATCACTCCATCAGGGAGCTCCACTGCAGGAAGTCCATACACACTCACATGTACAGTGATGGTAGTAAATGGACTGGAAGTTGTTCCTCAGGTGATGTGGTTGAAGAATGGAGCAAGTGTATTTGTAGGAGATGGCATCTCAGTGACTCCTGGAGTGGTCTCAGCTAACACAACAAACCTCACTCTCCAATTCATCCCTCTCCGCATATCTGATGGAGGACAGTACTCCTGTCAAGCTAGCATCTTATCCATCATAAGTGCATCGTCAACAAACACAACTGTTAAAAGTTAGTAGTCCAATATAATGCAGTTATGCATTTTACATTGATGTATATGTCACAACCTCTGTTCACACAGTACCCCAACCATTCATAAATATTACGGCTGTTGCACTTAGTGCTATTGGAAACAATGTCACCCTGACCTGTAATATCCAGTTGGACCCATCAGTGGACAGTAATGTGACAGTGAACAGAACATGGCTGGGACCTAAACAAGCTACCCTCAGTGGTACTGCTCCAAATAAGAATGGATCCATCTACCAGTCTGTACTCACCATCACATCTCTAAAGACTACAGATGTTGGCATATATACCTGTTCCATGACTTTGTCTGGGCAGTTCATTGCCCAAATAACAGTTAGTGCAACTGTCCAAGGTACATCCCTAGCACCACCATCTATGGTACACACACTTGCTGAGTATTGCATATATGCATATACAAGTAAACAAAAAACATTCTCTATGAGAAAGTTGGTGGCATATAGGATTTGAAGGCAATGGTGGTGTAAAAAGGAAGGAAACAAGGGTCTAATAATAAGGGAAAATGGAATAGTCCTATATTTAGCACACGAACAACATACTATATCCTACATATAGAAATGTGCTAAATATAGGACTATTCCATTTTCCCTTATTATTAGACCCTTGTTTCCTTCCTTTTTACACCACCATTACCTTCAAATCCTATATGCCACCAACTTTCTCATAGAGAATGTTTTTTATTTATTTGTTTCATTGATTTTTATTCATACCCGATTATGAGCCGTATAGCATGTGAAGTAATCCATCTTGATATGAGAGGGAGGTTGTAAAGGTACGACATACCTTTGAGTGACCTTAACTCTTTTCGCCGAGCGAGATGCACGTTCAGGACTATGGCAATATCGCTGTCTTTTTTCAGGATCTGCTCGATACCTTGCACGTCGAGAGGTCCGTTCCTTTTCAGGATCTGAGGGGCTTTAAGGGGCGGCCGAAATAGATTGTCGCCCCAGCGCGATCGAACCCATGAACGCATTTTGTACCGGGCCAGATCCAGACAGCACCGTCTCCCCCCCCCCCCCCCCCCCCCCCCCCTACTAATCGCATCTCGATACCCTGCGCGTCGAGAGGTCCGTTTCTTTTCAGGCTCTGCTCGATAGTTTTCACGTTGAGAGGGCCGCTTCTTTTCAGGCTCTGCTTTATAGTTCCGCTCGGGCTGAATATAATACGCCGTCTCTAGTTTTGAGGTACTATGCTCGTGGGTTGGGTTCACTAAGTTACAACGAGCGTCAAACTTACAACGATCGAATAACAAGAATGATTGTAGTACGTGCACGTTATTAAAAAAAACATAACCGCCACAGTTAAATACCACTACGTGTAGTGCCCAGACCGTACACATTTGATTACATGATGTATACTGCTAGTACTTCGTATAAAGAGTGAAGTAGGACCTATCCGAGTCGTGTCAGTGCAGTAAGCTTAACTATACGTGATTTGCTAACACAACCACCGATATATGTCAATAATGTCATGTAGCCTCGAGACGTTTTGACCACAGAAGCGAAAATGCCAACGAATTCTGAAGCCATTGGTGTGATTTTCATTTCTTAAAAGTGTTCCTATCCCGAGTTATGCGTGGTCAAGAACAAGAACAAGAACAAGAAGAAGAACGTGGGACTGGGTACGAGTTTCGAAAATTGTTTAGTTCTCTACAACCACGCGGCTTTGTGACATCAAACAAACACGAAACTGCTTGTTGTTGCCTTCTTGTACGACGACAATAACAAGTTAAGCCACCCGCTCGTCAGGAGTCTTGTTAGAAGCGGGTCGCGTTTTTTTAATGACTTCATAATCGGGGTCAAATCCTATATGAGAGTTACAAACGTAACTCTCGATAAAACTAAGTCATGTGCACACACACACACACACACACACACCACACACTTACACGACACAATACATGCACAATGTATGACTAAATAAGTACAAGTGTATGGTGACTTGTATGGTGACTTAATTGGCACATACCCCAACCTCACCATCACCATATCCTTCATCCCTTCCAACAGTGTCAGCACAGGCAGTGAATATCACATCCTCTGGTAGTCCAGTGGCTGGACAGAGTTACTCACTGAACTGTACTGGAGCACTAGTGGGGAATGCATCCATTGTTTCCATAACAACATGGAGAAATGCTACTGTAGAGATTCTTAGTGTTAATGATATCACAGTGTCTGGAGGCATTCTAACATTTAACCCTCTGCGCACCTCTCATGGAGGGCAGTACAGCTGCCTGTCAACACTCAGCTATCCACTCAACTCCACAGCGACTACCATGACAAATGTTATTGTTCAAAGTATGTGACAGCTTTGACAGCCACATTGCATGTAGCATTCTCCTTTTCCACAGTCCCTCCTCCCACTGTCACCATCACCTCCACACCCATCACCTCCTCATACTATGCTGGTACACCACTCAACCTCACCTGTAATGTTCAGCTCATCCCACAAGTGGACACTCCTGTCTCCATTAACTTCTTGTGGACTGGACAAGGAGGACAGATCTCCAGTGGTGGTGGTAGAGTCTCCCTCTCCTCTGGTGTCAACCAGACCACTGTACAGTTCTATCCTCTCAACACCAGTGATACTGGAGTGTACAACTGTTCAGTTAGTGTTTCTGCATCAGGTCAGCAGTATGTGGACACCTCAATAGCTGTCAGTTCTTCCACATCACCAACCACAGTGAAAGGTCAGTAGATGTTAGAGCAGATGACACCTGATGTTCACCATCCACCCCTCCTCCATCACAGCTCTCCCTGCTCCTCAGGTGACCATCACTCCATCAGGGAGCTCCACTGCAGGAAGTCCATACACACTCACATGTACAGTGATGGTAGTAAATGGACTGGAAGTTGTTCCTCAGGTGATGTGGTTGAAGAATGGAGCAAGTGTAGTATTAGGAAATGGCATCTCAGTGACTCCTGGAGTGGTCTCAGCTAACACAACAAATCTCACTCTCCAATTCATCCCTCTCCGCATATCTGATGGAGGACAGTACTCCTGTCAAGCTAGCATCTTATCCATCATAAGTGCATCGTCAACAAACACAACTGTTAAAAGTTAGTAGTCCAATATAATGCAGTTATGCATTTTACATTGATGTATATGTCACAACCTCTGTTCACACAGTACCCCAACCATTCATAAATATTACGGCTGTTGCACTTAGTGCTATTGGAAACAATGTCACCCTGACCTGTAATATCCAGTTGGACCCATCAGTGGACAGTAATGTGACAGTGAACAGAACATGGCTGGGACCTAAACAAGCTACCCTCAGTGGTACTGCTCCAAATAAGAATGGATCCATCTACCAGTCTGTACTCACCATCACATCTCTAAAGACTACAGATGTTGGCATATATATCTGTTCCATGACTGTGTCTGGGCAGTTCATTGCCCAAACAACAGTTAGTGCAACTGTCCAAGGTACATCCCTAGCACCACCATCTATGGTACACACACTTGCTGAGTATTGCATATATGCATATATAAAACTAAGTCATGTGCACACACACACACACACACCACACACTTACACGACACAATACATGCACAATGTATGACTAAATAAGTACAAGTGTATGGTGACTTAATTGGCACACACCCCAACCTCACCATCACCATATCCTTCATCCCTTCCAACAGTGTCAGCACAGGCAGTGAATATCACATCCTCTGGTAGTCCAGTGGCTGGACAGAGGTACTCACTGAACTGTACTGGAGCACTAGTGGGGAATGCATCCATTGTTTCCATAACAACATGGAGCAATGCTACTGGAGGGATTCTTAGTGTTAATGATATCACAGTGTCTGGAGGCATTCTAACATTTAACCCTCTGCGCACCTCTCATGGAGGGCAGTACAGCTGCCTGTCAACACTCAGCTATCCATTCAACTCCACAGCTACTACCATGACAAATGTTATTGTTCAAAGTATGTGACAGCTCTGACAGCCACATTGCATGTAGCATTCTCCTTTTCCACAGTCCCTCCTCCCACTGTCACCATCACCTCCACACCCATCACCTCCTCATACTATGCTGGTACACCACTCAACCTCACCTGTAATGTTAAGCTCATCCCACAAGTGGACACTCCTGTCACCTTAAACTCCTTGTGGACTGGACCAGGAGGAAAGATCTCCAGTGGTGGTGGTAGAGTCTCCCTCTCCTCTGGTGTCAACCAGACCACTGTACAGTTCTATCCTCTCAACACCAGTGATACTGGAGTGTACAACTGTTCAGTTAGTGTTTCTGCATCAGGTCAGCAGTATGTGGACACCTCAATAGCTGTCAGTTCTTCCACATCACCAATCACAGTGAAAGGTCAGTAGATGTTAGAGCAGCTAACATCTGATGTTCACCACCCACCCCTCCTCCCTCACAGCTCTCCCTGCTCCTCAGGTGACCATCACTCCATCAGGGAGCTCCACTGCAGGAAGTCCACACACACTCACATGTACAGTGATGGTAGTAAATGGACTGGTAGTTGTTCCTCAGGTGATGTGGTTGAAGAATGGAGCAAGTGTAGTTGTAGGAAATGGCATCTCAGTGACTCCTGGAGTGGTCTCAGCTAACACAACAAATCTCACTCTCCAATTCATCCCTCTCCGCATATCTAATGGAGGACAGTACTCCTGTCAAGCTAGCATCTTATCCATCATAAGTGCATCGTCAACAAACACAACTGTTAAAAGTTAGCAGTCCAATATAATGCAGTTATGCATTTTACATTGATGTATATGTCACAACCTCTGTTCACACAGTACCCCAACCATTCATAAATATTACGGCTGTTGCACTTAGTGCTATTGGAAACAATGTCACCCTGACCTGTAATATCCAGTTGGACCCATCAGTGGACAGTAATGTGACAGTGAACAGAACATGGCTGGGACCTAAACAAGCTACCCTCAGTGGTACTGCTCCAAATAAGAATGGATCCATCTACCAGTCTGTACTCACCATCACATCTCTAAAGACTACAGATGTTGGCATATATACCTGTTCCATGACTTTGTCTGGGCAGTTCATTGCTCAAACAACAGTTAGTGCAACTGTCCAAGGTACATCCCTAGCACCACCATCTATGGTACACACACTTGCTGAGTATTGCATATATGCATATATAAAACTAAGTCATGTGCACACACACACACACCACACACTTACACGACACAATACATGCACAATGTATGCATGACTAAATAAGTACAAGTGTATGGTGACTTAATTGGCACACACCCCAACCTCACCATCACCATATCCTTCATCCCTTCCAACAGTGTCAGCACAGGCAGTGAATATCACATCCTCTGGTAGTCCAGTGGCTGGACAGAGGTACTCACTGAATTGTACTGGAGCACTAGTGGGGAATGCATCCATTGTTTCCATAACAACATGGAGCAATGCTACTGGAGGGATTCTTAGTGTTAATGATATCACAGTGTCTGGAGGCATTCTAACATTTAACCCTCTGCGCACCTCTCATGGAGGGCAGTACAGCTGCCTGTCAACACTCAGCTATCCATTCAACTCCACAGCTACTACCATGACAAATGTTATTGTTCAAAGTATGTGACAGCTCTGACAGCCACATTGCATGTAGCATTCTCCTTTTCCACAGTCCCTTCTCCCACTGTTACCATCACCTCCTCACCCATCACCTCCTCATACTATGCTGGTACACCACTCAACCTCACCTGTAATGTTCAGCTCATCCCACAAGTGGACACTCCTGTCTCCATTAACTCCTTGTGGACTGGACCAGGAGGACAGATCTCCAGTGGTGGTGGTAGAGTCTCCCTCTCCTCTGGTGTCAACCAGACCACTGTACAGTTCTATCCTCTCAACACCAGTGATACTGGAGTGTACAACTGTTCAGTTAGTGTTTCTGCATCAGGTCAGCAGTATGTGGACACCTCAATTGCTGTCAGTTCTTCCACATCACCAACCACAGTGAAAGGTCAGTAGATGTTAGAGCAGATGACACCTGATGATCCCCATCCACCCCTCCTCCCTCACAGCTCTCCCTGCTCCTCAGGTGACCATCACTCCATCAGGGAGCTCCACTGCAGGAAGTCCATACACACTCACATGTACAGTGATGGTAGTAAATGGACTGGTAGTTGTTCCTCAGGTGATGTGGTTGAAGAATGGAGCAAGTGTAGTTGTAGGAAATAGCATCTCAGTGACTCCTGGAGTGGTCTCAGCTAACACAACAACCCTCACTCTCCAATTCATCCCTCTCAACACATCTGATGGAGGACAGTACTCCTGTATAGCTAATGTCTCCCTCCCAGTAATAACCATCACAGGTCTACGTGGTACCTCTTTAGTCAATCTGACTGTTCAAAGTTAGTCACTATCTTACTTTTCCTAGATGGCTTACCCTTCCCTCCTCCCCAGTCCCTTCACCCACAGTGACCATCACAGCAGTACCCAGCCAGGACATCACTGAGGGAGACAATCTCACCCTGACCTGTAATATCCAGTTGGACCAATCAGTGGACAGTACAGTGATGGTGAACAGTACATGGACTGCACCAGGAGGAGCTACCCTCAGTGGTAGTAATCCTTCATGGACTGGGTCATCCTACCAGAGCACACTTCACCTGTTCCCTGTACTCACTGGAACATATACTTGTGTTGCATACATTGGTCCTGGCAAGTCCGCCTTCATTGCAGGGAGCAGTGGCTCTGAAGGCATTGAAAGTAATGTTTAGTGTGTATTTATTATGATAGCCATGCATAACAGTATCACAGTATAGTCATGTATGATAGTGTAGCCATATATGGTAGCTTAGCCATGTATACATGTGTAGGTACTACATAGCTTGTATGATCAAGCGATGTATGGGGCCACATATGCATGGTTATAAAGTATTGTATATGCACAGTCATGATGACGTAATGTCACAGGAAATAACCTATCTCTGCTGCAGTAACAGTGGTGGCCATATCTGATGTGAGCTCTACTGTACTGGGAGTAGCTGGAGGTGCTGGGGGAGTGGTCTTTGCTGTTATCATATTGGCGGCCATCTTGATTGCTATCACCATGTAAGCAAATAAAGTAACTAGTAGTCACATGACCAGGTCACCTGATGACATCAGGAGGAGGAGCAGGAAGGGGAGGAGTCGTGTGAAGCTAAATACCCAACAAAATGATAAGGAAGTTCCAATGAAATTAATAGTTAATAATGACAGTAATGAGGACGCTAAGACCAAAGACATCACTGAAGAAGTTGCCATGACAACATTTGTTCCTGTACCTGCAGATTTGAGCAATGAAAATATAAGAGGTTAAAAGAATAATTGTATTAACTTGCTGTCTACAAATATTCTCTATAGTGGAGCCCATTCCAGTGTTAATGTTTGTTGAGCATGTGAAAAAAATGCATACTGACCAGAACAGTGGTTTTAAGGAACAATTTGAGGTGTGTTGGTATGGTAACGACCTTTGTCCTCTCTGCATGTAGTATGCATTCTTTCTTCCCAGACCATTCCCAAAAAGCCACTGGCATCCCATAGTGTGGCAGACAGAAATCCCTCACGGAACAGGTTCAAGAACATATTTCCATGTAATGCATATAGCAAGCTCCCCTGTACGTAATGCCACTAATATCCAACTGGTACACAGATGACCACAATCGTGTTATGTTGAAGCAACAAACAGGCATAGCTGGTTCAGACTACATCAATGCCAGCTTCATAGATGTAAGTTCCACACATACCATACACATATGTTCTCTTATTATCCCTGACCCCACACTACATCAAAGGGTCTCCATAAGCCAAAGGCTTACATAGCTGCCCAAGGTATGGTGTACTCTTCCCACCAATGGTACTTCACTGCTGTCACATTCCTACTTAGGTCCACTTCAAAACACCACACAACACTTCCTGAGAATGTTGCTTGAGTATCGCCTAGCAACCATCGTCATGCTGACCAGATGTACAGAACTTGGAAAGGTGTGTGAGTTGGTAGGCTTGGTGAAAAAAAAAAAAACAGTACTCTGCCCAAAAAAATGCATGCCTTAATATGTGCAGGTGTAAAATTAACCGCAGTTGATGGATAAACATGTTTCAAGGTTTGGGCAGAATGTTTACCTTGCTTTGGTACACACTGATGCAAGTAATGGTATTCATATGATTTTGTTCTAAAATGACACAGGAATATATTACAAAGTTTTGTTTGGGAATGGAGCTGTGCATGTCATAATGTTTCTAATTCTTGTATCATGATGAAGCATTCTTTCATCATTGATCTTTGCACACTGAAATCATTTCACTGTTAAATATCAAATGCTGAGTTCAAAAGACAGATACTATTATTACTAAAATGTGAGGGTGTAATATTAACCCCTGTTGAGGGAGATACGGGTTTCAAGGTTAAGGCAAAATGTTTACATAACAATACCTTGGTTTGGATTAATTTTATTTCAGTAGCATTACACACATTGTGAGGCAAGTAATGGCATGCATTCAACTGTGTGCTAAAAAGATACATTGTGCAAAATATTTATTAAGGTCAACAGTACTGCATGATTTGGAATCAATAGAATGCAATGTTCAAAGAGGAGATGACATCATGGGGTAAGGAGTTCCATATAAGAATGATATGTTTGGCAAAAGGTGGGGCTGAAATGTACAAAGGGGATCACAGGAAAGAAGAATGAAACCTCTGATACTGGGACCTGGTAGGTTAGTTGAAAATAAAACTGTCAGGAGGAAGATCAACCATACTATGTAGCAAATTGTAAACAAAACTCTTCAATACTCTAAGAATTGTATACCTTAGGGGTAGAAAGGTGGCTACAATAATCCCATGCATACCGGCATGCTTAAATGTGGCTCGCTGAGTGATACATTGAATATCTTTGTGGAGCTAGGGGTTTCAAACTTGATCACTACTTTCCAGAAGAGTTTGCACATGTACCAATGCACAAGGAGAGTACAGAAGCCTTTAAAAACATCACTGAGTATATTACAGAAAGATGGAGCTCTATTTTGTTATCATTCACATAGCAGACTAGAGCACAGTAAGGACACGTGTGATTGCAGGTACAAAGATCACCTTTATTTATAATTGTTCTTTTTTGTATAGCCACACCCTTTTAAAGTTTTAATTTTAAAAATCTCACCACACACCCACAACAACCCCTCTCACTCCCCCAGACAAAGTGTGAGCAGTACTGGCCAAAGGAGGTAGGAGGGACCATGAACATGGATACCCTCTCTATCCAGCTGCTCACTATGGTGTCATATGCTGAGTATGAAGTGAGAAAGCTTATCATTAAAGATGTAAGGGTGTGTCCTCATGGTGTATACAAGAGAGAGATGATGTCATTTAACCCCACAGTCATCTTCCAATGATAGCTCATCTCTAGAGGTGACCCATTTCCACTACACTGGGTGGCCAGATCATGGAGTCCCTAGCAACGCTGTGTCTCTTATTCATTTTGGCAGACACATTCGCAAGGTCCACCCTATTTCAAATGATGCCCCCCTTGTAGTCCACTGCAGTGCAGGAGTTGGTAGAACAGGGACCTTCATAGCTCTGGACATAGTGATGCAAGCAATCCAGACAGACCAGACGATTGATGTCTACAACTGTGTGAAGAAGCTGAGAATACAGAGGGTTCAGATGGTGCAAGAACTGGTTAGAACAATGGGGGGGGGGGGGGGGGGGGGGGGGGGGACTGCGGTGTATCTCTCCGTATAATTGGAAATAATATTTGGACAATAGGATAACAGACAAATGCTTTGCAGTCTAGAAGAGAAGGATGCTCTGTTGGATGGAAGCACCAAATTTAATCTTCTATTTCAATAGGATCAATACATCTTTATTCATGAATCTCTGAATGAACTGGTGGTGTGTGGTGATACTGAGATGGTCATTGCTGACCTATGTAGTGTGATGAGCAGGTTACAGGATGTGGAGAAGGAAGTGGGCATGTCTGGATATGAGAAACAGTACAAGGTTAGTCACAGCTGGTACTTGTATGGACTGTTAGCATGATTTGAACACTGTTGTGGAAGTAATCACTATGATCAGGTAGTTAAATAGCATATTCAGTTACAGGAACTAAATTGCATATGTATATAATGGTCATGAACATAGGATGGCAACTGCACTGTTTTCAGAGACTTCTACAGAGGATTAAATGAAGGAATAACGTCTTTGTAGATATGACAGGGTTTTGCACACATGTCTAACAATTGTGGGATATAGGTTTCTTACCTTGAAGAAAGTCGAGTAGATATAAAAACTATTCTGTGCTCTTAAGCCCTCTTAAAAGTGTTTTCGGTTATAAACTTAAACATGTTTGCCATCAATTTTGACTCAACCATTTTGATAGGCAAGATTTGCTTTTTAAAATTTGGTATTCCCCACTACATGGTCCAGGAGACCATTGTATAAGGGATATTCAGCCTATCAGGCATGGAATATCCTGGTGGGGCTGAATCCCTTGAACACTCATGTATGGCCCATACCAGCAATGTCATATTAACTGCATGAGATTACATGAGATTTACTGCTGTGACATTAGCTGCTTTTCTTTCCAGAGTTTAGAAATACTGTGTCAGTACGAAAACAAAGAATTTCAATATGCATTAACAGAAAGACATAAAGCTAAGAATCGCTATAGCAACAAAGTTCCCAGTAAGTCGCATACCAAACCACCATGGTCTAAAATAATAACCTTTGTCACTTCAGGAGACAGTAAGAGGGTGTGCATTTATCAGGAATGTGAGTACATCAATGCCAGCTTTGTCAACGTAAGCCTTAAATGTCTCACAACCAGTACTCTATACCTGTTCTGCCATTAATCCCATAGGGGTACCATAAACCAGCCATGTTTATAGCCACCCAAGTCCCCTTGCCTAGCACAGTGACTGACCTCTGGAGAATGGTGGTGGAACACAAGTGTTCCATACTGGTCCAGCTGTACACACTCAGCGAGGGGGAGAGGGTGAGGGGACGAGGGGCATGTGGGGAAGGTCTGGGGACTCAGCACCTTACCCCCCAGGAGGACAGTGGTGTATATTGGCCCCCCACTAAGGAGACAACCCTCAGTGTGGGTCCCTTTCAGATCACACAGGACACCATCAGTACTCACAACGACTTCACAGTTCGCACACTACATGTGCTCAAATCACCATCACCTCTGGTAGGGGATCAGGGCATGACATAATCAAGCTGATAATTAGAGTTGTCATGGATCTCCATAGGTCACACCCATTACACAATACCATTACACTGCGTGGGTGGAGAATGGACGACCAAACTTCTCCTCCCTCCTGGAGATGATGGCACGGATCAACAAGACCTATAGCAGCAGTGGGAGTGGCCCTATTGTTGTCATGTGCAAGTAAGTCTGTTACCATGGCAAGGATGTTTAATGACTCCACCCACTTCCTCCTTGTGCCCCTCCCCATACACACAGTGATGGTATGGGACGCACTGGTACCTTCATAACCATCCACTCATGTCTGGAACAGATGAAGGGAGAAGGCACAGTGGATGTCCTTCGTGCCATAAAGGCAGCCAGAACCCAGAGACCTGGCCTTGTGCAGGGAGTGGTAAGGGGGGAGGGAAGGGGAGATGCAAGAGGAGAGGAGGGCCTTAGAAGGTATTTTCGTAATGAGCAGTTATGAATGAGGTGGAAAGGGGGAAGTCCCTGCTAATAATGGGCTGCCAGTGTTGTAAGGCTATGTTAAGAGAGGGTGGACGAGCAGATGAGGTGAGGTGTCAGGACGAGGGCATTTTGTATGCGAGAGGTGTGTTGCTATGGTTTCCCTCCTCCCCCTTCCCAGGACCAGTACAAGTTGTGTCATGAGGCTCTGTTATCATATGTGGACACATTTGACACATATGCTAACTTCAATGAGGCTGCAAAGGTTTAGTCTAGCTACAGTAAACAACAGCCATACTATGTTTGCATGTAGGTGTTAGAGCCACAACAGAGAAGCCCTTTGTGAGGATGATAGTAGTGTGCATTATTTGGATTTTTCTGATCATGTAAATGGTTGTGCAGTCAAGGGTAAAGCCCAAGGGGCCGCAAAGACTAGCCATAAATAAACATTAGAACATGGTCATAGCCTCTCGGGTTCATTGATAAAAGCGCTATATATACATGTGTAGTTAATAACTTGATCAAGGCTTTGTGCAAGTGGAGAGAGCTGGATCACATCAGTGACCAGGTCCAGGGTGACTGAATGGAATGACCCAGAGAAGATTGTGTCCTGGCCTCTGGTACACATGTGGAGGACAACCACTAAGATAAAATGACATGTGCATGGTGGGTGATAGCCACTTGGGGTGCAATGGGGGACAAGTCACCTTCTGCAAAAACCTTTACATCGTGATAGACAAGCAGACTATTAAGCCCTGGGTTGAACCAACAACTGGTATCTAAATGCTCCATGCCATCCTAATTAATGAGAACTTCTTTCAAAAGATGTCTGGTTGTAGTAAAATCGAAGAACAATCAGACCACTATGATTTACAGCAATGAAATAACATGACCTCCTACAAACACGTGCCACTGTAATTATGGTCTAAGATCACTGAATCAGGAGCCAATATTTGTCATGCGTAAGTGATGTCATGCGTAAGTGATGTCATGCGTAAGTGATGTCATGCTTCATCACACTCTTCAGCGTGACGTAATTTATGAACTGCCCCATATGGCCATCAGGTAAGGCAATCAGGTATGGCCATCAGGTAAGGCCATCAGGTAAGGCCATCAGGTATGGCCATCAGGTAAGGCCATCAGGTAAGGCCATCAGGTAAGGCCATCAGGTAAGGCCATCAGGTAAGGCCATCAGGTAAGGCCATCAGGTAAGGCCATCAGGTAAGGCCATCAGGTAAGGCCATCAGGTAAGGCCATCAGGTATGGCCATCAGGTAAGGCCATCAGGGAAGGCCTCCTAAGTAAGGCCATCAGGTAAGACCTATTAAAGTAAGGCCATCAGGGAAGGCCTAAGTATGGGATAATGTGTGACAAGGGGGGGGGGTCGAAAATAGTATGACGTAATCCGGCCTTACCTGATGGCCATATCCTTACTTAGGCCTTACCTAATGGCCATATCTGGCTTAGGCCTTACCTGATCCTTTCCAGGTAATGCACTGATTATATTTGTGATCACTGACCTTATTATTAGCCTGTCACCAAGAAATGTACATAGAGGTGCACGGGTCCCATGTGAGCAAGCTTTGAACTGTAACTGCCTTCAAAATAAGATATGAGAAAAGGTTGGCACAACTGACAACACATCATCCTTACCATCTCAGCAGCGCTGGTGCCAACAGAACATATATGGCCTGGGAACGAGGCGCACAGGCGAGTCGATAAAATAATCATACGCCATAATTTTTCCCGTGGGTACTGTCGCGTCGCGTCGCGGATCACATGTACATTAATTATTAATAACTTGACTATCACAGCGATGAAACAAACATGAGCGGCGCCTTTCATATCGTGTTCCTCGTAGCCATCTTAACTGGCGGTAAGTGTTCCTGATACTTTCCTCCGTGCATGCGCGCCCACACACGCACACACGCACACGCACAACACACACGCACGCACACACACATACACACACACACACACACACACACACACACACACACACACACACACACACACACACACACACACACACACGTGCAATCACATGCATAAACGTACATACATATACCTAGCGGGTTCAATCGTACGCTGAGCAGGTATCGTTGGGGGAGCGATTTAAATAAATATGAACGTTTTTCATACAGCCAGTGCCCAGTCCATTACAGTATCCATCACAAGTGGAGCTCCATCTGCAGCTGTGTTAGGATCTACAACACAATATGTCTTGACCTGCATGGCTACATCAAACTCCACCAATGTCATGTGGATCTCATACCCTGCTGGATCAGTGGGAGCTCAAACAACCTCTGGCAGTACCACATCAAGGTCACTTATACTGCCATCTCCAGTGGTCCTGTCATATGCAGGGCTGTACGTATGCAATGCCAGTGCAAATGGAGTTAGCAGAACTGCCAGCTATGCCTTCAACGTCACAGGTGAGGGGTTGGACTGGGGACTAGTTGCCTGGAAACAGTCTCTTTCTCTCCTTTAGTGAGCAACATATTTCCTGGTGTAATTCCCAAGTCTGCTATTGTGGGGGCCTTACTTGAATACAGTTGCTCCTTCAGTATGTCATCTTTAACAGACAGGCCACTGTCCTTCCAGTGGATAGGCCCAGATGGTGTGGTACCTTACAGTGGTCGCATAAGTGCAAACAATGCCTCATCTGGTGTTACTGCAGGAGGCATATATGTGTACACCTCAACGCTCACCTTCTC
This sequence comes from Eunapius fragilis, assembly GCA_963681505.1. Taxonomy (NCBI): domain Eukaryota; kingdom Metazoa; phylum Porifera; class Demospongiae; order Spongillida; family Spongillidae; genus Eunapius; species Eunapius fragilis. The sequence goes on along the minus strand of OY811980.1, from coordinate 8,064,672 downwards.
AACCGTGAGCTCAAAGGACAATAACACTATCTACCAGTGCTTGGTGGGGACACTGTACACTCCATACTTCACCCAATACACACCATCCCCTTCTAATGCCTCTGTTGTGGTCACTGGTATGTCCTCCATACCATGTGTACTGGATGCTCCATGTCTGGTTCTCTCCCTCAGCCCTAACTCTTAGTCCCTCTATCAGTGGCACTTCCTGTCAGCAAGCAGTCTTCCAGCTCAACTGTACAGCTGCCAAACCTCTGTCAGTTGTTCCCTCTTTGGTCTTCAGGTGGTCCAGAAGCATCAGTGGGGAAAATGGAACATTCACTCCCTTGGATCCTGGGGTTCCTGGCACAAATGTGACTGTGACCCCTGCAGGGTCCAATGTGAGCATGCTGACCATAGCTGGGTCCTCTGTGGGAGGTAGCTATGTCTACAGGTGTGAGGCATCAGTGGCTGTTCCAGATGATGTTCCCATAGTGGCCTATGCTACCACTAACTTCTCAGTTTGTAAGTCCTATGGGTGCATAATGGGTCATCCATGTATTTAGTATGTACCTCTGTGGAGCAAGCTAAGGTCCTTCATGTGTGTCTCAAGCGTACTCAGTTGTATTTTAATACAATCACATGACCCACCTCTGTACAGCTGGTGTGGTATCTGGACTCACTCTCCAGCCACAACTTCTAAGGATAGTGTGGGAGGCTCCTGTAGTGACCTGTAATGCTGTTTCCTACTATGCTGTTGCCATGACAACATATTCGGAGGGTAACCTGATAGAGATGGGCACTACCACATTGCAAAACTACACCTTGACAAAAAGCTATGGTAAGTGTTGTGCCCTAGGCAATCCAATTATCCACTCCTCCTCCCCATCCCCACCTGTCACAGAGGCTGGAGTACCATACAATGTCTCAGTACAGGCTGTGTTTGGAGGAGGACAGAACACCACAGTGCAAGTGGTGGTCTACTCACAGGAGCTAGGTAAGTACAAGTAGGGGAGGAGAACCAAAACTATGACCTCTGGCACGTTATAGTGATGACACACTAGATAGTGCTTTAAGGGTTAAAGTTTGACACATTGGTAACCTTATATGGACACTGTCACCGTGGTTACCCAACAGTGGGTGTGGCTTTTGGATTATGATCGTACACAACAGTATTCCTGTTTTGAACAACAGCTGCCAAGGAACTTCAGTAACTCTGAGAATAGTGCAGGGACATCCTGTTTCCCTGTTATAATGGTGGCTGGTGACATCTTTTTTTTTGTAAACATTATGATGTCTGGTGCAAACATCTGGTTAAAAAAACATACCTTTTGTGCTCCATTAGTTTACCATGGTTACATCACATGTGTAGCTAGTGGTAGTGGGTTACCATGGTTACATCATGTAGCTAGTGCTAGTGGGTTACCATGGTTACATCATGTAGCTAGTGCTAGTGGGTTACCATGGTTACATCACATGTGTAGCTAGTGCTAGTGGGTTACTATGGTTACATCATATGTGTAGCTAGTGCTAGTGAGTTACCATGGTTACATCATGTGATTAGTTAGTGCTAGTGGGTTTGTGTGTTGTGTTTGCATTAATTAATGATATCTCTGCTATGCAAACACATCAGCTCCCAGTGGTACCCTGGATGTTAATGTCACCTTAAATGTAAGCGCCATCCTTCTGAGGTGGAAGCCTCTGTCTCCAGTTGAGGCCAGAGGGTTTGTGAGGTACTACCTGGTCACCTGGACACCCAGTACCAGTAGAGCCAGAGGGACCACAGGAGGAGGGACAGCTAACCTGACTGCTGACATCACCACGTACCTCATCACTGGGCTGGACCCAATGGTGACCTATGTGGTATCAGTCAGTGCTGGAACCACAGCTGGTGTTGGGGCAAACACCACTACCACTGCTATGCCTACAGGTAAACAAAGAGACTATGTATAATCAGCATGTTATGAAGGTGGCCATATTTATCTATTGGCCAGCCCAACCACCAATGACTACCATGGCAACTGCCTCATCAGCACCAACACCTGCTGTTGCTGCATCATGTGACATGATGACCTGCATCATACCCATAGTGGTGGTGGTACCTGTTGTTGTCATGGCAGCCATCATCATTGTCAGTGTTCTCCTGATCAAGACATGCAACAGGTCAGCTAATGGGAGCTACCCCATCTTACCATCATGTGTGAGCTACCCCATCTTACCATCATGTGTGAGCTGCCCCATCTTACCATCATGTGTGAACTACCCCATCTTACCATCATGTGTGAGCTACCCCATCTTACCATCATGTGTGAGCTACCCCATCTTACCATCATGTGTGAGCTACCCCATCTTACCATCATGTGTGAGCTACCCCATCTTACCATCATGTGTGAGCTACTCCATCTTACCGTCATGTGTGAACTACCCCATCTTACCATCATGTGTGAGCTACTCCATCTTACCATCATGTGTGAGCTACTCCATCTTACCATCATGTGTGAGCTACCCCATCTTACCATCATGTGTGAGCTACCCCATCTTACCATCATGTGTGAACTACCCCATCTTACCATCATGTGTGAGCTGCTCCATCTTACCGTCATGTGTGAGCTACCCCATCTTACCATCATGTGTGAGCTACCCCATCTTACCGTCATGTGTGAACTACCCCATCTTACCATCATGTGTACGGTGGCCCGGTAGGTCGCGGGTACGAGCAGCGGTTTGAGAGCAAAAATGAGTACGAGCAACGGTCTGAGAGCAAAATTGCGTACGGTCCGAGAGCAAAATTGCGTACGGTCCAAGAGCAAAATTGCGTACGGTCCGAGAGCAAAATTGCGTACGGTCCAAGAGCAAAATTGCGTACGGTCCGAGAGCAAAATTGCGTACGGTCCGAGAGCAAAATTGCGTACGGTCCAAGAGCAAAATTGCGTACGGTCCGAGAGCAAAATTGCGTACGGTCCGAGAGCAAAATTGCGTATGGTCCGAGAGCAAAAACGCGCAGGAGCTGAGAGCAAAAATGCGTACGAGCTGAGAGCAGTTGTTTACATTGGATTTAGGCATTACGCCATTTGTTTTTTTTCTTTAAAAAATGGCTTCCAGATGCATCGCTAGCTAGCGTCATCCGTTTGTAACTTTTCCAAGGGCTGTTAACATCCTGAGGCAGCGCAAGGCAGCTATTCTTGATCCCTGATTGCGCACCGGTGTGTAACTGTGTGTGGGCATGAGTGTCTTGTGTGTACGTGTTTGTGTGTGTGTGTGTGTGTGTGTGTGTGTGTGTGCGGGCGTGTGTATGTGTGTGTGTATGTGTGTGTGTGTTTGTGTGCGATTCCTTTTACATCGTGATGTGTATCTCTATTTGTCATGCACTGGTACAGTTAAGAGCAGTCTTGGGAGATTTACGTTATGTTTTCTAAATTTAGTTTTCAATTTATCTTCAGAGCTTATTACGCATATAGAAAGCTGTGATCTCGTCTTATTTACTTTGCAATAAGTCGGCTGTCTGAAGTGTATGTGTGTGTGTGTGTGTGTGTGTGTGTGTGTGTGTGTGGTTTTGTTTGCATCATGCATGTGTATGTTCTAGGCGTTAAAGAAGGGAAATTTTACATTTAAATCATGCATAATGTTTTGTCCCACTATTGATTGGGCCGAGGATCTTGTAACACTCAATATTGAGATAATCAGCTTCAACCCAGAACTCTCTAAGTTGCTGACATGTTGTCCCTCTCTCTCTCATTGCGTTGTTGCAGCTTTGATTGCCTCCCTGTCATTCTCAGGCTTGGGTAGTGCTGTTAACAGTAGGTGACGGCAGTGTTCAACACCAAGGTCTCCCTCTCCAATGCCATCTCTGCTCTGGACCCTCCCATTTCCCAGAGGGTCTTGTCAGGAATGATAATTATATAAGCTTAACATTTCCACATCTTGTTGGAGTCTTCCTCCCCAGCCAACAGAGCTTACCTTCTGTCAGTAGCAGTTAGCTCCTCATGCTTCCTCTTGGCTACCGGTGGTCACTTCCCCTGATATGGGTTTGTACCTGGATTCCAATGAGTACCAGATGGCCATTGGTGGTGGCTCGAGTTGGATACTTCCGATCAGTTAATGTGCCCATTCTACCCCAATACTGCTCTCAACCCTTTTGGTCACCAGAAGGGGAAGGGACCACCGGTAGCCAAGAGGAAGCATGAGGGGCTAACTGCTACGGACAGAAGGTAAGCTCTGTTGGAGACTCCAACAAGATGTGGAAATGTTGAGCTTATATCATTATCATTCCTGACAAGACCCTCTGGGGAATGGGAGAGTCCAGAGCAAACATGGCATTGGAGAGGGAGACCTTGGTGTTGAAAACTGCCGTCACCTACTGTTAACAGCACTGCCCAAGCCTGAGAATGACAGGGAGGCAATCAAAGCTGCAACAACGCAATGAGAGAGAGAGAGGGACAACATGTCAGCAACTTAGAGAGTTCTGGGCGGTTGAAGCTGATTGTCTCAATCTTGAGTGTTACAAGATCCTTGGCCCAATTAATAGTGGGACAAAACAATAAATGAAAGTATGCATGATTTAAAAGTAAATTTAACGCCTAGAACATACACATGCATGATGCAGACAAACCACACACACACACACACACACACACACACACACACACACACACACACACACACACACACACACACACACACACACACACACACACACTCTTCAGTCAGCCGACTTAGTGCACAGTAAATAAGATAAGACCACAGCTGTCCGTGCTTTTGGTAAATCTCCCAAGACTGCTCTTAACTGTACCAGTGCATGACAAATAGAGATACACATCACGATGTAAAAGGAATCGCACACAAACACACACACACATACACACACACACACATACACACGCCCGCACACACACACACACGCACACACACACACACACACACACACACACACAAACACGTACACACAAGACACTCATGCCCACACACAGTTACACACCGGTGCGCAATCAGGGATCAAGAATAGCTGCCTTGCGCTGCCTCAGGATGTTAACAGCCCTTGGAAAAGTTACAAACGGATGACGCTAGCGATGCATCTGGAAGCCATTTTTTAAAGAAAAAAAACAAATGGCGTAATGCCTAAATCCAATGTAAACAACTGCTCTCAGCTCGTACGCATTTTTGCTCTCAGCTCCTGCGCGTTTTTGCTCTCGGACCGTACGCAATTTTGCTCTCGGACCGTACGCAATTTTGCTCTCGGACCGTACGCAATTTTGCTCTTGGACCGTACGCAATTTTGCTCTTGGACCGTACGCAATTTTGCTCTCGGACCGTACGCAATTTTGCTCTCAGACCGTTGCTCGTACCCGCGACCTACCGAGCCACCGTACCATGTGTGAGCTACTCCATCTTACCATCATGTGTGAACTACTCCATCTTACCATCATGTGTGAGCTACCCCATCTTACCATCATGTGTGAGCTGCCCCATCTTACCATCATGTGTGAACTACCCCATCTTACCATCATGTGTGAACTACCCCATCTTACCATCATGTGTGAACTACCCCATCTTACCATCATGTGTGAGCTACTCCATCTTACCATCATGTGTGAGCTACTCCATCTTACCATCATGTGTGAACTACCCCATCTTACCATCATGTGTGAACTACCCCATTTTACCATCATGTGTGAGCTACCATCTTACCATCATGTGTGAACTACCCCATCTTACCATCATGTGTGAGCTGCCCCATCTTACCATCATGTGTGAGCTACCCCATCTTACCATCATGTGTGAACTACCCCATCTTACCATCATGTGTGAACTACCCCATTTTACCATCATGTGTGAGCTACTCCATCTTACCATCATGTGTGCGCATATTCAGAAACAAGAAACAAGCCCAGCTGTCAAATGATCCTGGGATAATATACTCAGAAATTCGAGAGCCAGGAACTCCACCTCCTGTACAAACAGTGAGCATTAATCAGAACCTATCTACCAGCACTGAGGAACAGAAAGCAAAAGTATCAACACTACCAACAGGCAGGTCTAACCAAGCAGCAGGTATATGGTACTGCCTAGTGATATCTTGACCAAGTCTTGACTAACTTTCATACCCTCCCTCCTCCTCTCCCTCCTCCTCTCCCTCCTCTCCCTCCTCCTCCTCCCCTAATCTTCCTCCCCCTCCTCCTTTTCCTCTCCTCCTCCCTCTCCTCCTCTTCCTCTCCTCCTCCCTCTCCCTTCCTCTTCCTCTCTCCTCCTCCTCTTCTCCCTTCCCCTCCCTCTCCTCCTCCCCCTCCTCTCCCACCTCCTCTTCTCCCCTCCTCCCCCTCCTCCTCCTCCTCCTCTCCCACCTCCTCCCCCTCCTACTCTCTTCTTCTCCCCCTCCTCTCCCACCTCCTCCCCCTCCTCTCCTCCTCTTCCTCCTCTTCTCCCCCTTCTCTCCTTATCTCCTTATCTGTCCCCTCTCCTCTCTTTAGTACCTTCTGGTGGTCCGGTGCACATCAAAGACTTTGCAGACCACGTTACCTTGATGCATCAGGACAGAGATAAGATGTTTGACAAAGAGTTCCAGTCCATCCCCGAATGCCAGCACCCCACAGAGACAGCTGCTCTTCCCTGTAACAAGAGCAAGAACAGGTTCCACAACATATCCCCATGTGAGCATTACTGTGTTCAAGCATTCCAAAGTGACCAACACCCACGTCTAACCCTCTCATCAAGATGACTACAACAGGGTACACCTTCGTATGATAGAGGGTGTAGATGGATCAGACTACATCAATGCCTCCTTCATTGATGTCAACTGCGATGTGAGTAACCATGACCCTTCTTGTTGCCATGACTACCATGGCTCCTCCCCTTATAGGGCTACAAGAAGACACACGCATACATCATGGCTCAGGGCCCCATGCCTAATACTGTAGGAGACTTCTGGAGGATGGTATTGGAGCACAAATTGGACACCATAGTCATGTTGACCCAGTGCAATGAGGGAGGGAAGGTAAGGCACGCCCCCTCCCCCTCTTCCCCAGTCTTATGTGTCCGCCCATATGATGTGTAGCGTAAGTGTGAGCAGTACTGGCCAGACAATGTGGGAGGGACCACGGAACCATTACCTAATCTGAAGGTTACCTTGGACGAGGCCACACCCTATGCTGACTATGTGACTAGAAGGATGAGAGTTGAGATGGTAAGTGTGACCACACCTATTTATGTTATGGCCACACCTACTTACATCATGGCCATGTCTACTCTTATAACAATTGCACCTTTAACCCTTTCAAGACTGGCATTGCGGCGGTGATGGTTTCCCACTTCCAGTATGAGGGATGGCCGGACACTGGGGTACCGTCCTCTGCCACCTCCATCATTGGCTTCATCCGTCGTGTGCGCAGTGAACACAGACAAGATGGTCCCCCCATGGTGGTCCACTGTAGCTCAGGTGTGGGAAGGTCTGGTGTGTTCATCATCTTGGACTGCATGTTGGAGCGACTGAAGGAGAAGGATTCCGTGAACGTGTGTGAATGCTTTGGAGATATGAGACGACAGAGGTCATTTACTGTAGAGACCTTGGTAAGCATGTGATGGTATGTAGAGACCTTGGTAAGCATGTGATGGTCTATAGAGACCTTGGTAAGCATGTGATGGTCTGTGGAGACCTTGGTAAGCATATGATGGTCTGTAGAGACCTTGGTAAGCATATGATGGTCTGTAGAGACCTTGGTAAGCATGTGATGGTCTGTAGAGACCTTGGTAAGCATGTGATGGTCTGTAGAGACCTTGGTAAGCATATGATGGTCTGTAGAGACCTTGGTAAGCATGTGATGGTCTGTAGAGACCTTGGTAAGCATGTGATGGTCTGTAGAGACCTTGGTAAGCATGTGATGGTCTATAGAGACCTTGGTAAGCATGTGATGGTCTGTGGAGACCTTGGTAAGCATATGATGGTCTGTAGAGACCTTGGTAAGCATATGATGGTCTGTAGAGACCTTGGTAAGCATGTGATGGTCTGTAGAGACCTTGGTAAGCATGTGATGGTCTGTAGAGACCTTGGTAAGCATGTGATGGTCTGTAGAGACCTTGGTAAGCATGTGATGGTCTGTAGAGACCTTGGTAAGCATATGATGGTCTGTAGAGACCTTGGTAAGCATGTGATGATATGTAGAGACCTTGGTAAGCATGTGATGGTCTGTAGAGACCTTGGTAAGCATGTGATGGTATGTAGAGACCTTGGTAAGCATGTGATGGTCTGTAGAGACCTTGGTTAGCATGTGATGGTATGTAGAGACCTTGGTAAGCATGTGATGGTCTGTAGAGACCTTAGTAAGCATGTGATGATCTGTGGAGACCTTGGTAAGCATGTGATGGTCTGTAGAGACCTTGGTAAGCATGTGATGGTCTGTAGAGACCTTGGTAAGCATGTGATGGTCTGTAGAGACCTTGGTAAGCATATGATGGTCTGTAGAGACCTTGGTAAGCATGTGATGGTCTGTAGAGACCTTAGTAAGCATGTGATGGTCTGTGGAGACCTTGGTAAGCATGTGATGGTCTGTGGAGACCTTGGTAAGCATGTGATGGTTTGTAGAGACCTTGGTAAGCATGTGATGGTCTGTAGAGACCTTGGTAAGCATGTGATGGTATGTAGAGACCTTGGTAAGCATGTGATGGTCTGTAGAGACCTTGGTTAGCATGTGATGGTATGTAGAGACCTTGGTAAGCATGTGATGGTCTGTAGAGACCTTAGTAAGCATGTGATGGTCTGTGGAGACCTTGGTAAGCATGTGATGGTCTGTAGAGACCTTGGTTAGCATGTGATGGTATGTAGAGACCTTGGTAAGCATGTGATGGTCTGTAGAGACCTTGGTAAGCATATGATGGTCTGTAGAGACCTTGGTAAGCATGTGGTGGTCTGTAGATACCTTGGTTAGCATGTGATGGTATGTAGAGACCTTGGTAAGCATGTGATGGTCTGTAGAGACCTTGGTAAGCATGTGATGGTCTGTAGAGACCTTGGTAAGCATGTGGTGGTCTGTAGATACCTTGGTAAGCATGTGATGGTCTGTAGAGACCTTGGTTAGCATGTGATGGTATGTAGAGACCTTGGTAAGCATGTGATGGTCTGTAGAGACCTTGGTAAGCATATGATGGTCTGTAGAGACCTTGGTAAGCATGTGATGGTCTGTAGAGACCTTGGTAAGCATGTGATGGTCTATAGAGACCTTGGTAAGCATGTGATGGTCTGTAGAGACCTTGGTAAGCATGTGATAGTCTGTAGAGACCTTGGTAAGCATATGATGGTCTGTAGGGACCTTGGTAAGCATGTGATGGTATGTAGAGACCTCGGTAAGCATAAGATGGTCTGTAGAGACCTTGGTAAGCATGTGATGGTCTGTAGAGACCTTGGTAAGTATGTGGTGATCTGTAGGGACCTTGATAGGCATGTGATGGTTTATAGAGATATTGGTGCTTTGTAGTATGGGCTGGTGTTATGAACTGGTGTTAGGTGATGGTGGGCTGATGTTATGAGCTGGTGTTAGGTGGTGGTGGGATGGTGAGGTGATGGTCGGCTGATGTTATGGGCTGGTGGTAGGTGATGGTGGGCTGTTGAGGTGATGGTCGGCTGATGTTATGAGCTGGTGGTAGGTGATGGTGGGCTGGTGAGGTGATGGTGGGCTGGTGAGGTGGTGGTGGGCTGATGTTATGAGCTGGTGGTAGGTGGTGGTGGGCTGGTGCTAGGGGTGACCACATTGTGCCACACCTCTCCACTATCCACAGTATGTGTTCTCCTCCCTCCACAGTCCCAGTATGTGTTCATCCATGATGCCCTCAATGAACTGATCACATGTGGGGATACTCACGTGGAAGGCTCTGAGCTGCGCACCAGGATCAATGAACTGCACAGAGTACCTCATGGGACTACACGTTCAGGATTTGTAGAGCAGTTTGAGGTGATGATTGCATAATCCCCTAGGGGGATTCACTAGGGGTATCCCAGCACCGTAGTTACTGTTATCAATATGCTCCTCCCCCAGCTCCTGGAGAAAGTTAGCCATAAACCAACAGATAGAGATGTTTCAGAGGCCAAGCAACAGTACAATGTTGAGAAGAATCGCTACAAAGATCGCGTACCATGTGAGTACAACCTCTGCTCTAACCTCCTCCTACACCATCACCTCTGCTCTAACCTCCTCCTACACCATCACCTCTGCTCTAACCTCCTCCTACACCATCATCTCTGCTCTAACCTCCTAACCATCATTACTATGCTTTAATTATCACAACAATCACCACACACCTCTTCACCTCCATCATTTCTCACTCTCTCCTCACCCCTTCACTCATCATTCCCCCCCCCACCCATCACTCCTCACCTCCATCCCTCTCACCTTCCCATCCCTCAGACAACCTCAATCGAGCACGTATCAGACCTACAGGTGTACAAGGATCCGAGTACATCAATGCCAGCTGTATAGATGTCAGTGATGCTTCAATATGTATTTATGTCCATGGTAACACTCCATCATTCCATATAGGGATACAAGGTACGCAATGCCTACATAGCTGCCCAAGCCCCTCTTGGGAACACAGTGGAAGACTTCTGGAGGATGGTGTGGGAGTTCAAGAGTATGACCATTGTCATGTTGTGTCGTCTGGATGAGGTAATATGTGTGTGTGTGTGTGTGTGTGTGTGTGTGTGTGTGTGTGTGTGTGTGTGTGTGTGTGTGTGTGTGTGTGTGTGCGTGTGTGTGTGTGTGTGTTGGTTGTGTGCATGTATGACTGCTCCTTCACTAACAGGACAGAGTGGTTCAGTACTGGCCTGTGAGACCAGGAGAGACACTGGTGTATGGGAAAATGGCAGTCACTCTGACAAGAGATCCTGACATCTCAGAAAAGGATGGTATTACGATGTACAGGCTGGAACTGAAAGAAGAGAAGGTGAGACTGAAAGGGAAAGGTAACACTGTGGTCACGTGATGGTATGGAGGGTTGAATCTGCTGGACCTTCCCCTAAGGCACCTTCACTTTAGCCACACCTCTTTCTTCTAGGTTCCAACTCAGAGTAGCACAGTACACCTGTTTTACTACACTGGATGGCCTGATAATGGCAGGCCCTCATCCACTGGTCCTGTTATTAAGATGAACAAGGCAGTGCTCAAAGCTCAAATGCAGACAGGAAACAAAGTCACAACTGTAGTGTGCAAGTGAGTAGTTTTAACCCTTGCAACCCTGAAATATTAAGCCAACTTAGATCACTATACCATTAGTATAATTGATAACCTTCTCCTTCAGTGATGGCATGGGTCGTACTGGTACCTTCATCACCATCCATGCCATGATGGAGAGACTTAAGACTGAACATGTGGTGGACTTCTTCCAGTTCATCAAGTCCTCACGAAATCATCGTCAGAACTTTATTACTACAGCAGTAAGTAATTTACATCTACATGTACCAACTATAAATTAACAATGTCTGAACTAAACTGAACTATTCTTTTTTGTTCCTTTCATCGGTAAATAATGCGTATCTGTGTACACTTTAATATTTTTGGCAAATAAATGACATCCAATAAAAAGCATCCTACAGATCAAAGGAACACATGTATATACATAAATTCAAGATTTTCTATTATAATTCTAGCACATCAGAATAGTTCAGTTTAGTTCAGACTTTGTATTATAGAGTTTATCTTCCACTTACCATTTGCAGGAGCAATATGTGTTCTGTCATGAAGCTGTTGCGGATTATATTGATATGATGGGACAGTATGCAAACTTCCAATCACACCGCCCGAGTGATACCAGTGGTATTTAGGAGGAAATTAATACTTTTTGGTGCATACTAAATTATGTGTGTGTGTATATGATCAAATGCACAATTACAGCCAACTGACACAATTACAGCCAACTGACACAATTACAGCCAACTGATACTAGGAAAGTAACTCAATACTTCATAAGGAATTCCAGAAGTCGGCCCTGTCACATTGTACATTATAACTACTTGTGTGTCTGTTTATCTCTTCTTATGCTGTCTGTCTCTACCTATAATCCATACAGTAACACCCAGATATGATATACCTCTAGTCACTCTTGAAACCTGGCTTAAGGTGTCGCATTTCCCAAGGTGCAATTGTTTATTGGTCCTATCAGTGTTAACCTTAACTTGCATTGATTGATAAAGTGTTTCTGAACTGTGCAGTAGCTTAACAATTAACTGTAACCTAGCAACATGCTAAAACATATCACTCGCTGTGTAGTTAGATCCACCAGCTGCTGTCTCTATGATCAAATCACTTCACAGTTGGAACATGCAAAGAGCTTTATCAGCGGCTCCGGTACCATCTCGTGCCCAGACCCTAAAATACGTCACAGCGCGGGTGGATTACATCACCGCACGACGTATTTTAGGGCCTGGGTACGAGACTACTCATACCGGGGGGGGGGGGGGGGGGGGGGGGGGGGGGGGGGGGGGGGGGGGCGTATTGCAATCCGCAATAATGTGCATTTAGAGGTTCGAGGCTTTCGTTTTGTTGAGTTTCGAGTTGTCATTAAGTGGTAATTAGGTCAGTGATATTCCACAGTGCACAATGGTATATATACCGTGGCCCTTTTTTGGTTCTGAACATTAGGGGGAAAAATACATGTAAGTTATTACTGGTTCGGAATTGTGTTCAGTGCTAATGATATACGAATCTTGGTAATAGTGACAGATGTGCACAGATAAAATACACCCAATTAAATGCATACACATGCGTGTTCTGAATCAGAAGCAGCGTACTACATGCGTGATTTATTACATGTGCAGTCCCTAATAAGTTCATTGACACCAGTACGATAGTTGTGGAGCGAGCCACATGGCCCATCTATAGAGGCGCACGATGGAAAAAAAAAATTGTTGTGGTGGAAAACGACTGCATGATTTTAAGATGGTGGCCAAAATGGTACAAAGAATGGAACATGCTTTAAGGACAAAGCTATCGTACTCACTGATAGCATGCTATATAGCTGCGGGAGTGAGGGTAAGACTACTGATAGCGTACTATATAGGTAGTTAAATATACTTCCGCGCGCGTATCCAAATATCTGCACTAAAAATTGTAACTGATTTTTACCAGAGATAATATCTGTTTTTACGAAGGTTATAATTACAAGAGGTTGGTATATTTTTGAAAATCTAGTTCTCGAAAGACGATAAAACTTGACGTTTTGTCTGGATCATGAAACTTTAAGCACTCTTTCACGCAGTATTGCTACGTAATAGATATACTGCTTTCTAGTTAAAGTATATATTCAACGTTGTGTATTCTACTCTTCCAATGACGGGACCTCTTCAGAAATGTCTAAAAACGTTGCAGGCAGGTAATTCTATATCTACCACGAAACGTTCAGGACGATGTGGCTATGCGCAATGGCTCGTTTTCAGCTCGCCGTTGAATGTGTCCAGCCATATCTCATTGCTTATCACATTAAAACAGAACTTGGTTTTCATAGTATGAATCAATACTCTGCTAGGACATATAGCCATTGGATCTTCTTTGTAGAATTGTATAAACCTTAGAGCCACGTAAATACGCCATTTTGGTATTAAATCCGGACCTATGCATTTTAACACCTTGCATTGTTCTAAGAGCGTTATAATATATGCAACTTTCGGTCTGTGCGCAATTATTTATTTTCGCTACAGACCAATTAAGTTATAGTATTAATGACATTCACCAGTTGATTACTGGGTCTGGGCATGTGACTATAACAAATTCATTGTATGTCACTGCTGGCCAAGCATCATATCAGCAATAATGGATGCGCGTAACTGAACCGAATAGAGAAATGGTGGTGGTCTGCTTCCTACTCCATCTGCTGGTGATCTTTGGATCGTGTAAGTCAGCAGCTTTGTTCTTGATAAGGGACCCCCCCCCCCCCCCCCCCACACACACACACATACAGCTTAAACGGTACCTTCGATGTCGTCTGTCTTATGCGCTGTTGGTTCCGACCGTTTATAGAACTATTAGAAGACCAGGTGCTAGAGGCGTGAATTGAATGTTTTTAGTATCGTGTAAAGATAAGGCCTAATACATGTAAAAGGCTTAATCATATTCGTCTAGTGTGATCTACGATCGCATTGTGCACACGCAGCCAAAAGGCACATGATAAAATACACCAGTAGCATGCAGAGCAGTTATTACAGGGGGCACAAAGTTGATTGGAACCGGACCGGTATGTATGAACTAAAGACCAGAACTGCAGAGACTTTGGACTAGAAACCATTTTCTTAGAGACCAGAGCCTTAGGAGGCACCTTAGGTATACGGACTGGAGATAAGACTTCCAGAGGCTTTACAGACCACGTATTTAAAATTACGTGTGAAACTATTGATGCCTGCTATTTTTATGGTTATCTTCAGAAACATGCAGTATTCCTCTGGGAGTCCTTCTTGACGGACTAAATACCTTAGCACACAGATTATAGACGCATCAATTAATGGCTTAATTATAACCTAGAACGCAGAGAGAACTTACCGCATACTGATAGCGCAATGCACAATATAACTAGGAGTCATTTAGTAATGCCCTATCTCTCCATACAGCCAGTGCCCAGACAAATATTACAGTATCCATCACAAGTGGAGCTCCATCTGCAGCTGTGTTAGGATCTACAACACAATATGTCTTGACCTGCATGGCTACACCAAACTCCGTCAATGTCACATGGATCTCATACCCCCCCGCTGGATCAGTGGGAGCTCAAACAACCTCTGGCAGTACCACATCAAGGCCACTTACACTGTCATCTCCAGTGGTCCTGTCATATGCAGGGCTGTATGTATGCAATGCCAGTGCAAATGGAGTTAGTAGAACTGCCAGCTATGCCTTCAATGTCACAGGTGAGGAGTTGGACTGGGGACTAGTTGCCTGGAAACAGTCTCTTTCTCTCCTTTAGTGAGCAACATATTTCCAGGTGTAATTCCCAAGTCTGCCATTGTGGGGGCCTTACTTCAATACAGTTGCTCCTTCAGTCTGCCATCTTTAACAGACAGGCCACTGTCCTTCCAGTGGATAGGCCCAGATGGTGTGGTACCATACAGTGGTCGCATAAGTGCAAACAATGCCTCATCTGTTGAGATTTCAGGAGGCATATATGTGTACACCTCAATGCTCAGCTTCTCAACCGTGAGCTCAAAGGACAATAACACTATCTACCAGTGCTTGGTGGGGACACTGTACACTCCATACTTCACCCAATACACACCATCCCCTTCTAATGCCTCTGTTGTGGTCACTGGTATGTCCTCCATACCATGTGTACTGGATGCTCCATGTCTGGTTCTCTCCCTCAGCCCTAACTCTTAGTCCCTCTATCAGTGGCACTTCCTGTCAGCAAGCAGTCTTCCAGCTCAACTGTACAGCTGCCAAACCTCTGTCAGTTGTTCCCTCTTTGGTCTTCAGGTGGTCCAGAAGCATCAGTGGGGAAAATGGAACATTCACTCCCCTAGATCCCGGGGTTCCTGGTACAAATGTGACTGTGACCCCTGCAGGGTCCAATGTGAGCATGCTGACCATAGCTGGGTCCTCTGTGGGAGGTAGCTATGTCTACAGGTGTGAGGCATCAGTGGCTGCTCCAGGTGATGTTCCCATAGTGGCCTATGCTACCACTGGAGTGGTCAACTTCTCAGTTTGTAAGTCATATGTGTCATCCATGTATGTTGTACAGTAAGTCATAACTATTATGTACCTCTGTGGAGCAAGCTAAGGTCCTTAATGTGTGTTTCAAGCATACTCAGTCGTATTTTAATACAATCACATGACCCACCTCTGTACAGCTGGTGTGGTATCTGGAATCAGTCTACAGTCATATGGACAACTTTTAAGGATAGTGTGGGAGGTGCCTGTACTGAACTGTAATGAGATCTCCTACTATACTGTTGCCATGACAACATACTCAGAGGGTACCCTGATAGAGATGGGCACTACCACATTGCAAAACTACACCTTGACAAAAAGTTATGGTATGTGTTTGGTATGATGGAAGGTATGGACTATATATCTGCTATCTCCTTCAGCTGCAGGGGTACCCTACATAGCAACTGTGTGGGCAATATTTGGAACCATGATAGGTGAAAACAAAACTCTCACTCTATTCTCTCAGGAGCTGGGTAAATATCTATTAAACATATAAATCAAACGGCTCATTTTGCCCATGCTCTTACTCTTCAGCTCCCAGTGGCACCCTGGACGTTGTGGTCACCTCAATAAATGCAAGCACCATCCTTCTGAGGTGGAGTCCTCTGTCTCCAGTTGAGGCCAGAGGGTTTGTGAGGTACTACCTGGTCACCTGGACACCCAGTACCAGTAGAGCCAGAGGGACCACAGGAGGAGGAACAGCTAACCTGACTGCTGACATCACCACATACCTCATCACTGGGCTGGACCCAATGGTGACCTATGTGGTATCAGTCAGTGCTGGAACCACAGCTGGTGTTGGGGCAACCACCACTACGACAGCTATGCCTACAGGTAAACAAAGAGACTATGTATAATCAGCATGTTATGAAGGTGGCCATATTTATCTATTGTCCAGCTCAACCACCAATGACTACCATGGCAACTGCCTCATCATCACCAACACCTGCTGGTGCTGCATCATGTGACATGATGACCTGCATCATACCCATAGTGGTGGTGTTATTGATAGCAGTTGTTGTCATGGTAGCCATCATTGTCAGTGTTCTCCTGATCAAGTCGTGCAGCAGGTTAGCTAGTGAGCTGTCCCATCTAGCTAGTGAGCTGTTCCATCCAGCTAGTGAGCTGTCCCATCCAGCTAGTGAGTTGTCCCATCTAGCTAGTGAGTTGTCCCATCTAGCTATTGAGCTGTCCCATCTAGCTAGTGAGCTGTCCCATCTAGCTAGTGAGCTGTCCCATCTAGCTAGTGAGCTGCCCCATCTAGCTAGTGAGCTGTCCCATCTAGCTAGTGAGCTGTCCCATCTAGCTAGTGAGCTGTCCCATCTATCCTGTGAGCTGTCCCATCTAGCTAGTGAGCTGTCCCATCTAGCTAGTGAGCTGTCCCATCTAGCTAGTGAGTTGTCCCATCTAGCTAGTGAGCTGTCCCATCTAGCTAGTGAGCTGTCCCATCTAGCTAGTGAGCTGTCCCATCTAGCTAGTGAGCTGTCCCATCTAGCTAGTGAGCTGTCCCATCTAGCTAGTGAGCTGTCCCATCTAGCTAGTGAGCTGTCCCATCTAGCTAGTGAGCTGTCCCATCTAGCTAGTGAGCTGTCCCATCTAGCTAGTGAGTTGTCCCATCTAGCTAGTGAGCTGTCCCATCTAGCTAGTGAGCTGTCCCATCTAGCTAGTGAGCTGTCCCATCTAGCTAGTGAGCTGTCCCATCTAGCTAGTGAGCTGTCCCATCTAGCTAGTGAGCTGTCCCATCTAGCTAGTGAGCTGTCCCATCTAGCTAGTGAGCTGTCCCATCTAGCTAGTGAGCTGTTCCATCTAGCTAGTGAGCTGTTCCATCCAGCTAGTGAGCTGTCCCATCTATCCTGTGAGCCTCCCCATCTAGCTAGTGAGCTGTCCCATCTAGCTAGTGAGCTGTTCCATCTAGCTAGTGAGCTGTCCCATCTATCCTGTGAGCCTCCCCATCTAGCTAGTGAGCTGCCCCATCTAGCTAGTGAGCTGTCCCATCTAGCTAGTGAGCTGTCCCATCTAGCTAGTGAGCTGTCCCATCTAGCTAGTGAGCTGTCCCATCTAGCTAGTGAGCTGTCCCATCTAGCTAGTGAGCTGTCCCATCTAGCTAGTGAGCTGTTCCATCTAGCTAGTGAGCTGTCCCATCTAGCTAGTGAGCTGTCCCATCTAGCTAGTGAGTGTCCCATCTAGCTAGTGAGTTGTCCCATCTTACAGCTGGCTGTATCCTTCATGTGTGCACATCTTCAGGAAGAACAAACAAGCCCAGCCAGGAACTAATGATCAGGTTAAATATTCAGTAATTGACGAGACAGGGACACCACCTCCTGTACAGACAGTGAGCATTAATCAGAACCTATCTACCAGCACTGAGGAACATGAAGTAGAAGTACCAACACTACCAACAGACAGGTCTAACCAATCAGCAGGTATGTGGTGCCCCCATCTCCTCCTTACCTCATTTACATTGCATCTCCCCTTAATGCCCTCAATGAACTGATCACACAGCAACGTGTGGTGATGGCCCTTCCCCTGAGGACCTCAATGAATTGATCACATGTGGGGACACTCACGTGGAAGGCTCTGAGCTGCGCACCAGGATCAATGAACTGCACAGAGTACCTCATGGGACAACACATTCAGGATTTGTAGAGCAGTTTGAGGTGATGATTGCATGATCCCCTAGGGGGATTCCCTAGGGATATCCCCACTGAGATTAGGAGTCACATTAGTAGTTAATGGCAATATGCCCCTCCCCCAGCTCCTGGAGAAAGTTAGCTATAAACCAACAGATGGAGATGTTTCTGAGGCCAAGCAACAGTACAATAAGAATCGCTACAAAGATCGCGTACCATGTGAGTACAACCGTCCCATCTCTGCACTAATCCAAAACTAACCTCACCCAAGTCCATAACTATGCTGCCATTACCACACACTAATTTCTTACTCTATCACTCCTCACCTCCATCTCTTCTCACCATAATCACTCCTCACCTCCATCACTCCTCACCCCATCACTCCTCACCCCATCACTCTCACCTCCATCTCTCCTCACCCCATCACTCCTCACCCCATCACTCCTCATCCCATCACTCCTCACTCCATCACTCCTACCTCCATCTCTCCTCACCCTTATCTCTCCTCACCCCATCACTCCTCACATTCCCATCCCTCAGATAATCTCAATCGAGCACGTACCAGACAAGAATCAGAGTACATCAATGCCAGCTGTATAGATGTCAGTGATGATTCAATGTGTATATCTCCATGGTATACAACATCCATCATTCCATATAGGGATACAATGGGAGACCCAATGCCTACATAGCTGCCCAAGCCCCTCTTGTGAACACAGTGGAAGACTTCTGGAGGATGGTGTGGGAGTTCAAGAGTATGACCATTGTCATGTTGTGTCGTCTGGATGAGGTAATGTGTGTACTTGTATTTGTGTGTGTTGGTTGTGTCCATATGTGACAGCTACTCTTCACTAACAGGACAGAGTGGTTCAGTACTGGCCTATGAGACCAGGAGAGACACTGGTGTATGGGAAAATGGCAGTCACTCTGACAGGAAATCCTGACAGCTTAGCAAAGGATGGTATTACAGTGTACAGACTGGAACTGAAAGAAGAGGTAACATTTGTATCTGTTCCTTGACATAAGGCACCTTCACTTTAGCCACACCTCTTCCTTCTAGGTTACAACTCAGAGTAGCACCATACACCTGTTTTACTACACTGGATGGCCTGATAATGGCAGGCCTTCATCCACTGGTCCTGTTATTAAGATGAACAAGGCAGTGCTCAAAGCTCAAATGCAGACAGGAAACAAAGTCACAACTGTTGTGTGCAAGTGAGTAGTTTTAACCCTTGCACCCCTGAATTATTAACTTAGATCACTATACCATTAGTATAATTGATAACCTTCTCCTTCAGTGATGGCATGGGTCGTACTGGTACCTTCATCACCATCCATGCCATGATGGAGAGACTTACGACAGAACATGTGGTGGACTTCTTCCAGTTCATCAAGTCCTCA
The DNA here is from genome assembly GCA_963681505.1 of Eunapius fragilis. Taxonomy (NCBI): domain Eukaryota; kingdom Metazoa; phylum Porifera; class Demospongiae; order Spongillida; family Spongillidae; genus Eunapius; species Eunapius fragilis. The sequence continues at coordinate 8,044,997 of OY811980.1, read as the reverse complement.
CGAAATCATCGTCAGAACTTTATTGCTACAGCAGTAAGTAATTTACATCTACCAACTATATGGAGTTTATCTTCCACTTACCATTTGCAGGAGCAGTACGTGTTCTGTCATGAAGCTGTTGCAGATTACATTGATATGTGATCAAGCCTGCTAGTTGTATTTTAGGAGGAAATTAACATATACATATTCCGTCTTCTACTGATATAAGAATGATAATAACTATTATTATACAGATATATTATGTAAGCAGTCATAGAGAAGCCATGGAACAGACCTTTTTGCAAACCTCCTGATGCATAGCACCTTCCCATTTGTGACATTACGCCTCTCGTGGCATGACAATGAGGAAGGTTAACAAACTGGTACACCAACATAGTTTAGTATGCTCATATATGTGAGTGTGGATACGAGTCGTTAAATCACGTGATGATAGTTTCCTCTGTATAGCAACAAGAAAAAAATCCGGTGGGGTCCCGCGGGTGCAGCTAGTTCAGTCCCTTCGATGTCGATGTCGATGCGCAGCCCCAATGAGAGGGGGAGGGGGGGGGGGGGAGGGGGGGGGGGAGGGCAAAACCCCTTCAATGGCCTTTAGAGCCACGCCCTTTATTAGGCTTGGTCGATAATCAATGGCTCAGTTACTAATTAGTTTGGGGGCCCAGACCGTTGTAGCCAATCAGCGTCTTGGTTTACACTTTCTATTTAACAAGCGGCTACCATCACAAATCAGGCGCCCAGAAAAGAAGGGAAAAGCCAATGCGTGCTGAAGGGGCCAAAGGGCAGAATACGCTAAAACAACGTGGATTTGATGTTAAGTGACAGCGTTTTTAAAACGATTTCATGAGATTGATGAGATTCGTGATAATCAGGGTCCGGTTACAGTAGCTGAATCTTTTAGTGTTCTAAAAAGAATAAAGAACTATCTCCGATCAACTATGTGTCAGATGCTAGGAACATTGGCTGTCGAGACAGAGTTGGCGAAGCAACTAGAGTTTAATGAAATAATAGAAACCTTCGCAAACAAAAAAGCGCGCAAGGCTGCTGTCGGCACTCCCTACAATTGATGATTTATGCGTACTGTATGTTTATGTTTATGTTCTTTTTTTTAAATTTGCTTTGTACATAATACAAATGGCAAACAACATAGCATGAACATATACAGTATTAAAATATATTATTAATTCATAGGGGCCAAATTTGCCCCGAGCCCGGTTCTTGGCGGCCTGTCGATGCGCATGCGCTATAGTGAACATGCGAACTATAGCAGCAGTTATGCGGGACAATCCGGACGTGCGCCGAGAGTTATCAATCCAAAACTGGGCAGTTTGTTTTTGATGATTAATGAAGCAGCGGTACTATCACTAGCGCTGCGTTTTCATTAATCATCAAAAACTGGCCACTTATTGGACGAGCGTATAAAATTAATTATAGGTTGTCTATACGCAATACACATGTACAGTTATACTTATAGGACTGGCAGGCGGCCACTCATTGGGCTATTCCATTTAATACCGTGCAGGGGTACTGATGACCATACAATTAATCACCCCGGACAGTTAATAAATTCCCCTGGATATTACGAATATCAAAGCTAACCACCGTTAATAACGTAACTTTTATCCATCAGTACCCCTGTACTGCCATTGAATGAAATAGCCCATTGTTACACCAGAAATAATAAGCCCACAGACGCCCCAAGTGCTCACTGAAGGGAGGGGCCAACCCCACGAAGGGCACCAAAGATGGAGGGGCATTATCGATTTTGCAATCTTAGTCACTTGTTAATCGCTATTTGTACGCTCAGATGAGTGTTAGTGTCAGTAATACCAAAATTGCTTACGTCACGCTTATTCATTAACTGAGGTATCAGTTCATAAATAATACATAAAAGATGGGTTGAACTTGTATATAGCTGACTGGCGCAATATCAGCAAATAGCCATCCTGCTTTCAGAGAAAAAAAAAAGTCAGTGGATACACAGGACCTTAGGTTTAATTAACACACGGGCTACTCGGCTAGCTCAACTACGCAGGTGACCTTGAGCACCCGCCCCCCCCCCCCCCCCCCCCCCCCCCCCCCGCGTGATTGCACCCCGCCCACAAATACTGGTTGTGGTCGGCTTCCTACTCCAGCTGCTTGCGATCCTTAGATCGTGTAAGAAAGTCCATGCATGGCGGCACTCCTCTGAGCTAGCTACTACAGAAGGTCTAGTAATTAAGTAAACCGTTAACAAAGGGAGGGACTCATGCAACGAACCATTCGTACGAAATATAAAATGAGCCCAAGGGTGAAACAAAGCGGCCTTCACACGAGGAGGGAGGATAGCTATAGCCTTTCGAAGGCAAGTATCAATATATACAAGTGTGGTTCTGTATATGTAGCAGAGACTAGAATAGAGCTCTTTCATCGCGTGACTTAATAGCATTCATCTTCTAATTAGTCCGCCATATTGGTGCTCGTTTACAATGGAGAAGTATGGGCTTATGCTTGGTTTTGGTACGTACTTATTTCAGATTGTCGTTTAAATCATATGCAGCACGATTTGCGAAGGACATTTCAGTAATACATTTTTTGTGAACATTTTTGTTTCACACGCCGGCCTGGGGACTTGAGTCGAATTACAGGTCTCGGCAGTTACTTCCCGATCTCGATGATCTAGCCCAGCGTAGCGTCAGTAACAAGATGGATATTGCCGCAGTGAAGGCAGGGTATCAGCAGTTTGCCAGTGTTGAGCTCGGGCAATGTAGCAGTCACTCTATGAAAAGCCTGATGAGAACGTGAAGTTCACGTGGTTGATTGCGCACTATGGAGCTAGGATTGTGCTCAGCATAGGCTTGGGGGGAGGGGGGGGGGGGGGGGGGGGGGGGGCGGCCGCCCTCTCCACATTCATATGAAATGCCGCCCTCTGGGACCAATTGCCACCCCCCCCCCCCACCCCGCTCCGCCCCCCACGCACTATCACGCACGCGCACACAAACGAGGATATAAATCATCGTACGGCAAGCAGCGCCCCCCGTATCCGCCCCTGGCTTCGCATGCATTCATTGTCAATGTGCCGCTCCTCCCGTAAAACCGACCCCCCCCCCCCCCCTAGCCAAATCCTGGATCCGGGGCTGATTATTAATTTGTGCTGCCGCTGTTTATAGCCATCCAACGTATGCCAGAGTCCCTAACTGAGCATCAGAAGTTGAAGTTTTTAAGGGATCGATGCGATAAAGCCGGTCGAAGCTTCTGAAACGGATATTGAAGCAATACGTATGATGTTAAATCAAGAGCGTTTGAATGTGACCAGTGAACTGGAGCTCGCACTGAATACATCAAGTGCGTTGCTTTTTGCTCCACCTACGCGCGAGTGCATAACGTGTCAACGACGTCTTGTGTCTTATCACACAACCAATGTTATGTACTATCGCTGTTCGGGAGTTCTCGTTGCCACAAAAATTTCCCTACGATGTCAAGAGTGTGGCTTATTGTACAACTACGCACAGTATGGCAACAAGACAAGCACGGGGTTTCGCTTTTATGAAACTGAACGGGACGCCATAGAAGTCACTGATGGGGTATTTTTCGAAAGAAAATTTTTGGACTTACAGTGCAGCCTAAATTAGCCAGCCTTGCGTAAGTTTTATTCAACTGCTTCTAGCACATTTATTAATGCATTTGTTTCCATATTTATAGAAATCACAGCTGGGTTTCTTTCCAAGGATTTGCCGAGTCATACAATGATGCCTTTCACATCATACCTGACAACGGTAGTAATAAAAATTTGAAATGTACTAATGATCATTGTTGTATATAACTTATGCAGCAGTAAAAAAATCTAATACTATAATTTCCAACGGACGTACGTACGTCCGTACGTACGTACGTCCGCGTAACTCATTTATATACTCGGCCTAGCGCCTATTGGTTGCTAGGTATGTACGCGTACCTAGCTACCAATAGAAACGACCACCTCCCACACAAACAGCGGTCGCAATGACAGCTGGTTTCCACTTCACATTTTATATCTAATTTTTTTTTTCAATATTTCTTGAATTCAAAGTGGGGCCGGGGAACTGCATAAGTGCCGAAACAATAAATGCAACGCTATTGTGGTTCACTCTCAAGTCTCATCGTACAGGCCGAGAACATGTAGTTACTATCTGAAATTGCGCGGGCATGTTATAGAGGTTGCGTAGTAACCGTATATATGCAACATTTGGTAAAACAGCCGGTAAAAAAAGAGGAGCTAGGAGGTAGACCAACTGTTCATCTGGCAAATGAATAGCGAGACGAATAAAAGCGAGACGGATAATCAGCCCGTGATTTTTCACGGGGACACGCTAGTTAGTGAATAAAAAGCATGTAAAGTTTAAGTTAATTGATGTTTAATTTTAATCGTGGAAGAATTTATTTAAAAAGTGATCACCCATATTCAAGTCATAATTACTAATGTTTACAAATTTCAATTATCCTATTCTACCGCAGAGTTATCACTTTAGTAATTTTAACTTTTTTCTATCAAATGATTATTAATATGATCAGCATTCTTCCTATTCTAACCTGTTATTAATAATCAATCCTCACTAATACAATTACATGTCACACGCATGTATTGAATTTTTATCAACCTTTCCTTGATTGTGGGACACCCTGTAGAATTGAATCCAAAAATCGTGGTAGCTGCTTTTTGGAAAGGAGAAGTTGAAGCGGAGTTCAGAAGGATTGATAAGCTGGACTATTGTTTTCGACTTGACAGCGATATGGATGCTTGCATGGAGATGATTGAGTCTGTTCGTTGGGAGACACTTTATCCACACCCATCATCAGTGTGCACTTTACAATGCAAGGACAGAGGTACCTCAGTGCATGTACCCTTTTGACACCACTCCAACACTACATTACATAACTTTTTAAATAGGATGTGGAAGGTTATGGGTTACAGATGGATTTTGGAAACTTACATTCGCTCACTGCATGTATGAAGTAAAGGTAACGTATTCACATGTGCATGTATATTTAATTGCAATATTTTAGCATGCTGTATCAGGAATCCCAACATTAAATATTCCCCCGCCTTAAATACGCCCCTGTATGAGGATGATGATGACTCTTATGTTGCTGACCCACATGCTTGTAAGTTCTGTGGTTTTTGTTTTGCAATTACGGGTAAAGATGCAGTTGCATGATAATAATTATAAAACAATAATTTTAATTCTTATTATCATGATAACATGTTTGAATTATATATAGAACACTGCATGTACTTGTAGTTATTAAATTATAAATTTAATAAAAATTAAAATTAAGCATTTATATATAGGACCATGACAATAAAGCTTTTCAAATCAGGATTTTGTGTGTGCTTGCTGGCATGCAGGTTGAAGAACGTATTTACCCCACATTTTTGTTTTTATTTTGAACCCCTAGCTACATATATGCCTGAACCCAATGTGGACAGGCCTCAAGCAATTAGTGAGGACATGTCTCAACCAATTAGTCTGGAAACCAGTGACAACACAATTGGTAGGACTGAAAAGCATATAACTTAATATTTTAAACTTTAATGATTTCTTTGTAGTGTCCACATGTAATGTCACCAGCTCCAGGCCAGTTATGTACGTATGGATCTGAATATTTATCATTACTATGTGTTACTATGTGTTACTTTGAAGGTGAGAACTTGTGTCAAGCTAAATCTCCAAATGCTATACTGAGCCCTTCCACCTGCATTAAACAACTTAGGTAAATGCGCATGCACGACACAAACAATGGCATGTAGTAGTGTAACACATGTATTCATGCATTTAGGGAGGTTACAGTATCCCATTCGCCAAGTAGAAAGAGATCACTTTCAGTCACCACAACAAGGCAATGTAGATCACCATCAAGACGGCTTCATTTTAACTCTGAATTCTGAAGGTATAACCGAGAAAAAAATAAAGCGTTTGATTTATAACTGAATTGTCTTTATGCATGCATAGATTTTGTGAATCAGTTTGTTGCAGAATACAAAACAGAAGGTTTGTGAGATCTTTAATTATTAGTTCCAAATTTCACTAATATTTCACTTAGTTTGGCATTGTGCTGTGTGTTTGGAACTGGAATGCTGTGATGATGGATGGTGGATCCAGTGTGATCGATGCTTATGTTGGATGCATGGAGAATGTGTTGCACTTGTTAAACGTGTACGAAGGAAGAAGTGGTATTGTCCTCACTGCATCCAATTCATCTAAACAAATGTTGTCAATATTTGCAATCATATGTGATGTGTGATTTTGTGATTGTGGTAATTTATGTCAGTTTTTAAAACATGCTATTACTTAAACTTGAAAAAGTAACCAATCAATACATAGACCTTTTTCCTGCGTGGGCATATAAACATACAAGCATCACGTGCGCGTATATACGTACTGTACATGCATGTATGGCATCTATAACGATAAAGATTGCACTGACACATGTTCTTCCGTACACATGGTGGTTTCATACGCATGCATGGTATGGCTCATTTATTAGACTTTGTGAGTAATATTTCTTCACGTGAATGATTCATACGCTTGCTATGGCTCTATATACTCTGTGAGTAATATTTCTTCACGTGAATGTTTCATACGCATGCTATGCCTCATATAATATACTCTGCATGTGAAGAATTTTTCTTCACGTGAATGTTTCATATGCATGCTATCGCTCTATATACTCTGTGAAGAACTTGTCTCCACGTGAATGTTTCATACGCATGGCTATGGCTCATATAATATACTTTGTGAAAAATCATTCTTAATTCAAGTGAAGTTTCTAAACGCATGCTATGTCAGCCTGGAAAATCTCTTTAATTCTTTGTCGAAGCGTGTACATTTACATGTACATTTACATGTACATGCTTGCATAAAAACATGCAGCTTTGATTCACGCCCTTGTTTAGTAACGTATGAGCGTTTTATTCACGTGAATATTCACAAAAATAATTCTTTGTTAAACCCCTTCGCAAATCGTGCATACTATCTGAAGTCTAGCTTAATTCATTATTTACAAACTAAATTAATAAAACTTCAGTTAAGATTGCTAGAATACGGTGCCTTGGGTGAAGATACATTTAATCGGACACTCGTACACTATTCAGTTTTATCCATTGATAAAATTAAATGTATGTTGAAATTCCAGTGTATAAGGTAATGGTATTTGTTCCCAAATGCACATTCGTTGTGTAGGTCTACAACATGCCATTCTTCATATGAAATTTGGGATCGAAATCATTATTAAAAGTTATGACCGTTTGAATATCGGCATTACGGGGATCACAGGTTTTATAATATCTCCACATCAATCTCCATACCGCATTGTTTTATCGGTACTTAAGGCCCGTTTCTCCGGTTAGGAATAAGCTACAAAAAAAAAAAAAAAAAAAAAAAAAAAAAAAAAACTTTTTGAAAACCATTCAATATGATCTTTAAACTGATCTTTTAGTTATGCTTTTTGTCTCAAACATTTTGATAAGGGAGTTTGAGTTTTCTTAATGACATTCACCAGTTGATTACGGGGTCTGGGCATGTGACTAACAAATTCATTGTATGTCACTCCATCATATCAGCAATAATGGATGCGCGTAACTGAACCGAATAGAGAAATGGTGGTGGTCTGCTTCCTATTCCATCTGCTGGTGATCTTTGGATCGTGTAAGTCAGCAGCTTCGTTCTTGATAAGGGACCCCCCCCCCCCCCACACACACACACACACACAGCTTATACGGTACCTTCGATGTCGTCTGTCTTATGCGCTGTTGGTTCCGACCGTTTATAGAACTATTAGAGGACCAGGTGCTAGAGGCGTGAATTGAATGTTTTTAGTATCGTGTAAAGATAAGGCCTAATACATGCACAAGGCTTAATCATATTCGTCTAGTGTAATCTACGGTCGCATTGTGCACACGCAGCCAAAAGGCACATGGTAAAATACACCAGTAGCATGCAGAGCAGTTATTACAGGGGGCACAAAGTTGATTGGACCGGCCCGGTATGTATGAACTAAAGACCAGAACTGCAGAGACTTTGGACTAGAAACCATTTTCTTCGAGACCAGAGCCTTAGGAGGCACCTTAGGTATACGGACTGGAGATGAGAGCTCCAGAGGCTTTACAGACCACGTATTTAAAATTACATGTGAAACTATTGATGCCTGCTATTCTTATGGTTATCTTCGGAACCATGCAGTATTCCTCTGGGAGCCCTTCTTGACGGACTAAATACCCTAGCACACAGATTATAGACGCATCAATTAATGGCTTAATTATAACCTAGAACGCAGAGAGAACTTACCGCACACTGATAGCGCAATGCACAATATAACTAGGAGTCATTTAGTAATGCCCTATCTCTCCATACAGCCAGTGCCCAGACAACTATTACAGTATCCATCACAAGTGGAGCTCCATCTGCAGCTGTGTTAGGAACTGCAACACAATATGTCTTGACCTGCATGGCTACACCAAACTCCACCAATGTCACGTGGACCTCATACCCTGCTGGATTAGTGGGAGCTCAAACAACCTCTGGCAGTACCACATCAAGGTCACTTACACTGCCATCTCCAGTGGTCCTGTCATATGCAGGGCTGTACGTATGCAATGCCAGTGCAAATGGAGTTAGTAGAACTGCCAGCTATGCCTTCAACGTCACAGGTGAGGGGTTGGACTGGGGACTAGTTGTCTGATTTTGTCATTTACTGTAGTTCAAGCAACAATCAGTGCTGGAGTGGTATCACAAGGCACCGTTGGGGTACCACTGTCTACAAGCTGTACAGCATCCCTGACTTTTCAGAGCACCAAGGCACTGGATGTCCAATGGATAGGTCCAAGTGGAAAAGTACCATCCAATGGTCGTATATCTGCAACCAATGCGTCCATCTTATCCCTTGGTCAATCAATATATGGATATACCTCAACGCTCACCTTCTCAACCGTGAGCTCAAAGGACAATAACACTATGTACCAGTGCTTGGTGGGGACACTGTACACTCCATACTTCACCCAATACACACCATCCCCTTCTAATGCCTCTGTTGTGGTCACTGGTATGTCCTCCATGCCATGTGTACTGGATGCTCCATGTCTGGTTCTCTCCCTCAGCCCTAACTCTTAGTCCCTCTATCAGTGGCACTTCCTGTCAGCAAGGAGTCTTCCAGCTCAACTGTACAGCTGCCAAACCTCTGTCAGTTGTTCCCTCTTTGGTATTCAGGTGGTCCAGAAGCATCAGTGGGGAAAATGGAACATTCACTTCCCTGGATCTCAGGGTTCCTGGCACAAATGTGACTGTGACCCCTGCAGGGTCCAATGTGAGCATGCTGACCATAGCTGGGTCCTCTGTGGGAGGTAGCTATGTCTACAGGTGTCAGGCATCAGTGGCTGTTTCAGATGATGTTCCCATAGTGGCCTATGCTACTACTGGAGTGGTCAACTTCTCATTTTGTAAGTCATATGGGTGCATAATGGGTCATCCATGTATGCTGTACTGTAAGACATCACTAGTATGTACATCTGTGGAGCAAGCTAAGGTCCTTAATGTGTTTTTCAAGCATACTCAGTTGTATTTTAATACAATCACTTGACCCACCTCTGTACAGCTGGTGTGGTATCTGGACTCAGTCTACAGTCACAACTTTTAAGGATAGTGTGGGAGGCTCCTGTAGTGACCTGTAATGCCGTTTCCTACTATACTGTTGCCATGACAACGTACTCAGAGGGTACCCTGATAGAGGTGGGCACTACCACATTGCAAAACTACACCTTGACAAAAAGCTATGGTAAGTGTTGTGCCCTAGGCAATCCAATTATCCACTCCTCCTCCCCATCCCCACCTGTCACAGAGGCTGGAGTACCATACAATGCCTCAGTACAGGCAGTGTTTGGAGGAGCACAGAACACCACAGTGCAAGTGGTGGTCTACTCACAGGAGCTAGGTAAGTACAAGTAGGGGAGGAGAACCAAAACTATGACCTCTGGCACGTTATAGGGATGACACACTAGATAGTGCTTTTAAAGTTTGACACATTGGTAACCTTATATGGACACTGTCACCGTGGTTACCCAACAGTGGGTGTGGCTTTTGGATTATGCTCTTGCACAACAGTATTCCTGTTTTGAACAACAGCTGCCAAGGAACTTCAGTATCTGAGAATAGTGCAGGGACATCCTGTTTCCCTGTTCTGAACATAATAATGGCTGGTGACATCATCATTATGTTTTTGTAAACATTATGTCTGGTGCAAACATCTGGTTAAGAAAACATACCTTTTGTGCTCCATTAATTTACCATGGTTAAATCACATGTGTAGCTAGTGCTAGTGGGTTACTATGGTTACATCACATGTGTAGCTAGTGCTTAGTGGTTACCATGGTTACATATTGTGATTAGTGGGTATGTGTGTTGTGTTAGAATTAATGATATCTCTGCTATGCAAACACCTCAGCTCCCAGTGGTACCCTGGACGTTAATGTCACCTCAAATGTAAGCACCATCCTTTTGAGGTGGAAGCCTCTGTCTCCAGTTGAGGCCAGAGGGTTTGTGAGGTACTACCTGGTCACCTGGACACCCAGTACCAGTAGAGCCAGAGGGACCACAGGAGGAGGGACAGCTAACCTGACTGCTGACATCACCACATACCTCATCACTGGGCTGGACCCAATGGTGACCTATGTGGTATCAGTCAGTGCTGGAACCACAGCTGGTGTTGGGGCAACCACCACTACCACAGCTATGCCTACAGGTAAACAAAGAGACTATGTATAATCAGCATGTTATGAAGGTGGCCATATTTATCTATTGTCCAGCCCAACCACCAATGACTACCATGGCAACTGCCTCATCATCACCAACACCTGCTGGTGCTGCATCATGTGACATGATGACCTGCATCATACCCATAGTGGTGGTGGTACCTATTGTTGTCATGGTAGCCATCATCATTGTCAGTGTTCTTCTGATCAAGACATGCAACAGGTCAGCTAATGGGAGCTACCCCATCTTACCATCATGTGTGAGCTACTCCATCTTACCATCATGTGTGAGCTACCCCATCTTACCATCATGTGTGAACTACCCCATCTTACCATCATGTGTGAGCTGCCCCATCTTACCATCATGTGTGAGCTACCCCATCTTACCATCATGTGTGAGCTGCCCCATCTTACCATCATGTGTGAACTACCCCATCTTACCATCATGTGTGAGCTACCCATCTTACCATCATGTGTGAGCTGCCCCATCTTACCATCATGTGTGAGCTACCCCATCTTACCATCATGTGTGAGCTGCCCCATCTTACCATCATGTGTGAGCTACCCATCTTACCATCATGTGTGAGCTGCCCCATCTTACCATCATGTGTGAGCTACCCCATCTTACCATCATGTGTGAGCTGCCCCATCTTACCATCATGTGTGATCTACCCCATCTTACCATCATGTGTGAGCTACCCATCTTACCATCATGTGTAAGCTGCCCCATCTTACCATCATGTGTGAGCTACCCCATCTTACCATCATGTGTGAGCTACCCCATCTTACCATCATGTGTGAGCTACCCCATCTTACCATCATGTGTGAGCTACCCCATCTTACCATCATGTGTGAGCTACCCATCTTACCATCATGTGTGAGCTGCCCCATCTTACCATCATGTGTGAACTACCCCATCTTACCATCATGTGTGAACTACCCCATCTTACCATCATGTGTGAGCTACTCCATCTTACCATCATGTGTGAGCTACTCCATCTTACCATCATGTGTGAACTGCCCCACTTTACCACCATGTGTGCGCATATTCAGAAACAAGAAACAAGCCCAGCTGTCAAATGATCCTGGGATAATATACTCAGAAATTCGAGAGCAAGGGACTCCACCTCCTGTACAAACAGTGAGCATTAATCAGAACCTATCTACCAGCACTGAGGAACAAGTATCAACACTACCAACAGGCAGGTCTAACCAAGCAGCAGGTATGTGGTACTGCCTAGTGATATCTTGACCAAGTCTCGACTAACTTTCTTACCCTCCCTCCTCCTCTCCCTCATCTCCCTCCTCCTTCTCCCCCTACTTCTCCTCCCCCTCCTCCTCCTCCTCTTCCTCCCCCTCCTCATTCTCCTCCCCCTCCTCCTCCTCCTCCTCCCCCTCCTGCTCATCCTCCTCCCCCTCCTCCTCCTACCCTCCCCCTCCTCCTCTTCCCCTCCTCCTACTCCCTTTCCTTCTCCACCTCTTCCTCCCCCTCCCTCCTCTTCCTGTCTCTCCTCCTCTCCCTCCTCCTCCCTCCTCTCCCTTCTCTCCTTATCTCCTTCTCTCCTTATCTGTCCCCTCTCCTCTCTCCAGTACCTTCTGGTCGTCCGGTGCACATCAAAGAATATGCAGACCACGTTACCTTCATGCATCAGGACAGAGATAAGATGTTTGACAAAGAGTTCCAGTCCATCCCCGAATGCCAGCACCCAACAGAGGCAGCTGCTCTTCCCTATAACAAGAGCAAGAACAGGTTCTACAACATATCCCCATGTGAGCATTACTGTGTTCAAGCATTCCAAAGTGACCAACACCCACGTCTAACCCTCTCATCAAGATGACTATAACAGGGTACACCTTCCTACGATAGAGGGTGTAGATGGATCCGACTACATCAATGCCTCCTTCATTGATGTCAACTACGATGTGAGTAACCATGACCCATCTTGTTGCCATGACTACCATGGCTCCTCCCCTTATAGGGCTACAAGAAGACACACGCATACATCATGGCTCAGGGCCCCATGCCTAATACTGTAGGAGACTTCTGGAGGATGGTATTGAAGCACAATTTGGACACCATAGTCATGTTGACCCAGTGCAATGAGGGAGGAAAAGTAAGACACGCCCTTCCCCTCTTCCCCAGTCTTATGTGTCCGCCCATATCATGTGTAGCGTAAGTGTGAGCAGTACTGGCCAGACAATGTGGGAGGGACCATGGAACCATTCCCTGATCTGAAGGTTACCTTGGACGAGGTCACACCCTTTGCTGACTATGTGACTAGAAGGATGAGAGTTGAGATGGTAAGTGTGACCACACCTACTTATGTTATGGCCACACCTACTTACATCATGGCCATGTCTACTCAAGATTATGACAATCAACCTTTAACCCTTTCAAGGCTGGCAATGTGGCGGTGATGGTTTCCCACTTCCAGTATGAGGGATGGCCGGACACTGGGGTACCATCCTCTGCCACCTCCATCATTGGCTTCATCCAACGTGTGCGCAGTGAACACAGACAAGATGGTCCCCCCATGGTGGTCCACTGTAGCTCAGGTGTGGGAAGGTCTGGTGTGTTCATCATCTTGGACTGCATGTTGGAGCAACTGAAGGAAAAGGATACCGTGAACGTGTGTGAATGCTTTGGAGATATGAGACGACAGAGGTCATTTACTTTAGAGACCTTGGTAAGTATGTGATGTTCTGTAGACCTTGGTAAGCATGTGATGATCTGTAGAGACCTTGGTAAGCATGTGATGGTCTGTAGAGACCTTGGTAAGCATGTGATGGTATGTAGAGACCTTGGTAAGCATGTGATGGTCTGTAGAGACCTTGGTACGCATGTGATGGTATGTAGAGACCTTGGTAAGCATGTGATGGTCTGTAGAGACCTTGGTAAGCATGTGATGGTCTGTAGAGACCTTGGTAAGCATGTGATGGTTTGTAGAGACCTTGGTAAGCATGTGATGGTCTGTAGAGACCTTGGTAAGCATGTGATGGTCTGTAGAGACCTTGGTAAGCATGTGATGGTCTGTAGAGACCTTGGTAAGCATGTGATGGTCTGTAGAGACCTTGGTAAGCATGTGATGGTCTGTAGTGACCTTGGTAAGCATGTGATGGTCTGTAGTGACCTTGGTAAGCATGTGATGGTCTGTAGTGACCTTGGTAAGCATGTGATGGTCTGTAGAGACCTTGGTAAGCATGTGATGGTCTGTAGAGACCTTGGTAAGCATGTGATGGTCTGTAGAGACCTTGGTAAGCATGTGATGGTCTGTAGAGACCTTGGTAAGCATGTGATGGTCTGTAGTGACCTTGGTAAGCATGTGATGGTCTGTAGAGACCTTGGTAAGCATGTGATGGTCTGTAGAGACCTTGGTAAGCATGTGATGGTCCATGGAGATATTGGTGCTTTGTAGTATGATGATGATGGTCTGATGTTATGCGCTGGTGTTAGGCGATGGTGGGCTGCAGGTGAGGTGATGGTGTTAGGTGATGGTGGGCTGATGTTATGAGCTGGTGGTAGGTGATGGTGGGCTGGTGCTAGGGGTGACAACATTGTGCCACACCTCTCCACTATCCACAGTATGTGTTCTCCTCCCTCCACAGTCCCAGTATGTGTTCATCCATGATGCCCTCAATGAATTGATCACATGTGGGGACACTCACGTGGAATGCTTTGAGCTGCGCACCAGGATCAATGAACTGCCTCATAGGACAACACGTTCAGGATTTGTAGAGCAGTTTGAGGTGATGATTGCATGACCCCCTAGGGGGATCCCAGCACCGTAGTTACCATTAGCAATATGCCCCTCCCCCAGCTCCTGGAGAAAGTTAGCTATAAACCAACAGATAGAGATGTTTCAGAGGCCAAGCAACAGTACAATGTTGAGAAGAATCGCTACAAAGATCTCGTACCATGTGAGTACAGGGGGGGTTCACAACAACGGAAAAGTAACACTCTGAACAACGAACAATAAATGAGGATCATTGGGCCTTAAACTAGCTGTTAGAGGTCATATCACATCCCACCATCAAAACCGTCTTTGCCCCTCTATATTATAAATATATTGATGGTGGGATGTGATATGACCTCTAACAGCTAGTTTAAGGCCCAATGATCCTCATTTATTGTTCGTTGTTTGGAGTGTTACTTTTCGTTGTTGTGAACCCCCTGTACAGCCTCTGCTCTAACCTCCTCCTACACCATCACCTCTGCTCTAACCTCCTCCTACACCATCACCTCTGTTCTAACCTCCTCCTACACCATCACCTCTGCTCTAACCTCCTCCTACACCATCACCTCTGCTCTAACCTCCTCCTACACCATCACCTCTGTTCTAACCTCCTCCACCATCACCTCTGTTCTAACCTCCTCCTACACCATCACCTCTGCTCTAACCTCCTCCTACACCATCACCTCTGCTCTAACCTCCTCCTACACCATCACCTCTGCTCTAACCTCCTCCTACACCATCACCTCTGCTCTAACCTCCTCCTACACCATCACCTCTGCTCTAACCTCCTCCTACACCATCACCTCTGCTCTAACCTCCTCCTACACCATCACCTCTGTTCAAACCTCCTCCACCATCACCTCTGTTCTAACCTCCTCCTACACCATCACCTCTGCTCTAACCTCCTCCTACACCATCACCTCTGCTCTAACCTCCTCCTACACCATCACCTCTGTTCTAACCTCCTCCTACACCATCACCTCTGCTCTAACCTCCTCCTACACCATCACCACTGCTCTAACCTCCTCCTACACCATCACCTCTGCTCTAACCTCCTCCTACACCATCACCTCTGCTCTAACCTCCTCCTACACCATCACCTCTGGTCTACCTCCTCCTACACCATCACCTCTGCTCTAACCTCCTCCTACACCATCACCTCTGTTCTAACCTCCTCCTACACCATCACCTCTGTTCTAACCTCCTCCTACACCATCACCTCTGCTCTAACCTCCTCCACCATCATGACTATGCACAACAATCACCACACACCTCTTCACCTCCATCATTTCTCACTCTCTCCTCACCCCTTCACTCATCACCCCCCCCCCCCCCCATCACTCCTCATACCATCACTTCTCACCTTCCCATCCCTCAGATAACCTCAATCGAGCACGTATCAGACCTACAGGTGTACAAGGATCCGAGTACATCAATGCCAGCTGTATAGATGTCAGTGATGCTTCGATGTATAAATCTCCATGGTAACACTCCATCACTCCATATAGGGATACAAGGTACGCAATGCCTACATAGCTGCCCAAGCCCCTCTTGGGAACACAGTGGAAGACTTCTGGAGGATGGTGTGGGAGTTCAAGAGTATGACCATTGTCATGTTGTGTCGTCTGGATGAGGTAATGTGTGTGTGTGTGTGTGTGTGTGTGTGTGTGTGTGTGTGTGTGTGTGTGTGTGTGTGTGTGTGGGTGTGTGTGTGTGTTGGTTGTGTCCATGTGTGACAGCTACTCTTCATTAACAGGACAGAGTGGTTCAGTACTGGCCTATGAGACCAGGAGAGACACTGGTGTATGGGAAAATGGCAGTCACTCTGACAAGAGATCCTGACATCTCAGCAAAGGATGGTATTACAGTGTACAGACTGGAACTGAAAGAAGAGAAGGTGAGACTAAAAGGGAAAGGTAACACTGTGGTCACATGATGGTATGGAGTGTTGTGTGGTCACATGATGGTATGGAGTGTTGTGTGGTCACATGATGGTATGGAGTGTTGTGTGGTCACATGATGGTATGGAGTGTTGTGTGGTCACATGATGGTATGGAGTGTTGTGTGGTCACATGATGGTATGGAGTGTTGTGTGGTCACATGATGGTATGGAGTGTTGTATCTGTTCCTTCCCCTAAGGCACCTTCACTTTAGCCACACCTCTTCCTTCTAGGTTACAACTCAGAGTAGCACAGTACACCTGTTTTACTACACTGGATGGCCTGATAATGGCAGGCCCTCATCCACTGGTCCTGTTATTAAGATGAACAAGGCAGTGCTCAAAGCTCAAATGCAGACAGGAAACAAAGTCACAACTGTAGTGTGCAAGTGAGTAGTTTTAACCCTTGCACCCCTGAAATATTAAGCCAACTTAGATCACTATACCATTAGTATAATTGATAACCTTCTCCTTCAGTGATGGCATGGGTCGTACTGGTACCTTCATCACCATCCATGCCATGATGGAGAGACTTAAGACAGAACATGTGGTGGACTTCTTCCAGTTCATCAAGTCCTCACGAAATCATCGTCAGAACTTTATTACTACAGCAGTAAGTAATTTACATCTACCAACTATAAATTAACAATGTCTGAACTAAACTGAACTATTCTTTTTTTGTTCCTTTCATCGGTAAATAATGCATATCTGTGTACACTTTAATATTTTTGGCATATAAATGACATCCAATAACAAGCATCCTACAGATCAAAGGAACACATGTATATACATAAATTCAAGATTTTCTATTATAATTCTAGCACATCAGAATAGTTCAGTTTAGGTCAGACTTTGTATTATGGAGTTTATCTTCCACTTACCATTTGCAGGAGCAATACGTGTTCTGTCATGAAGCTGTTGCGGATTATATTGATATGATGGGACAGTATGCAAACTTCCAATCACACCGCCCGAGTGATACCAGTGGTATTTAGGAGGAAATTAATACTTTTTAAATTATGTGTGTGTGTATATGATCAAATGCACAATTACAGCCAACTGACATAATTACGCCAACTGACACAATTACAGCCAACTGACACAATTACAGCCAACTGATACAAGGAAAGTAACTCAATACTTCATAAGGAATTCCAGAAGTCGGCCCTGTCACATTGTACATTATAACTACTTGTGTGTCTGTTTATCTCTTCTTATGCTGTCTGTCTAAACCTATAATCCATACAGTAACACCCAGATATGATATACCTCTAGTCACTCTTGAAACCTGGCTTAAGGTGTCGCATTTCCCAAGGTGCAATTGTTTATTGGTCCAATGTTAACCTTAACTTGTATTGATTGATAAAGTGTTTCAGGGACTGCAGTAGCTTAACTGAAATTTAGAATTAACTGTAACCTAGCAACATGCTAAAACATATCACTCCTAGCTGTGTAGTTAGATCCACCAGCTGCTGTCTCTATGATCAAATCAGAGTTGGAACATGCAAAGAGCGTTATCAGCGGCCCCGGTACCATCTCGTGCCCAGACCCTAAAATACGTCACTGCGCAGGTGGATTACATCAACGCACGACGTATTTTAGGGCCTGTGTACGAGACTACTCATACCGGGGGGCGTATAGTTCATCTCTGTTGCGATCCGCAATAATGTGCATTTAGAGGTTCGAGGCTTTCCTATTGTTGAGTTTCGAGTTGTCATTAAGTGGTGATTAATTAGGTCAGTGATATTCCACAGTGCACAATGGTATATATACCGTGGCCCTTTTTTTGGTTCTGAACATTAGGGGAAAAAATACATGTAAGTTATTACTGGTTCGGAATTGTGTTCAGTGCTAATGATATACGAATCTTGGTAATAGTGACAGATGTTCACAGATAAAATGCACCCAATTAAATGCCATGCATGTTCTGAATCAGAAGCAGCGTACTACATGCGTGATTTATTATGGGAAACGACTGCATGATTTTAAGATTTGGTGGCCAAAATGGTACAAAGAATGGAACATGCATTGATATGTTAACTATGTTAATGCAAAGTTATATGCATTGACTAAAACTTCCCATTAATCAATGTCATAGTTATATTTTTTTATCTTGATAAGACGAGCATGTGTGACTTCTTACGCTGTGATGGGTCAGGTTGTCACAAATGCACTGCGGCTTCAATTAGAATGGTTATAATTAAATAACATATTGATTAATTGAAAAAGTGGAATAGCCATTGTGTAGCCAGATTATTTGATGTTATTATTATTTTTTATTAATATGCTTAAATAATAAGGGTACTGTTGAATATCAAAGTTGTGACTTTTAGCCGGCCCCGGTCTCCCCTACTTGCAAATAATTTCACGTTACCTACTTCCGCGCGTATCCAAATATCTGCACTAAAATTTGTGACTGGTTTTTACGAAGGTTACGAGAGGTAGGTATACTTTTGAAAATCTAGTTCTCGATAGTTTAAAGACGATAAAACTTGAGGTTTGTCTGGATCGTGAAACTTTAAGCACTCTTTCACGCAGTATTGCTACGTAATAGATATACTGCTTTCTAATTAAAGTATATATTCAACGTTTTGTATTCTACTCTTCCAATGACGGAACGTCTAAAAACGTTGCAGGCATTGAGGTAATTCTATCTACCATGAAACTTTCAGGACGATGTGGCTATGCGCAATGGCTCGTTTTCCGCAGCTCGCCGTTGAATGTGTCCAGCTATATCTCATTGCTTATCACATTAAAACAGAACTTGGTTTTCATAGTATGAATCAATAATCTGTTAGGACATATAGCCATTGGATTTACAATAAACTTCTTTGTAGAATTGTATAATCCTTAGAGCCACGTG
This sequence comes from Eunapius fragilis, assembly GCA_963681505.1. NCBI lineage: Eukaryota > Metazoa > Porifera > Demospongiae > Spongillida > Spongillidae > Eunapius > Eunapius fragilis. Next base: position 8,025,708 of record OY811980.1, on the reverse strand, counting down.
AAGGTATTCAATCCGGACCTATGCATTAACACCTTGTATTGTTCTAAGAGCGTTATAATATGCAACTTTCAAAAAATTTGGACTGTGCGCAATGATTTATTTTCGTTACAGACCAAGTTATAGTATTGCGGGAGATGCAGTTAACCATAGTCTCGTACCCAGACCCTCAATCCCACAGCTGTGGGTGGATTACATCACCGCTACATGGAAAGAGGGTCTGGCGCATAGATGGTTGTTTTGAATTTTTATGCAATTATTGTGTCGTCATAAGTGTCGTCATCGTGTAATTAAGTGCGGAATGATATCTGTTCGGTGTCTGTGCGAACTGCTCGCAAAGACGACAATTGCGAAGGCATACGCAGGACTCTAGTCTTTGTGCCGCGCAGCTTAGGGTCAAGACGGAGCGCACACAGAACAGCTCTCTCCCCTTGCTCTTCAGACCCTTCCCCGGGCTGTTGCCCGCCGAGCTTTCAAAGACGATGGCCGAGATTAATTCCACGTAGCGGTGATGTAATCCACCCGCAGCTGTGGGATTGAGGGTCTGGGTACGAGACTAGGAGATGATAGCTTCAGAGGCTTTACAGACCACGTATTTAAATTTACATGTGAAACTATTGATGCCTGCTATTTTTATGGTTATCTTCAGAAACATGCAGTATTCCTCTGGGAGTCCTTCTTGACGGACTAAACACTAGGAGATGAGAGCTCCAGAGGCTTTACAGACCACGTATCTAAAATTACACAGATTATAGACGCATCAATTAATGAATATATATGGTTAATTATAACTAGAACGCAGAGAGAACTTACCGCATACTGATCAGTAGCGCAATGCACAATATAACTAGGAGTCATTTAGTAATGCCCTATCTCTCCATACAGCCAGTGCCCAGAAAAATATTACAGTATCCATCACAAGTGGAGCGCCATCTGCAGCTGTGTTAGGAACTGCAACACAACATGTCTTGACCTGCATGGCTACATCAAACTCCACCAATGTCACGTGGACCTCATACCCTGCTGGATCAGTGGGAGCTCAAACAACCTCTGGCAGTACCACATCAAGGTCACTTACACTGCCATCTCCAGTGGTCCTGTCATATGCAGGGCTGTACGTATGCAATGCCAGTGCAAATGGAGTTAGCAGAACTGCCAACTATGCCTTCAACGTCACAGTTGAGGGGTTGGAGTGGGGACTAGTGGCCTGGAGACAGTCTTTTTCTCTCCTTTAGTGATCAACATATTTCCTGGTGTAATCTCCAAGTCTGTCATTGTGGGGGCCTTACTTCAATACAGTGGCTCCTTCAGTCTGCCACATTTAACAGACAGACCACTCTCCTTCCAGTGGACAGGCCCAGATGGTGTGGTACCATACAGTGGTCGCATAAGTGCAAACAACGCCTCATCTGGTGTTACTGCAGGAGGCATATATGTGTACACTTCAATGCTCAGCTTCTCAACCGTGAGCTCAAAGGACAATAACACTATGTACCAGTGCTTGGTAGGGACGCAGTACACTCCATACGTCACCCAATACACACCATCCTCTTCTAATGCCTCTGTTGTGGTCACTGGTATGTCCTCAATACCATGTGTACTGGATGCTCCATGTCTGGTTCTCTCCCTCAGCCCTAACTCTTAGTCCCTCTATCAATGGCACTTCCTGTCAGCAAGGAGTCTTCCAGCTCAACTGTACAGCTGCCAAACCTCTGTCAGTTGTTCCCTCTTTGGTATTCAGGTGGTCCAGAAGCATCAGTGGGGAAAATGGAACATTCATTCCCCTGGATCCCGGGGTTCCTGGCACAAATGTGACTGTGACCCCTGCAGGGTCCAATGTGAGCATGCTGACCATAGCTGGGTCCTCTGTGGGAGGTAGCTATGTCTACAGGTGTGAGGCATCAGTGGCTGTTCCAGATTATATTCCCATAGTGGCCTATGCTACCACTGGAGTGGTCAACCTTTCAGTTTGTAAGTCATATGGGTACATAATGTGTCATCCATGTATGTTGTACAGTAAGACATCATTAGTATGTACCTCTGTGGAACAAGCTAAGGTCCTTAATGTGTGTTTCAAGCATACTGAGCTGTATTTTAATACAATCACATGACCCACCTCTGTACAGCTGGTGTGGTATCTGGACTCAGTCTACAGTCATATGGACAACTTTTACGGATAATGTGGGAAGCGCCTGTACTGAACTGTAATATGATTTCCTACTATACTGTTGCCATGACAACATACTCAGAGGGTACCCTGATAGAGATGGGCACTACCACATTGCAAAACTACACCTTGACAAGAAGTTATGGTATGTGTTTGGTATGAAGGAAGGTATGGACTATATATCTGCTGTCTCCTTCAGTTGCAGGGGTACCCTACATAGCAACTGTGTGGGCAATATTGGGAACCATGATAGGTGAAAAAAAAAACACTAACTCTATTCTCTCAGGAGCTGGGTAAATATCTATTAAACATATACATCAAACGGCTCATCTTGCCCATGCTCTTACTCTTCAGCTCCCAGTGGTACCCTGGACGTTGTGGTCACCTCAATAAATGCAAGCACCATCCTTCTGAGGTGGAAGCCTCTGTCTCCAGTTGAGGCCAGAGGGTTTGTGAGGTACTACCTGGTCACCTGGACACCCAGTACCAGTAGAGCCAGAGGGACCACAGGAGGAGGGACAGCTAACCTGACTGCTGACATCACCACATACCTCATCACTGGGCTGGACCCAATGGTGGCCTATGTGTATCAGTCAGTGCTGGAACCACAGCTGGTGTTGGGGCAAACACCACTATACCACAGCTATGCCTACAGGTAAATAAAGAGACTATGCATATCATGCAGTTATGAAGGCAGCCATATTTATCTATTGTCCAGCCCAACCACCAATGACTACCATGGCAACTGCCTCATCATCACCAACACCTAGCTGCTGTTGCTGTATCATGTGACATGATGACCTGCATCGTACCCATAGTGGTGGTGTTGTTGATAGCAGTTGTTGTCATGGTGGCCATCATTGTCAGTGTTCTCCTGATCAAGTTGTGCAGTAGGTCAGCTAGTGAGCTGCCCATACAGCTGGCTGTATGCACATCTTCAGGAAGAACAAACAAGCCCAGCCAGGAACTATTAATGGGGTTAAATATTCAGAAATTGACAAGACAGTGACACCACCTCCTGTACAGACAGTGAGTTTTATTCAGAATCCACCTACCAGCGCTGAGGAACATGAAGTAGAAGTACCAACACTACCAACAGGCAGGTCTAACCAATCAGCAGGTATGTGGTACCCCCATCTCCCCTTAATGCCCTCAATGAACTGATCACACAGCAACGTGCGGTGATGGCCCTCCCATTGATGCCTTCAATGAACAGGTTGATGGCCCTCCCCCTGAAGCTCTCAATGAACTGATCACATGTGGGGACACTCAAATACAAGCCTCTGAACTGCGCACCAGGATCAATGAACTGCACAGAGTACTTCATGGGACAACACATTCAGGATTTGTAGAGCAGTTTGAGGTGATGATTGCATGATCCCCTAGGGGGATTCCCTAGGGGTATCCCCACTGAGATTTGGAGTCACATGAGTAGTTAATGGCAATATGCCCCTCCCCCAGCTTTTGGAGAAAGTTAGCCATAAACCAACAGATGGAGATGTTTCTGAGGCCAAGCAACAGTACAATGTTGAGAAGAATCGCTACAAAGATCTCGTACCATGTGAGTACAACCGTCCCATCTCTGCACTAATCCAATACTAACCTCACCCAAGTCCATAACTATGCTGCCATTACCAAACACTAATTTCTTACTCTATCACTTCTCACCTCCATCTCTTCTCACCATCATCACTCCTCACCCCATCACTTCTGACCCATCACTCCTCACCCCATCACTCCTCACCTCCATCACTCCTCACCCTATCACTCTCACCTCCATCTCTCCTCACTCCATCACTCCTCACCCCATCACTCCTCACCCCATCACTCCTCATCCCATCACTCCTCACTCCATCACTCCTTACCTCCATCTCTCCTCACCCTTATCTCTCCTCACCCCATCACTCCTCACATTCCCATCCCTCAGATAATCTCAATCGAGCACGTACCAGACAAGAATCAGAGTACATCAATGCCAGCTGTATAGATGTCAGTGATGATTCAATGTGTATATCTCCATGGTATACAACATCCATCATTCCATATAGGGATACAAGGTACGCAATACCTACATAGCTGCCCAAGCCCCTCTTGTGAACACAGTGGAAGACTTCTGGAGGATGGTGTGGGAGTTCAAGAGTATGACCATTGTCATGTTGTGTCGTCTGGATGAGGTAATGTGTGTACTTGTGTGTGTGTGTGTGTGTTGGTTGTGTGCATGCATGACTGTTACCCTTCACTAACAGGACAGAGTGGTTAAGTACTGGCCTATGAGACCATGAGAGACACTGGTGTATGGGAAAATGTCAGTCACTCTGACAAGAGATCCTGACATCTCAGCAAAGGATGGCATTACAGTGTATAAACTCGAACTGAAAGAAGAGGTGACATTTGTATCTGTTCCTTGACATAAGGCACCTTCACTTTAGCTAAACATGCACTCCTAGGTTCCAACTCAGAGTAGCACCGTACACCTGTTTTACTACACTGGATGGCCTGATAATGGCAGGCCCTCATCCACTGGTCCTGTTATTAAGATGAACAAGGCAGTGCTCAAAGCTCAAATGCAGACAGGAAACAAAGTCACAACTGTAGTGTGCAAGTGAGTAGTTTTAACCCTTGCAACCCTGAAATATTAAGCCAACTTAGATCACTATACCATTAGTATAATTGATAACCTTCTCCTTCAGTGATGGCATGGGTCGTACTGGTACCTTCATCACCATCCATGCCATGATGGAGAGACTTAAGACAGAACATGTGGTGGACTTCTTCCAGTTCATCAAGTCCTCACTAAATCATCGTCAGAACTTTATTACTACAGCAGTAAGTAATTTACATCTACCAACTATATGGAGTTTATCTTCCACTTACCATTTGCAGGAGCAGTACGTGTTCTGTCATGAAGCTGTTGCGGATTATATTGATATGTGATCAAGCCTCAGTGCCAGTTGGATTTTAGGAGGAAATTAACATATACATATTCTGTCTTCTACTGATATAAGAATGATAATAACTATTATTATACAGATATATGTAAGCAGTCATTTGCAGAGGGAGAAGCCATGGAACAGTCCTTTTCGCAAACCTCTTGATGCATGGCACCTTCCCATTTGTGACATTACACCTTCTTACGTGGCATGACAATGAGGAAGGTTAACAAACTGGTACACCAACGTACCGCATAGTAAGCTCATATATGTGAGTGTGAATACGAGCAGTTAAATCACGTAATGATAGCTTCAGTTGCTGCCTCTGTATAGCAACAAGAAAAAAATTGATGCAATCCGGTGTGGTCCCGCGGGTGCAGCTAGCTCAGTAAATTCCTTGATCATGTCGGTGCGCATGCGCTGTAGTGAACATGCGAACTAAGAGTAATATATGTGGGGCAATCTGGACGTGCGCCGAGAGTTATCAATTAATCCAATACTGGGCAGTTTGTTTTTGATGATTAATGAAGAAGCAGTACTATCACTAGCGTTGCGTTTTCAAAAACTGGCCACTTATTGGACGAGCGTATAAAATTAATTATAGGTACACGGTTATACTTATAGGTCTGGCAGGTGGCCACTCATTGTTACACCAGAAATAATAAACCACAGGCGCCCCCAGTGCTTACCGAAGGGAGGGACCAACCCCACGAAGGGCACCAAAGATGAAGGGGCATTATCGATTTTGCAATCTTAGTCACTTGTTAATCGACGCTCAGATGAGTGTTAGTAAAAACACATAGCTACATGTAGTAACGCTACAGTAAAAATTAAAATTATAAGGTTGGGGAGGGGGGGAGGGGGGGCGTCATAACCAGGGAGGGAGGGGGGCCCGTACAGAAATTTAATCTGATATTTCTGCAATCAATCACCATTCAACCCGCAAATTCAAGTGTGCTGTTTAATTCAATGGACACAACAAAAGGCTCCTGGCAACCTTCATCTGCTTCTTTCTTGACCCAAGGCACGTTTTGATCGGTGCCTTAAATATTTCTGCTACGCTCGGCCCCAGGGTAGCTTCTGTTCCACCAAACAACGACTAAGCAAGCAATTAGCTTCCAGCGATCGTGGGTTGCGCGGGAAATATATCACTGTCCAGCTACCTAACATTTATATTCCTCTGCTGCCTCATTTTATCAGGAACAACGATAGTAGTTCCTATATAGGAATTGACCCGGGTCGTGAAATCATTAAAACCCGCGACCCGCGTACAACTCGCGTACCGTAGAAACGGATAGTGTTGCTCTTTGTTGCTATCGAAACAGAAGGCAAAGACGGTCATTTTTGATGTTTCATTCCAGTCTTCAAACTGTTTGCTTTAAGAGAACAAAAAAAGTTCGTGTTTTACCTCGTCCCCAGGCCAAATCTTCTCCGTCGTCAACGTTGTCGTCTTCTTCTCGGGTGAGTATAACTCCGGATAGGAATGGTTTTAAAGAGCGCCAATTATACCAATCGCTTTAGAATCTCCTGGAAGGACATGCATCTTCAAGTATCAGATGTATGATAAAACTGACATGCGTAATCATTACGTAATGCGGAGTGAAGCGTTCCCATGGCGACATTTACGTATATTTAGAATTGTGCAACAAAAGAGAAGAGCTAAACAATGAGACGACGAGTTAGAATTCTTCCGCGTTCCTTACAGTGATCCCAAACAAAAGCGGGCGTCTGCTCGTGATGGTAATTGAAGCGGGGGGGGGTGCACTTGCCAGTATTAATAATCGACAAAAAATGATAATAAAAAAATAGAGGAAACAAGTAAAGAAAAACATTCTCTAAGGAGAAAGTTGGTGGGATATAAGAATCGAAGGCAAAGGTGGTGTAAAAAGGAAGGGAACAAGGTTTTGGGAAAAGAAAAATGAGACAAAAATCCTATATTTAGCACTTCTTTTGGTTCTGTTACATTTACACGTGCTATATATAGGATTTTTGTCTCATTTTTCTTTTCCCAAAACCTTGTTTCCTTCCTTTTTACACCACTTTTGCCTCCAATTCCTATATCCCACCAACTTTTTCGTTAGAGAATGTTTTTCTTTACTTGTTGATTTTGAACAATTCTACTTTAGTTAAACAAAAATATTCCGCGTTACTAATGAGTAATTGGTTAAGCAACAGAAGTTGAAGTTTCCGCCTTCTTTAGAAAGTGTAACTAGGAGTATCATATGCGCTCACGTGAGGCGCTGCCGGGAGTATCTTTAATATTTCAAACAAGTAAATAAAAACATTCTCTGAGAAAGTTGGTGGGATATAGGTTTTGCAGGCAAATAGTATACTGGTGTAAAAAGCAAGGAAGCAAGTTTTTATCAGAAGGGAAAATGTAATAGTCCTATATTTAGCACACTTCGACTAAGGCATATGCTGTTTCTGTGCTAAATATAGGACTATTACATTTTCCCTTCTGATAAAACTTGTTTCCTTGCTTTTTACACCAGTATACTATTTGCCTGCAAAACCTATATCCCACCAACTTTCTGTTTTTATTTACTTGTTTCCTTAATTTTTTTAACACCCAAATCACTGTTGCATCGCAGGTATCCCCTCTTTCATTTAATTCAATCCAGACGTATTGTGAAAATTTTCTAGGTACTTTTGCTTAATTAGACTTGATAAGACCGTATATAAGCTTTTAGGTTTTTGTGTATTAAAGCGAGTCCTCCAGCAAATTCTAAAGCTATTGGTGCAATTTTCATTGCTTAAAAGTGTTCCTGTCCCGAGTTATGAGTTCCCAAGCAGAAGCAGACGACCCGCCCATTATTTTTGGAAGGGGAACGACGACAGCAGTATTTTTCGTTCTCGACAACCACGCGGTTCTACGACGTGAAACAAAAACGAAACTACTCAATTCTGACTTCTAGATCGATTGCCGCAACACGTTAGACGATTCCATCGTCGGGAGCGAAGCTACGGTAGGGTCGCGGGATTTTAATTAAATTCATAGTCAGGGTCAAAACCTATATGGAAGTCTCTAGCGAGACTTCCGATGACGTGATGGCAGAAATAATCCATATTGCCTTACGATTGCTTTAATTTTTCGACGATATCACATCACTGGGCTTAACAAAAATAACTGTAATGTGTTTTATTCGATCAAATTACTATTGTGCTAAAATTCACCTTTGTAGAATACCATAGGTAGCATTTTGGTCGAACACATGTCAGTAATACCAAAATTGCTTACGTCACGCTTATTCATTAACTGAGGTATCAGTTCATAAATAATACATAAAAGATGAGTTGAACTGTATAGCTGACTGGCGCAATATCAGCAAATAGCCACCCTGCTTTCGGAAAAAAAAAGTCAGTGGACACACAAGTCCTTAGGTTTAATTAACACACGGGCTACTCGGCGACAACTACGCTGGTGACCTTGAGCACCCCCGGCCCGCGTGATTGCACCCCGCCCACAGTTACAGGAATGGTGGCGGTGGTCGGCTTCCTACTCCAACTGCTTGCGGTCCTTGGATCGTGTAAGTCCATGCATGGCGGCACTCCTCTGAGCTAGCTATTACAGAAGGTCTAGTAATTAAGTAAACCGTTAACAAAGGGAGGGTCTCATACGAAATATAAATGAGCCCAAGGGTGAAACAAAGCGGCCTTCACACGAGGAGGGAGGATAGCTATAGCCTTTCGAAGGCAAGTATCAATATAAACAAGTGTGGTTCTGTATATGTAGCAGAGACTAGAATAGGGATCGCGATAGATGATTCCACTCGCGTCGATCATGTGAAGAGCGGTAAGCTATCATGGCCACGGCTCCGTCGCCCCCGTTAACGTATGAAAACTTTGCGAAAGAACGATCTCGAGGGGGGTGGCCTATTTGTGGAGATGGCGTAACCACAATGTAAACCTGTGTCGATCCTTGACATAGAACAGGCATGACGTCACTATCCTTGCGGACTGTTACCTACTTGTAGGACCACTAAATTGTGGATCACTAATTCTGGAAGGGTGTCCCCGTTCAGATTTACCAATGTTAAGGATGTGGGTATATACTACGCAGGTGTCATGCAACATTCTGCCAAATATGATCATTCCATTCTAAAATATGTAAAGCAATTGTGTAATTAAAATGCACGCTGAGGGCGTGGTTTTACTATAAAAGCACAAATTGGTTTGATCTGTTATGATCATCACTGACATCAAAAGCAATTTATATTAGATTACATGCATAACGCACTTGGCAATAATCTGGCCATGCATGCTAAGAAGTCATACCTCTACATATACAGCCAGTGCCCAGACCATTACCCTCTCCATCACAAGTGGAGCTCCATCAGCAGCTGTGTTAGGAACTGCAACACAATATGTCTTGACCTGCATGGCTACACCAAACTCCACCAATGTCACATGGACCTCATACCCTGCTGGATCAGTGGGAGCTCAAACAACCTCTGGCAGTACCACATCAAGGTCACTTACACTGCCATCTCCAGTGGTCCTGTCATATGCAGGGCTGTACGTATGCAATGCCAGTGCAAATGGAGTTAGCAGAACTGCCAGCTATGCCTTCAACGTCACAAGTGAGGAATATGGTCAGACTTTAATTATTTAATTCCTTTTCTTTTCCAGTTGGCAGCCTGCAAATTGGTACTGATTCCATAAAATCTGCCATTATTGGAGAGCCCATAGTAATCAGCTGTACTGTCAGCATAGGTGTTGCTTCCAATGACAAATACTTAGACTTTCAGTGGATTGGACCAGCTGGTGTAGTTCAGCCTCGTGACCGCATCACAGTTCAAGTCTCTACACAGCTAGCTGGGTTGATTGTGTACACCTCAATGCTCACCTTCTCAACTGTGAGCTCAAAGGACAATAACACTATCTACCAGTGCTTGGTGGGGACGCTGTACACTCCATACTTCACCCAATACACACCATCCCCTTCTAATGCCTCTGTTGTGGTCACTGGTATGTCCTCCATACCATGTGTACTGGATGCTCCATGACTGCTTCTCTCCCTCAGCCCTAACTCTTAGTCCCTCTATCAATGGCACTTCCTGTCAGCAAGGAGTCTTCCAGCTCAACTGTACAGCTGCCAAACCTCTGTCAGTTGTTCCCTCTTTGGTATTCAGGTGGTCCAGAAGCATCAGTGGGGAAAATGGAACATTCATTCCCCTGGATCCCGGGGTTCCTGGCACAAATGTGACTGTGACCCCTGCAGGGTCCAATGTGAGCATGCTGACCATAGCTGGATCCTCTGTGGGAGGTAGCTATATCTACAGGTGTGAGGCATCAGTGGCTGTTCCAGATGACGTTCCAATAGTGGCCTATGCTACTACTGGAGTGGTCAACTTCTCTGTTTGTAAGTCATATGGGTGTGTATAATGTTTTCACTCATATATCTGTGTATAACACCTGCGTGGAGAAGGCTAAGGTTCTTAGTGTGTTGCAAGGGTACTTGAATTACCATACTATCACATGTCCACTTATGTACAGCTGGTGTGGTGTCTGGACTCACTCTCCAGTTATACGGACAACTTTTAAGGATAGTTTGGAAGGCCCCTATAGTTAACTGTAATACGATCTCCAACTATACTGTTGCCATGAAAACGTACACAGAGGGTACCCTGATAGAGATGGGCGCCACAACAGTGCCAAATTACACCTTGACAAAAAATTATAGTAAGTGTTTTGTATGCAGGAAGGTACGGACTATATATCTGCTGTCTCCTTCAGCTGCAGGGGTGCCCTACATAGCAACTGTGTGGGCAATATTTGGAACCATGATAGGTGAAAATTCAACACTAATTCTATTCTCTCAGGAGCTGGGTATGCAAAAATATCTTTTAACAAGTGCATATAAAATCAAACATATATCCAATGGCTCCATACCATCCTTACACATCAGCTCCCAGTGGTACCCTGGACATTGTGGTCACCTCAATAAATGCAAGCACCATCCTTCTGAGATGGAAGCCTCTGTCTCCAGTTGAGGCCAGAGGGTTTGTGAGGTACTACCTGGTCACCTGGACACCCAGTACCAGTAGAACCAGAGGGACCACAGGAGGAGGGACAGCTAACCTGACTGCTGACATCACCACATACCTCATCACTGGGCTGGACCCAATGGTGACCTATGTGGTATCAGTCAGTGCTGGAACCACAGCTGGTGTTGGGGCAAACACCACTACCACTGCTATGCCAAACACCACTGCCACAGCTATGCCAAACACCACTACCACAAGTAAGCATTCAAGTAATCTGTGTTGTGCAATATTTCCTTTTGAGTAACTCCAATTGTTACTCAGCTCAGCCAACATTAATGTCATCGATACCATCAACATTGGCCACCATGTGTGACATGGCCTGTACCCTATCCATTGCTACGGCTGTTCCTGTAGTTGTTCTAGTGGCCATTATAGTTGTCAGTATTGTTTTGGTCAGACATTCTTGCAGGTAAGCTCTGTGTCTAGCTCCAGCCATCTTGATTTCAGTAATGATATTAATATGTTCAGGGTCAAATCACAAAACAGTGGTGAATTATCCTCAAGTGTGTCATTAAATTATGTGCCTGGAGACACAAACTCTCCCGCAAAGGAAACTAAAGATGATATTGAATTGAAGTCATATATGAATGGAGGGAAGCTTCCTGATATTGTACCATTTTCAAATGAACCAATCACAAGTGTAGACACTCACATTGATGCTTCGGAACTGCGCACTAAGATCAATGCACTGCACAGAGTAGTTAATGGGACAAGCCACTCAGGATTTGAGGAGCAGTATGAGGTGATGGTTAAATCACATAATGAAGTGGGAAGAATGGTCACATGAGTGCATGCTCTCACCTCCTGTTACTTGGCTATCCATCGAATCACCACTTTAGATACGATCCAAGTTTAGATTATGCAAATGCATTTTTTGCTGTGATTCAGTACCTCCACCAAATATTGCTTTATAAACGTTTCTGCCATTGATTGAACACCAGTATTTGGCTTTGACCCTGGTTCCTCTTATCCAGCTCCTATTGACAGTTCCAGCTGACAGTGATAATTCAGAAGCCAGGCAGCAGCACAATAGTGACAAGAATCGTTATAAAGATCGCATACCATGTAAGTAAATTCCACCACCACTCCACTTTTATCACTCCTCACCTCCATCACTTCTCACCTTCCCATCCCTCAGATAACCTCAATCGAGCATGTATCAGACCTACAGGTGTACAAGGATCCGAGTACATCAATGCCAGCTGTATAGATGTCAGTGATGCCTCAATGTGTATATATGTCCATGGTAGCACACCCTATCACTCCATGTAGGGATATGAGGGGGGATCCAATACCTACATAGCTGCCCAAGCCCCTCTTGAGAACACAGTGGAAGACTTCTGGAGGATGGTGTGGGAGTTCAAGAGTATGACCATTGTCATGTTGTGTAGTCTGGATGAGGTAATGTGTGAGTGTGTTTGTGTGTGTTTGTATGTGTGTCCATGTGTGGAAGAACTTACTTGTTGTTTGTGCGCATGTGTGTGCATGCATGACTGCTATTCTTCACTAACTTTAACAGGACAGAGTGGTTCAGTACTGGCCTATGAGACCAGGAGAGACACTGATGTATGGAAAGGTGGCAGTAACCTTGACAAGAATGCCTAGCAGTTCAAATAAACAACTTAAAGTATATGAACTGCGATTAAATGAAGAAATGGTAGGAACCATGTCTCTTCATGCACCTTACTTCCTCTCCCCTTTTCTCTTAACCTTTCTCCCCTCATATCATCACCCTCCCTCTCTTACTTACCTTGTCTCTGCTCATCTTCTTCTCTTGTCCTTACAAACCCACCTATCTGTAGGTTCCAACTCAATGTAACACAGTACACTTGTTTCACTACACTGGATGGCCTGAGAATGGCAGGCCCTCATCCAATGGCCCTGTTATTCAAATTTGCAAGGCTATTTCAAAAGCTCAAATTCAAGGGAACAACCAGTATATTACAGTACTATGCAAGTAAGCCACTTTAATTGGAGAGCCACTGTTCTTTAGAGTAATTGGGGAGCCAGTGTAGACACACCTCTTTAGACAGGGCCATAACCAGAGGGGGTTTGTAACCAAGGAAACCCGTAAAATTGCTAGTAAAAACAGGTTTTTTTGGTTATGAACTCCCCTGGTTATGGCCCTGTTAGAGTACTTGGGGAGCCATGTAGTGTAGGCACAGCCATAGCATAACACGTGTACGCGTCTACATCCACACAGCACAGTGAGATATGCTGTGATTGTAGAACATATGGACCAAAGTTGTTGTGATTGAAACAAAATGTTTAACTAAATCCATGGATGCATGTGCATTAAAATTGAACTTTAGGGAATGACACAAGCAACATGCCTTATGATCTAAAGTAACACATATATAGCTGGTCCTCCCCTTTGTTCTGCATGGATAACAGATATTCCATAGTTATTGCACTTGCTTCTTCACTCTCCTCCCTCCCCCTCTCCCCCCAGTGATGGCATGGGTCGTACTGGTACCTTCATCACCATCCATGCCATGATGGAGAGACTTAAGACTGAACATGTGGTGGACTTCTTCCAGTTCATCAAGTCCTCAAGAGCTCATCGTCAGAACTTTGTGAAGACAATAGTGAGCTTATTTCAACAGTGCATTATTGCAGCGTAACCACTCCTCCCATCTGCAGGAACAATACATATACTGCCATGAAGCAGTTGCAGACTTTGCGGAAAACCCACATCAACAAGAACAGCTTGGAAAGTTACGATCCATTACAGCAAGCGTTTCGACCGACGTTTAAGCGGCCTGATAGCTTTAATTGCACGCTTTAATTACATTTTTGATTGCGATTCTGTCAGCCAAAGCACATGCATGCATGAGCGTACACCATGAATTGAACGTTACGCGACTCCGTACTACGATAACAGCCCGCTCTTCGGAATGCTGATACGGTATTAACAGTTGACACCGCTCCACGCACAATGCCCTAATACTGCGAGCTCACCAAATAGCAGACACGTCCCCCACTCAACACTTCAGTTGACTCAAGGATCAGCCCGGAATCTTTGCACAGCGGTCAAATCTGCTCCGCTAACGCCATGGAGATATCCAACTTGTGCCTGCTAGTGCTGGCGGCCATCGGGTCAGGTCAGTTCAGTATATTATACATAAGAGTTACAGGCGCGCGCGCGCGCTAACAGGCTACATTGTTGTCGCATGCGCATACTTCTGCTGCGCGGCTTAGCACTTTACGGGGTTTACAAAGCCATTTATGTTAAAAGAACTGCTGTGGTACGTGCGAGGAGTGCAACTGCTTAGCCAGAACAATACCATGTGTAGAAATATACTTAAGATATAATACAAAGCAACATAATCACATTCTCGAATGACCTGACAGCCAGTGCCCAGACCATTACCGTCTCCATCACAAGTGGAGCTCCATCTGCAGCTGTGTTAGGAACTGCAACACAATATGTCTTGACCTGCATGGCTACACCAAACTCCACCAATGTCACGTGGACCTCATACCCCGCTGGATCAGTGGGAGCTCAAACAACCTCTGGCAGTACCACATCAAGGTCACTTACACTGCCATCTCCAGTGGTCCTGTCATATGCAGGAATGTACGTATGCAATGCCAGTGCAAATGGAGTTAGTAGAACTGCCAGCTATGCCTTCAACGTCACAGGTGAGGGGTTGGACTGGGGACTAGTTGTCTGATTTTGTCATTTACTGTAGTTCAAGCAACAATCAGTGCTGGAGTGGTATCACAAGGCACCGTTGGGGTACCACTGTCTACAAGCTGTACAGCATCCCTGAGTTTTCAGAGCACCAAGGCACTGGATGTCCAATGGATAGGTCCAAGTGGAAAAGTACCATCCAATGGTCGTATATCTGCAACCAATGCGTCCATCTTATCCCTTGGTCAATCAATATATGGATATACCTCAACGCTCACCTTCTCAACCGTGAGCTCAAAGGACAATAACACTATGTACCAGTGCTTGGTGGGGACATTGTACACTCCATACTTCACCCAATACACACCATCCCCTTCTAATGCCTCTGTTGTGGTCACTGGTATGTCCTCCATGCCATGTGTACTGGATGCTCCATGTCTGGTTCTCTCCCTCAGCCCAAACTCTTAGTCCCTCTATCAATGGCACTTCCTGTCAGCAAGCAGTCTTCCAGCTCAACTGTACAGCTGCCAAACCTCTGTCAGTTGTTCCCTCTTTGGTCTTCAGGTGGTCCAGAAGTATCAGTGGGGAAAATGGAACATTCACTCCCCTGGATCCAGGGGTTCCTGGCACAGATGTGACTGTGACCCCTGCAGGGTCCAATGTGAGCATGCTGACCATAGCTGGGTCCTCTGTGGGAGGTAGCTATGTCTACAGGTGTGAGGCATCAGTGGCTGTTCCAGATGATGTTCCCATAGTGGCCTATGCTACCACAGGAGTGGTCAACTTCTCAGTTTGTAAGTCATATGGGTGTGTGTTTGTGTGTGTGAGATAGAAAGAGGCTAATTACTTATATGAATATAATCACATGACCCTCCTCTGTACAGCTGGTGTGGTATCTGGACTCAGTCTCCAGTCATATGGACAACTTTTAAGGATTGTGTGGGAGGCGCCTGTACTGAACTGTAATAAGATCTCCTACTATATTGTTGCCATGACAACGTACTCAGAGGGTACCCTGATAGAAATGGGCACTACCACATTGCAAAACTACACCTTGACAAAAAGTTATGGTATGTGTTTGGTATGAAGGAAGGTATGGACCATATATCTGCTGTCTCCTTCAGTTGCAGGGGTACCCTACATAGCAACCGTGCGGGCAATATTTGGAACCATGATAGGTGAAAACAAAACACTAACTCTATTCTCTCAGGAGTTGGGTAAGTATGACTATTTGAAGTAATGGCACCCATTCCTTTTGGTCACTCATCAGCTCCCAGTGGTACCCTGAACATTAATGTCACTTCAATAAATGTAAGCACCATCCTTCTGAGGTGGAAGCCTCTGTCTCCAGTTGAGGCCAGAGGGTTTGTGAGGTACTACCTGGTCACCTGGACACCCAGTACCAGTAGAGCCAGAGGGACCACAGGAGGAGGGACAGCTATCCTGACTGCTGACATCACCACATACCTCATCACTGGGCTGGACCCAATGGTGACCTATGTGGTATCAGTCAGTGCTGGAACCACAGCTGGTGTTGGGGCAACCACCACTACCACAGCTATGCCTGAAAGTAAGTAGATTATTGCTATTCTGAGTTCAGAGCACTCATGCAGTGCTACTTCAATAACCATAGCAACAGCCACAGCAGTTTCATCATCATGTGGCTCCCTATACCTTATCTGCATCATTCCAGTAGCAGCTGCAGTGGTAGCCATTATAGCCATTATGGCCATCATCCTCATTGTCTGTGCAGTCCTAGCCAGGGCTAACAGGTAAGCTCACCCCTTTCCTCCCTCCCCCTCCCTCCCCCTCCCCCCCCTCCCTCTCTCTCCCCCCTCTCCATATTTTAACTGCAACGCCTCCACAGGACAAAGAGACAATGCTTGTCCATAGGACCAGATGAGTTGCAATTGGAATTCAAAAGCACTGAGGTGCAGCCTGTCCCTGTCACAGAGGTGGAAGGTGTTGATGGGAGCTTTAGGGAGGTAGTCCAGACAGGTAAGGTCATCTGGTTTCTTCCTTCATGACATAGCTCTCTTGTCTTTGCAGTTCCTGTTGGTGGTCCGGTGTACATCAGAGACTTTGCAGACCACGTTACCTTCATGCATCAGGATAGAGATAAGATGTTTGACAGAGAGTTCCAGTCCATCCCCGAATGCCAGCACCCAACAAAGGCAGCTGCTCTTCCCTGTAACAAGAGCAAGAACAGGTTCCACAACATATCCCCATGTGAGCATTACTGTGTTCAAGCATTCCAATGTGACCAACACCCACGTCTAACCCTCTATTCAAGATGACCATAACAGGGTACACCTTTCTATGATAGAGGGTGAAGATGGATCAGACTACATCAATGCCTCCTTCATTGATGTCAGTAACCACGACCTGTCTTGTTGCCATGACTACATCATGCTCCTCCCCTTATAGGGCTACAAGAAGGCACACGCATACATCATGGCCCAGGGTCCCATGCCATCCACTGTGAGCGACTTCTGGAGGATGGTTTGGCAGGAGAAGGTGAACACCATAGTCATGTTGACCCAGTGCAATGAGGGAGGGAAGGTAAGGCACGCCCCCTCCCCCTCTTCCCCAGTCTTATGTGTCCGCCCATATGATGTGTAGCGTAAGTGTGAGCAGTACTGGCCAGACAATGTGGGAGGGACCATGGAACCATTACATGATCCGAGGGTCACCTTGGAAGAGGCCGCACCCTTTGCTGACTATGTGACTAGAAGGATCAGAGTTGAGAAGGTAAGTGTGACCACACCTACTTACGTTATGGTCACACCTACTTATATTAAAATGACTGTATTAATGTGTAAATATATTTATACATGTAGGATGATGATAAACCACTAATAGTGCTGCACTATCAGTATGTAGGGTGGCCAGACTTTGGTACACCAACATCTGCCACTTCTTTCATTGGGTTCATCCAACGTGTGCGCAGTGAACACAGACAAGATGGTCCCCCCATGGTGGTCCACTGTA
Source organism: Eunapius fragilis (assembly GCA_963681505.1). Taxonomy (NCBI): domain Eukaryota; kingdom Metazoa; phylum Porifera; class Demospongiae; order Spongillida; family Spongillidae; genus Eunapius; species Eunapius fragilis. The sequence continues at coordinate 8,007,939 of OY811980.1, read as the reverse complement.
GCTCAGGTGTGGGAAGGTCTGGTGTGTTCATCATCTTGGACTGCATGTTGGAGCGACTGAAGGAGAAGGACACCGTGAACGTGTGTGAATGTTTCAGTGACACCAAGAGGCAGAGGCTGTTGGCTGTCGAGACCTTGGTATGTGTAGTGTGTAGGTCCAGTGTGCCCTGTGTAGACCCAGTGGTGTGTAGGTCCAGTGTGCCCTGTGTAGACCCAGTGGTGTGTAGGTCCAGTGTGCCCTGTGTAGGTCCAGTGGTGTGTAGGTCCAGTGTGCCCTGTGTAGGTCCAGTGTGCCCTGTGTAGGTCCAGTGTGCCCTGTGTAGACCCAGTGGTGTGTAGGTCCAGTGTGCACTGTGTAGACCCAGTGGTGTGTAGGTCTGTGTAGACCCAGTGGTGTGTAGGTCCAGTGTGCCCTGTGTAGGTCCTGTGTGCCCTGTGTAGGTCCAGTAGTGTACCTAATGATCACCCTTCACGTCGCTCAATATATCATTCAAATATCAAGATACACTGCATCCCATACAGGCCCAGTACATGTTCATCCATGATGCCCTCAATGAGGTCATCACATGTGGGGACACTCGTATTGATGCCTCTGACCTGCACAGCAGGGTGGATGAGCTGCACAGACGGCCTCATGATGGAAACAGGTCACAATTTGAAGAACAGTTTGAGGTATGTAGCAAAGTCATCCCATGTGACCCCAGGTGATCTCCTTGTGACCCCCTGTGATCCAAAGTCTCCATAGAGATCGTACATGTACAACCAGTTCCCTCCAGCATTTCTTAGCATAAATAGATACAACTGAAGAATATGAATTTATCTAAACTCAACAGTAGGGTTGAAAAGGGTTAAATGTACAATAGGAGGGTTGAAAAGGGTTAAATGTACAATAGGAGGGTTGAGGGTGCAGAAGGGAAGGGGTATGCTTTAAGAATTGATTCATTGATTTCATAGGACTAAGGTAGTGGTCTGACTATTCATCATTCATTCCTCCAGCTCCTGGAGAGGTTTAGTTATAAGCCAACTGATAGAGATATTACAGAGGCGAGACGGCAGTACAATGTTGGCAAGAATCGCTATGACGACCGTGTAACATGTAAGCATCATCCCCTCCCTCATTCCCTCATAACCATGATTCACATACGCTCATGTTGAACTCCTTCCAATCACTCCCTCCTCCCCACACCATAATGTCTCACCCGTGCCTCTTTTTATCAAAATCACTAAACCTTTTTATGTACACTACACACCTTAAGGCCACTCCCACATTAAGGCCACTCCCACATTAAGGCCACTCCCACCTTAAGGCCACTCCCACATTAAGGCCACTCCCACGTTAAGGCCACTCCCAAATTAAAGCCACACCCACCTTAATGCCACTCCCACATTCAAGTCACACCCATCTTAATACCACTCCCAAATTAAAGCCACACCCACCTTAATGCCACTCCTCTTAATACAGTTAGCCTCAGTCGTGCTCGACTCAAATCAACAGGGGTGCAAGGATCCGAGTACATCAATGCCAGCTGTATAGATGTCAGTGATGTGTATTTATGTCCATGGTAACACTCCATCACTCCATATAGGGATACAAGGTACGTAATGCCTACATAGCTGCCCAAGCCCCTCTTGAGAACACAGTGGAAGACTTCTGGAGGATGGTGTGGGAGTTCAAGAGTATGACCATTGTCGTGTTGTGTCGTCTGGATGAGGTAATGTGTGTATGTGTGTGTGTGTGTGTGTGTGTGTGTGTGTGTGTGTGTGTGTGTGTGTGTGTGTGTGTTGGTTGTGTGCATTCATGACTGCTATGTTACCCTTCACTAACAGGACAGAGTGGTTCAGTACTGGCCTATGTGGCCAGGAGAGACACTGGTGTATGGGAAAATGTCAGTCACTCTGACAGGAAATCCTGACAGCTCAGCAAAGGATGGTATTACAGTGTACAGACTGGAACTGAAAGAACAGAAGGTGAGACTGAAAGGGAAAAGTAACAGAAAGTGTCACTCTCTTCAACTTTTCTTCCTTCCTCCTTCACTTCTTACATTTGTAGGCTGATAGCCAAGGCAACATTACTGTACACCTATTCTACTACACCGATTGGCCAGAGCACAGCAATCCACCCTCCTGTGCTCCAGTGCTTACGATGGCTTCCAAACCCCAGTTTGTACAGTCTGAAGACAAGTGTATCACAGTGGTGTGCAAGTGAGCTGTGTGTGTGTGTAGGAGTGGTGTGCAATGCAAGTGAGCTGTGTGTGTGTGTAGGAGTGGTGTGCAATGCAAGTGAGGTGTGTGTGTGTAGGAGTGGTGTGCAATGCAAGTGAGCTGTGTGTGTGTAGGAGTGGTGTGCAATGCAAGTGAGGTGTTTTGATTGGTGCTTATCTAGAGTGGTCAGTGAGTCAATCAGGATATCTACAAACCACCCTTGCCTCTCCTATGTTTAATTACACTTTTCATGATAGTGATGGCATGGGTCGTACTGGTACCTTCATCACCATCCATGCCATGATGGAGAGACTTAGGACTGAACATGTGGTGGACTTCTTCCAGTTCATCAAGTCCTCAAGAGCTCGTCGTCAGAACTTTGTCATGACTCTGGTAAGAGACCATCAAAGAACTGCATATGGCACATTTGGATGAGTGTGTTGTATCACCTTAATAGGGGCAGTACGTGTTCTGTCATGACGCACTCAAGGAGTACGCGGAACAGAACGAGTACGTGACCATGAAGCCACAGCATCCAATCAGTGCTACACTTGTTTGACTACTTGTGTGAACCTGTGTGTGCATATTTGTGCAGAGATTATCTTTGATTAATCATATGTATCACCACGTGGCCACGCTAGTCTCGTACCCAGACCCAGATTCCCAACAGCTGCGGTGGATTACATCACCGCTACGGCCACTTTCACGTAGCGGTGATGTAATCCATCCGCAGCTGTTGGGAATCTGGGTCTGGGTACGAGACTATACCACGCGGCGCGTGCGTAGTTGGGCGTAGCCCGACCTTCGCGTATTGGCGGAAGGTCGGGTACCAAACCCGCACAGTTTTTGTACAAGCTGCAACGGGGTTTGCAGTCCAATCAGAATGCAGCATTTCACTGCGGGCAATTATCGCCCAATAAATATATTTTGCGCAGCTGGTAGTAAAGCCAATCTGATGTACACTTAATTTATATAATTATTCATTGAACCCGATTGTATAACACGCCAAAATTCATTGACAAATTGCATAATACGTCTGTACAAAAACTGTGCGGGTTTGGTACCCGACCTTCGCCAATACGCGAAGGTCGGGCTACGCCCAACTAGCGCGTGCGCACAGTGTGCCTGCATTTTCATTCAGAGACACCGTCACGGTACTTCATTTGAAAGACCTGATTACAATCCGGCGGGCAAGCTCTGCTGGAGATAATGGTAAATTATGATCCGCATCCTGGTTTTTTAATCTCGCGCCCAGACCAAATAACGTGGGTGGATTCGTTAACATATTTAAATTATACGTACATGTATCCCTATAAACCCGAACATGCGAAATAGCATGCAAGGCCATTTAAGGATTATGTTATGCAGCAAGTCAAATAAAAAACGCTACTTGCTAATGAACGCTAACGACAGCATTTTGTGGTCAGATAAATGTAATCTCGCCCCCAGACCCAGTCACGGCAGCGGATGGATTACATCACAGCAACGCTCGCATTATATAATAGATGACCCTTAAGGGGCCGTTCATTAATTACGTCACGCTGAATGGGAGGGGGGGGGTCCATAAATAGCGTGACGTAATTTATGAACGGCCCCTAAGCATCAATAAAATAATCCGTGTGTTCGTAGATTACGATAGTGGACGGGCTACGTGTTCCACGCGATCCATCTACCTTCTTGGAAGCGAGTTTTCAAATAGGACAACAGACAACAGAACTTAAAGGTTTAGACATAATGATCATGACGTCTTCGAGTACATTAGAAAGGATGGCCCACAATTCAAATGTAAGCGAAAACCTTATCGGGTGACTTACATAATAAAAATGTGCTGCCTATGTTAACAATCTCTCAGGAGCCAAGCTGGAGAAAATATGGTATTGGGCAACCCATACTTGTCTTTGGAATGAAATATCGTGAGTCGTGATCGAGATCCGGAATGGCATCGTAAGGTCGTGAAAACATTCTTTAAAAGTTGGATAGTATAAGTGTCAATAAACAAAACATACATCAGCGCACGTATATTTGCAGGCCTCTATATAGGACGTTATAGTGCATTATATGCGTGATAAGTCTATTTCAGCCATTGTCAATGTTTCTTTCCGGGCGCACAGGGCGTCAAATCAATTTTAGATGATTGAGCATGCACCCTGTGTTCAATCATGCGATGATTTTACAAGTGATCATTTGTGAAATCAATTGATTCGCGGTCTTGCTTCGCTCTCATCTCACACCGCCAGTTCCTGCCTAAGTGGTTTGTACATCGAGGTTGGTTTGCACATAATTGTGCATGGCTGGAAATTCAGTTGACCTGCATGTCAGCTATTGATGTGGGTGGAGTTTAATTCAAGTAGTTCTTTTATAGAGATGCATATATGTGAAACCATGCATGCCCACCGGGGTTATATCTTTTATTGCATTCTTGATTATATATATAATTATAATTATAAATATAATAATTATAATTATAATTATAATAATTATAATTATAATTATAATATTATATATATTGCGGCACCTGTTCTTCGATTAATCAGCTCTTGTATATATGCATGACTATATAATGATGCATGGGAGACCGCATGACATGAGTGATGCGTGATAACCATTCAGGCCATCCGGCCTATCCATTTGCATTAAGCTTTATCAGAGATCATATATAGACTGGCTTTATTGACCTGATGCCCGTCATTTTTTTGTCAGTTGCTATGGTATTTCACTGAAGTAGTGCAGGTTGGTCAGCGGCTGCAATGAATTAGTGGTAGACGATACATTATAATTCACCATCGCCTTTCATGCAGAACAGATGCCATATGGACCAAACTGTGTCGCGAAGTATCATGCAGTAGTCATACCACTGCATATGCAGCTAGGTACACACTGACGCACTTAATATAATTAGTCTGGAGCAATATACCACTATATAGTGCAATATATAGTACAAACATGCAGAATTAAGCGGACACTTCGTTTATTTTACTGATTTGTCATTATATAATGCAACTGAAAGTGTAGTTAAAATAAATGGCGACAGTTATTGTTTGGCCAAGACAAATCTATAGAGTCTAGACTTAAACATACGCACCGGATGCTGAAACATGCATGTATCACATACTCTACATGGTTTCTTTGCACTAGATGCAATCCGGCTGATAAGGCCTGCATAACCTTAAGAGTGTCATTAATTGGATCAGTGTGTTGTCAGTATTATCAGGCCTATATAGGAATTGACCCGGCCGGTTCTCGTGAGTTGACGTGAACCCGCGCGCACCTATAGCGACGAATGGACAGCGTAAATGTTATGGAACAAAATTTATAAAAACGAATCGTCAGACCCCACGAAAAGTACAGAACTCAGTAAAATACGAGTAGTTCATCCTCGTACTGGTCCCGGCCATTGTTCTTACGCATGGCGTTGAACCAGAGATTTTATATAGATATCTCTGATCCCACCAACTTTCTCATTGGAGAATTTACTTGAACAGATATTTGCATTGATGCATGTGTTGTCATTATTTTCTCACAACCCGGCAGACTTTTCACCATTTCTCGTAACTGAATAAACGGGGCTCGCTACCAAAGAGCTGACGTAATACATAAATTATGTTATATTGACCCCCACCCCCCGCCGCCGTTTGATCTCACTCATCAGGTGCAATCAAACATGCCCGAAGGTGGTTGTGGTTGGTATGTGGCTGTGGTCTCGCTCCTCGTATCAGGTACGTTATGGCTCTATATCCCAGTAGGCTTCGCTCATTTTTTATACCGCCAAACTTCAATAGGGCCTGGGTGGTTTGCGCATCAAGGGGAGGAGGAGGGGCGTAGAGACGTGTCAGCGGCGGATCCAGGGGGGGGGCACTCGGGGCACGTGCCCCCCCCCCCCCCCCCCCCCCTTCATTAATAAATTCATAACTTTTCGGGCCGCATTTTATAATATAGCTGCACGATTGCGCTGTCTATTGATATCCGCACGCATGAACTCTACTACTGCACTATATCCCGGGCCCCCCGATACGCGATCATACTCCCCCCCCCCCTCCCCCCGCCCTTCGTATCGGGCCAGAAACCAACAGCACCCCCCCCCCCCCCCCCCCGCTCTTCGTTTTGGGCCAGAATCCGACAGCACCCCCCCCCCCGCTCTTCGTTTTGGGCCATAAACCGACAGCACCCCCCCCCCCCCCCCCGCTCCTCGTATCGGGCCATAAACCGACAGCACCCCCCCCCCCCCCCCCCCCCCCGCTTTTCGTATCGGGCCAGAAGCCGACCCCACCCCCAGCCACACCCACCATCCGTGCCCCCCCCCCCCCCCAAAACCTGTATCCGCCGCTGCGTGTAGCGTGTGTGCGCTTATATTCAGCCTGGCCTGCCGTACGATTCGTTAATTCCCGCCTTAGTGTATTGTACCAACGGAAGCACCAGAACTAGCGAAGCGTCTAACCGCTTAACCGCGCCCTATCCCGCGGGGGTGCCGCCTCAGCTCAATCGCTTGTATTTATCCTACAGTCAGTGCCCAGTACATCACCATGACTGGACCCATCCCAATTAATCTGGGATCTTCAGCTCCGTACACCTTAATCTGCGCAGCCACCTCCACCTCTGGTGCCCCTCCCAATGTCACGTGGACCTCATACCCTGCTGGATCAGTGGGAAATCAAACAACCTCTGGCAGTACCACATCAAGGTCACTTACACTGTCATCTCCAGTGGTCCTGTCATATGCAGGGCTGTACGTATGCAATGCCAGTGCTAATGGAGTTAGTAGAACTGCCAGCTATGCCTTCAACATCACAGGTGAGGGGTTGGACTGGGGACTAGTTCAGTATAATCACAATCTTGTGCACTTTCAGTGGCTCTGTCGTTAAGCCCTCCAATCACGGTCACCAGTACCCCTCCACTACCTAACTACCAGGGAAGCCTACTAACACTGACGTGTACATTTGGAATAAGTACAACTTACGTTGGTTTGGAACCAACCTCCATCTTGTGGGTGGGACCAACACAGCAGCCATTGGTACCAGATGGTCATGTGACCATACAGACGTCCAACACGACCACCTCTGGAGTGGTCACTATTTACACCAGCACCCTCACCATCTCAGCCCTGAGCAGGAAAGATGGTGGGCCTTATAACTGCACCCCTACCATAGGACCCAAGGTACCTTCACCTTACGTCATCAACTACATACCTCTTGCTACTGGAGCCTCTTCATTAGTTACAACCATCAGTGGTACGGAAATGTTTATCAAACACCCTCCTACACTTCCTCCTTCACTTCCCTCTCCTCCTCCTCCACTTCCTCCTCCTCCTCCACTTACTCCACTTACTCCTTCTTAATCTTCTCCTCCTCCCTCCTCCCCAGACCTTCCCCTAGGGACCACCATCTCTCCCTCCATGTTGCAGTCATCTCCAAACAGCTCCTTCCAGATCAACTGTACTGCCACCAAGCCTACCTCTGTCCCTCTGCCTTTTGTGTTCTCCTGGAGCTGGAGTAATGGCTACAACAGTTCGGCCATTACCTTCAACAGCAGTGGTGTGGCCCTCACTGGGGGGACCACATTTGTCATGACACAGCCCCCCGGGGTCACTAACTCCACCCCCAATGCCACCAGCACTCTGACAGTATCCCAGCCTCCCCCAGGGGTGTACACCTATCAATGTGATGTGAGGGTGTATGTCCCTGTTGATGGACCTGTGAACCAGACTGCAGCCGCTACTGTCTCTGTACCAGGTGAGTACATGCAGTATCCCAATGTGCTCTAACCACACCCACCTTGTCCTCTGATATCTCAAGGTCCACCCAATCAACCTACATTTATCACTGCCAAATATGTTTCCATGGATACCATTAGCATCATGTGGACAGTTCCCTTCATTGTGTACACTCAGGAGAGCTATGTTATCCGTTATGGGTCAGCTCCTGGTAATCTAAGCCAGTCCAGCACCCCTGTGAATGGGAGTGCATACCTCAATGTGATTGGAGGACAGTTTGGTGTCAACCTGACTGGTCTGGTCCCCTCATCCATGTACTACTTCACTATTATGGCCTCCAACACAGAGGGAACCACCTCCACTCCTGTCATGAACATAGCTTTCTTCTCTCGTACGTAGGTGGAAGGGATTAGGGAGGGGGAGGAGGGGAAGCCATGGTGGATGGGGAGGAGGGAGAGGGGAGCAGTGTGTTTGGTGTTCACTATTTGACCATCCTTCTCTTCCCCTGTGTCAGCTTTCACCAGCACCACTCCTCCAGTCAGCAGTTCATCACTGTCATCATCATCATCAACACCATCACCGTTGCCTAGTAACCGCATGTGTAAATAACATATGGCTGATGATGTGACATGTGATCTATTGCAGGTGCTTCAAATGCCAAATATGCTGCTTTCACTGTTCTGGTGGTGTTGGTGATAGGGGCAGCCATAGCAGTGATAATCATTGCCATAGTAGCAAGGAGGAGAAAGTGTGTAGCAGATGGAAACTGTACACTATGTCTTCTCTAACACACCCCCTCTTGTCATGTCTCTAACACACCTCATATCTCAACACACCTCTTCATGTCATGTCTCCAACACACCTCCTCATGTCATGTCTCTAACACACCTCATATTTCCAACACACCTCCTCATGTCATATCTCTAACACACCTCATATCTCAACACACCTCCTCATGTCATGTCTCTAACACACCTCATATCTCCAACACACCTCCTCATGTCATGTCTCTAACACACCTCATATCTCCAATACACCTCCTCATGTCATGTCTCTAACACACCTCATATCTCCAACACACCTCTTCATGTCATGTCTCTAACACACCTCATATCTCAACACACCTCCTCATGTCATGTCTCTAACACACCTCATATCTCCAACACACCTCCTCATGTCATATCTCTAACACACCTCATATCTCAACACACCTCCTCATGTCATGTCTCTAACACACCTCATATCTCCAACACACCTCCTCATGTCATGTCTCTAACACACCTCATATCTCCAATACACCTCCTCATGTCATGTCTCTAACACACCTCATATCTCCAACACACCTCTTCATGTCATGTCTCTAACACACCTCATATCTCAACACACCTCCTCATGTCATGTCTCTACCACACCTCATATCTCCAACACACCTCCTCATGTCATGTCTCTAACACACCTCATATCTCCAACACACCTCCTCATGTCATGTCTCTAACACACCTCATATCTCAACACACCTCCTCATGTCATGTCTCTAACACACCTCATATCTCCAACACACCTCCTCATGTCATGTCTCTAACACACCTCATATCTCAACACACCTCCTCATGTCATGTCTCTAACACACCTCATATCTCCAACACACCCCCTCATGTCATCTCTAACACACCTCATATCTCCAACACACCTCCTCATGTCATGTCTCTAACACACCTCATATCTCCAATACACCTCCTCATGTCATGTCTCTAACACACCTCATATCTCCAACACACCTCCTCATGTCATGTCTCTAACACACCTCATATCTCCAACACACCTCCTCATGTCATCTCTAACACACCTCATATCTCCAACACACCTCCTCATGTCATGTGTCTACCACACCTCATATCTCCAATACACCTCCTCATGTCATGTCTCTAACACACCTCATATCTCCAACACACCTCCACATGTCATGTCTCTAACACACCTCATATCTCAACACACCTCCTCATGTCATGTCCCTAACACACCTCATATCTCAACACACCTCCCTCTTGCATGTCTCTAACACACCTTCTCATGTCATGTCCCTAACACACCTCATATCTCAACACACCTCCTCATGTCATGTCTCTAACACACCTCATATCTCAACACACCTCCTCATGTCATGTCTCTAACACACCTCATATCTCCAACACACCTCCTCATGTCATGTCTCTAACACACCTCATATCTCCAACACACCTCCTCATGTCATCTCTAACACACCTCATATCTCCAACACACCTCATGTCATGTGTCTAACACACCTCATATCTCAACACACCTCCTCATGTCATGTCTCTAACACACCTCATATCTCCAACACACCTCCTCATGTCATGTCTCTAACACACCTCATATCTCCAACACACCTCCTCATGTCATGTCTCTACCACACCTCATATCTCAACACACCTTCTCATGTCATGTCTCTAACACACCTCATATCTCCAACACACCTCCTCATGTCATGTCTCTAACACACCTCATATCTCCAACACACCTCCTCATGTCATGTCTCTCATCATTTCAGAAGTACTACTGGATGGAGACCACCCACAGTGGCCCTATCACAGGTGAAAAAAGGTCAGAATTCCACCACATGTAAAGATTCAGTTCAGCCTGCTTCCCCAGTATATGAGGAAATCAAAGGTACTGCTGTGATGGGTGTGGTCAGATTATGATCAAATATGCTTATGCATCTGTAGATGAGAAACATAAGGAGTCACATGATGCTCCACCCCCATCAATAACTTTGAAGCCAAATGAACCTCAAACCACAGCTATTCCTTTAGCCGATCTGGATGAAATAATAAGCAAAGCTAGGTTTAAGCATATATTTGAGGTAATATTAAGAGTTATGTGTGTAGGCAATCAGGTGTGGCCTACCCCAGTGGGGTGTATTGTACATCTCTACAGCCTCTCTTTAACTAGTGGCTTTAAACATCTCCTCAGGCTCTGCACAGTGAGCAGGATAACAACACCTCATCCCATGCTATGAATAACAGCACAAAGAACCGCTACAAGGACTTAGTGCCTTGTAAGTGCCCTCACACCATGAATGTGTTTATCTGATGGTGCTGGCTTTGCAGATGACAGCAGCATAGTAAGGCTTCCCTATGAAAAGAATTACTACATCAATGCCAGCTTCATTGATGTAAGTGTTCATATGTGGGGGTGAATGCATGGGTGTGGTGTGGGGGTGAGGGGGGAATGCATGGGTGTGGTGGTAACACCTCATCATTCCATATAGGGATACAACGGGAGACCCAATGCCTACATAGCTGCCCAAGCCCCTCTTGAGAACACAGTGGAAGACTTCTGGAGGATGGTGTGGGAGTTCAAGAGTATGACCATTGTCATGTTGTGTCGTCTGGATGAGGTAATGTGTGTACTTGTATTTGTGTGTGTTGGTTGTGTCCATGTGTGACAGCTACTCTTCATTAACAGGACAGAGTGGTTCAGTACTGGCCTATGAGACCAGGAGAGACACTGATGTATGGGAAAATGGCAGTCACTCTGACAGAAAATCCTGACAGCTCAGCAAAGGATGGTATTACAGTGTACAAACTGGAACTGAAAGAAGAGAAGGTGAGACTGAAAGGGAAAGGTAACACTGGTATGGAGTGTTGTGTGGTCACATGATGGTATGGAGTGTTGTGTGTTCACATGATGGTATGGAGTGTTGTGTGGTCACATGATGGTATGGAGTGTTGTGTGGTCACATGATGGTATGGAGTGTTGTATCTATCCTTCCCCTAAGGCACCTTCACTTAGCCACACCTCCCTCCAAATTGTGTGTGTGAAAGTGGTCTTACTCATCCCCAGCCCTTACAGGCTGTCAATGAGGTTTCATTGCATCACTATACCACCTGGCCAGAAGGTGAACGTCCCGAGAATGATGAGGATTTCCTCACCTTCTGCTCAAAGATACACTCCTTACATAGAAGCCCCGCCCCCATGATAGTTATGTGCAAGTACGTGACCACACCCACACTTGTCATGGTAACGCCCTCATGCCCCTCCCCTTCCCCCCTCAGTGATGGCATGGGTCGTACGGGTACCTTCATCACCATCCATGCCATGATGGAGATGGCAGACAGGGAAGGTGAGGTGGACTTCATCCAGTTCATTAACTCCAGTAGAGCAAGATGTCCACACTTCATTCGCTGTGCGGTGAGAAATGTCATTCCTTCTGCTAACATGTCTGTAACGTTATGTTACTGTATCCATAGGAACATGTCAGACTGTGCTATGAGACCCTAAGCATGTATCAGCAACACAAAGTCTGAATAGAGCCCACCATTAGGAGTATATGCTGCTATATATTATGTGTGTTGTATGTCTTCATAGAAGGAATTATGAGTTGTCCTGTGCTCATTGTAGCCGCCATGGCAACCAATAATAGTGACTTTGTACCATAAAAGTATGTGTTAATGAATACGCACAACTATCTGTCTGATCAGTGCAGTGGTCTGGGGACCACATCATTTGTCCTCAAACTGAATGCAATCAACGATGCATTCGTAGCAAAATATGTATTGTTCCTGGGGACCAGAGGAATGGATTGAGAGGTGGAGGGATGGGGTAGTAGTGAAAACTTACCACATTGCTGACAAAGTTAGGTCGTCTTATCCTTGAGGACTTGATGAACTGGAAGAAGTCCACCACATGTTCAGTCCTAAGTCTCTCCATCATGGCATGGATGGTGATGAAGGTACCAGTACGACCCATGCCATCACTGAGGGGGCGAGGAGGAAGGGGGAGGGGTTACATTACAAATATGGTTGTATTTACTAAATGTGAGTGCAAATGTGACAGTCTCTATAGTAAATGAATCAGTATTATGATGTCACATATACTATGTACATACACCACCATATTTGTGATTGATTAATAGTACAATTTATTGTGCTGTTATCGTGATGCCACCTTTAACCACCCCTCACCTGCACACCACCACAATGCCACACCCCTCACCTGCACACCACCACAATGCCACATCCCTCACCTGCACACCATCACAATGCCACACCCCTCACCTGCACACCACGACAATGCCACACCCCTCACCTGCACACCACCACAATGCCACACCCCTCACCTGCACACCACCACAATGCCACACCCCTCACCTGCACACCACCACTATGCCACACCCCTCACCTGCACACCACCACAATGCCACACCCCTCATCTGCACACCACCACAATGCCACACCCCTCACCTGCACACCACCACTATGGGACTGTTCTCTGTTGACAGCTGAGGAAGCCCTAGGATCTCTTTGATGTCACCAGTGGTATGTGGCCTCTCATTGGCAGGCCAGCCAATGTAGTGGACCAACGTGACCTTATGACTGTTGCCCTGACAACAGCAAAAAAATGAAATGTCACGCACCTTACCTTGCAATGCCATGGCAACAATAACCTCACCCACATGTCACCCCAGTACTAACATCACCTCCACACAAATCACTGACCACTCTCCCTTGACCACGCCCCTTCATACACTACCTCGCAGTTCTTCATCTCCAACACGTAAACACAAGTACTGCCCTGTGTTGCCTGATTCTCCATGGTGATGGAGAATGCTCCATACTCCACAACCTTTTCCCTAGGCCAGAAGGTGACCACGCCCTCCTAATGGGTACAAGGCAGATCATATCTGCTAGACACACACACACACACACACACACACACACACACACACACACACACACACACACATTACCTCATCCAGACGACACAACACGACAATGGTCATGCTCTTGAACTCCCACACCATCCTCCAGAAGTCTTCCACTGTGTTCCCAAGAGGGGCTTGGGCAGCTATGTAGGTATTGCGTACCTTGTATCCCTACATGGAATGATGGAGTGTTACCATGGCGATATGCCAGCATAGATAACTAACATCAATGAAACTTGCGTTGGAGTAATACTTCACATGATGTCTCATGTGGGATGACGGTTGATTACAATAGGCTGCATACGGAGGAGGGAGGTGATATGGGAGGGAGGGAGGGATGACAAGGGGTGAGGGTGGAAGGTGTGGGATGAGTGATCCTTTGCAACGTACAATGGGGCTTGCTGTGTTGATCCACGTCTGTATCTTTATATGTGGACTGACTGAAATGGTCCAGTCTCTGCAGATGGAACATAATTAAAACACACTGCTACACCCATCATTCTAAATAGAGCACACCGACCACCGCCAAGTAGGCTCACTTGATACTGCTGTTTGAACCCTGACCCCCTCCAAGGGGTCCCATGTTCCCCAGAGGTCGCTTTGTGGAGCTCAGTAATCTTGGTGCAGAGGTCTCCCTCTTGAACCATACTGTCGTAGGTGAGTTCATCTATGGCCTTATGCACAAATACACTGAAGGGATCCTGGGTGGGCATGGAAGGGTTAAATGTTAAATCAAGCCCTGCATCCTCCTCCCCAGACTTACGGTGTGCTTAGGGCACTCTCCCATGTCCACCATACTCTCCCACACCTCCGCCACACACTCCAATATGGCGATAGCTTCTGCCCCACCGCTGTCATGACGACTGCACATCACCAGTGTGGGGCCAGCTGAGCCACGCCCCCTGTGAACATGTCTGACAAAGTCGGTGATGGAGGTGGCAGAAGCTGGTACCCCAGTGTCCGGCCATCCTTCATACTGGAAGTGGGAAACCATCACCGCCGCATTGCCAGTCTTGAAAGGGTTAAAGGTGTGAGAGCAGTCGTATTTTAAGTAGGCGTGGTCACGACGTAAGTAGGTGTGGTTTTCACTTACCATCTCAACTCTCAGTTTTCTAGTCACATAGTCAGTAAGGGGTGTGGCCTCTTCCAAGGTGACCGTGATCCCTGGCAATGGCTCCATGGTCCCTCCCACTTTGTCTGGCCAGTACTGTTCATAGATGATATGGGGGCGGACACATTAGACTGGGGAAGAGGGGAGGGGGCGTGTCTTACCTTCCCTCCCTCATTGCACTGGGTCAACATGACTATGGTGTTCACCTTCTCCTGCCAAACCATCCTCCAGAAGTCCCTCACAGTGGATGGCATGGGACCCTGGGCCACTATGTAAGCACGCAGCTTCTCTACCTTGGCTGATGGCTGAGGAGTGATATGTTACCATGGTAATTAATTAATAGCTCATATCACCTAAAGCCAATGACCAATCATGTCATTCCAATGGTCACATTCCCACACACACACACAATCATTCCATTACAAGGGTATGGTATCAAATTTAGGGTAGGTCACAGGTCATCTGTCATGAACAGCTGCAAGTTAATGAACCTTGTGACAACATGTAAGCCAGCCAATATTGCAGCCTTAGCAGGTTTTGAAATTAATTTATGTCTCATTACTAATCAACAGATGACCTTTTAACCACATCCTTATACCACAGTTGTAGCTGTACATCATACCACTTACTATATTCACATCTATGTAAGCTCCAATCTTCTCCAATTGTTGCCCAGTTAGAGTTAGTGCCACCCTTGTGCACTCACAGGGATGAAGCCCAGCCTTCAGCTTGTGGAATTCATGTACATCTTAGGGAGGGGGTGGAGGGGGTGGAGGTAGGGAGGGTGAGAGGGTGAGGAGGGGGTGGAGGTAGGAGGGAGGATGGAACAACTTTTTAGAGACAGCACTTGTAGATGACCACACCCACCATCATAGTGATGAGGTGATGGTGTAATCTGCTCTCCTTGGTGATGCTTTCTCCTGTGGACAAGGGATGGTGTTACCAAGGGGATGGTGTTATCAACTGACACCAAGGGGCAGTGTTATCAACTGACACAAAGGGGAGGTGTTATCAACCGACACCAAGGAGTAGTACTATCATCTGACACCAGTACTAGTGCTAAATGGCCACACCAGTGGTGCTGCATAACCCTCCCTGTGGCTCCCTGTGGCTCCCTGCATAACCCTCCCATAGCTCCCTGATGGAACCCCCAGACCCCTGGGGTGACCCCAGCCCCCTGCTTGCGACCCCGATAGCCCCCTAATGGTGACCCCATACCCCCTGATGGCGACCTCCATAGCCCCCTGTGGTGACCCCATAGCCCCCTGATGGCAATCCCCATAGCCCCCTGTGGTGACCCCCATAGCCCCCATGAGGTGACCCCCAACCCCCTGATGGTGACCCCCATAGCCCCCTGAGGTGACCCCCATAGTCCTAGGATGGTACCCCCATAGCCCCCCTGATGGGACCCCCAACCCCCTGACTCCCTGATGGTGACCCCCCATAGCCACCTGGTAGTGACTTAGTGAAGACTCTTCCGCCCCGCACGGGTATACAGACCTTGAAAGTATTGTACGAAGATACACAGCTGCCAATATGATGGACACAAGTCCTGCCACCATGACAACCAGTACTGCCATAGATGTGAGTAGTGCCACACACAGAGCACCACATGGCTGGGACTGCAATGGCACAGCAGTTGGCGCCTCTGTAATGGGTTTAGTAATAGAGGTAGGCACTAATTAGAGCAGTGCTCCATTTATACCTTCAGTGGAGTAAGTGGAGTTTGAGAACATTGCCCCAACACCAGCTGTGGTTCCAGCACTGACTGATACCACATAGGCCACCATTGGGTCCAGCCCAGTGATGAGGTATGTGGTGATGTCAGCAGTCAGGTTAGCTGTCCCTCCTCCTGTGGTCCCTCTGGCTCTACTGGTACTGGGTGTCCAGGTGACCAGGTAGTACCTCACAAACCCTCTGGCCTCAACTGGAGACAGAGGCTTCCACCTCAGAAGGATGGTACTTACATTTGAGGTGACATTAACGTCCAGGGTACCACTGGGAGCTGAGGTTGACATACACATGTGAAGTGCACCAGGCCATGTTATGAATACATACTGAAGCTATGAGCAATCATGACACATACAGCAATGTGTACACACATATCACACACAGTAAAGTGTACATATCATATGCAGTGCTACATGTTGTATGGTATCCTAATGAGATATCCTAATGAGATATCCTCCCCAGCCTCTCCTCTTCCCTCCTTATCCTCCCCTCCTCCTCCTCCTCCTCCCCCCATTCTCACTATCCCAGCATTGTTGCTCATAAGATGGAACATTCCTACAGTATGATGTCAACACAGGTGTTGGCTGGTTGCCACGGTGTCACAGGTGTACATGGTGCTGTGCTCTAATTAGATGTCTAAAGCCTCTAAGGACCTTCAAGGCTGTTAGTTACCCTCTCCCCAAAGACACACTACTTACCAAGCTCCTGGATGTAGCCATATGCAGTAACCGTCTTCCCTCTTCCAAGTACATTGATCCCAGTGACAGAGGCATTGTAAGGTACCCCAGGAGCTATGAGGGAAGGTAGGGGACATGGTTATGGCCACCCTTACTACCAACAATGGTCACCCTCATTATCACTGATCGTCACCTCATCATCAACAGTGGTCACCAGTGATGGTGAGGATCACCCTCATCATCAGTGATGATCACCTCATCATCAATGATGGTCACCTTATCATCAGTGATGATCACACTAACCATAGGTTCCTGTAATGTTCACATTCAGATCCCTAACATTGGCAGGGCTAATGATGTCACCTCCTCCAAAGGGTGTGGTCACCACCTGGTAGTAGATTACATCATCATTAGGTGGAGGAGGTGGGGTCCAGGACACCATGATGTGGGAGAGATCACCTGAGCCGACTGACAGAGAGCTCACACCATCAGCTGTGAAGTGAAGGATGCATCAAGCAACATGCCCCTCCCACAACATATGGGGAAGAGGCCCCTCCCACAACATATGGGGAAGAGGCCCCTCCCACAACATATGGTGAAGAAGCCCCTCCCACAACATATGGGGAAGAGGCCCCTCCCATAACATATGGGGAAGGCCCCTCCCACAACATATGGGGAAGGCCCCTCCCACAACATACGGGGGAGGAAGGACACGTTCATGACAGGAGTGGAGGTAGTTCCCTCTGTGTTGGAGGCCATAATAGTGAAGTAGTACATGGATGAGGGAACCAGACCAGTCAGGTTGACACCAAACTGTCCTCCAATCACATTGAGGTATGCACTCCCATTCACAGGGGTGCTGGACTGGCTTAGATTACCAGGGGCTGACCCATAACGGATAACATAGCTCTCCTGAGTGTACACAATGATAAAGGCTGTCCATTGGATGCTGATGGTATCCATGGAAACTTTCATTGCCTTTATTTTGATTGGTTGGCTGGGTGCCCCTTAGTCAACAGAGGAAAGAGGAATGTAATAAGGGGCCTAGAGGGATGTGGGAGGGGTTAGAGGATGTGGGAGGGGCTAGAGGGATGTGGGAGGGGCTAGAGGGATGTGGGTAGAGGACAGCACTCACTAGCTTGATATGCAGATACACTTCTATTCACAGGTCCATCAATAGGAACATACACCCTCACATCACACTGATAGGTGTGCACCCCTGGGGGAGGCTGGGACACTGTAAGAGTGCTGGTGACATTGGGGGTGGAGTTAGTGACCCCGGGGGGCTGTGTCACAACAAATGTGGTCCCCCCAATGATGGCCACACCACTGCTGTTGAAGGTAATGGCCGAACTGTTGTAGCCATTACTCCAGCTCCAGGAAAACACAAAAGGCAGAGGGACAGAGGTAGGCTTGGTGGCAGTACAGTTGATCTGGAAGGAGCTGTTTGGAGATGACCGCAACATGGAGGGAGAGATGGTGGTCCCTAGGGGAAGGTCTGGGGAGGAGGGAGGAGGGGGAAGATTAAGAAGGAGTAAGTGGAGTAAGTGGAGGAGGAAGAGGGGGAAGTGTAGGAGGGTGTATTATTACTGTTTGTTAAACATTTCCGTACCACTGATGGTTGTAACTAATGAAGAGGCTCCAGTAGAAGGAGGTGTGTAGTTGATGACGTAAGGTGAAGGTACCTTGGGTCCTATGGTAGGGACACAGCTATAAGGCCCACCATCTTTCCTGCTCAGGGCTGAGATGGTGAGGGTGTTGGTGTAAACAGTGACCACTCCAGGGGTGGTCGTGTTGGACGTCTGTATGGTCACACGACCATCTGGTACCAATGGCTGCTGAGTTGGCCCCACCCACCACAAGATAGAGGTTGGTTCCAAACCAAGGTAAGTTGAACTTATTCCAAATGTGCACATCAGTGTTAGTAGGCTTCCCTGGTAGTTAGGTAGTGGAGGGGTACTGGTGACCTTGATTGGAGGGCTTAACGACAGAGCCACTGAAAGTGCACAAGATTGTGATTATACTGAACTAGTCCCCAGTCCAACTCCTCACCTGTGACATTGAAGGCATAGCTGGCAGTTCTACTAACTCCATTAGCACTGGCATTGCATACGTACAGCCCTGCATATGACAGGACCACTGGAGATGGCAGTGTAAGTGACCTTGATGTGGTACTGCCAGAGGTTGTTTGAGCTCCCACTGATCCAGCAGGGTATGAGGTCCACGTGACATTGGGAGGGGCACCAGAGGTGGAGGTGGCTGAGCAGTTTAAGGTGTACGGAGCTGAAGATCCCAGATTAACTGGGATGGGTCCAGTGATGGTGATGGACTGGGCACTGACTGTATGGTAAGAACAATACTAACGATTAGGACAAGATTCGCAAAACAATAGGCAGAAGGCATTTTCTGCACTGTTACTTCAGTGATACACACAAGGCTAACGGTAAGCCATTAGCTAACACTACCTGTCAACTCTACCACGCGTTAGTGCGCCGCCAATGGCGTGAGAGAGGTTACATGGTCTCATGGAGTACATTACTAGTACCACACGTGCGCTATAACACATCTGTGCGCAGCCTACGCACGCGCACGTTAGTAACTCTTTATGGAGCACAATTTCACTACGCAGTGCGATACTCACTTGAACCAAACAAGATGAAGCACACCACCAATCCACGAGACACCATTCCTAGATCCTACCCGCCTCCTGGTCTAATAATACGGTGCGTACCTAATTGCATATCAGGCTGGGGACGGGACTACTACAACCCATATTAATATCGTTGGAGTACATAAATTATACGGTACATGTGGCAGCTGAAAATCATCAGGTGTGTCTAAATCATATTGCAAATAATTTTCACGGTACATGGCCGATATAGTCAATTTCGTGTATGGTGGAAGTTAAGTGTGCTCAATCACCTATAAAATCAAATATCAATATCGCGGCACATTATATTTTCAAAATTAAATTCACCAATTAAGTTTAATTGACCAATTATAATTTAATTAACCCCGACGTTCAATCTGCCCCTAGCCTTCTTATATTCTAAATTTGCGGGGCACTTTTCCATAGTCAATTTGACATGGCCCGCTGACTGCCACAGCGAGAATAACGCGTCAAATCATTATTGATTCACAATTGATTTGTCCAGCGCAAATCAAGCGCACTTGATTTTACTGTCAAATCATGCGTTAATTGATTTAAATCCGTTGTGACATCAATAATTGATTTGACCCGTTTTTTGCTGTGTGTTTTATCGTTTACATGTACACCCTTTGATAGAAACCTGTCATATGTAATCACATACATGTACTATATTTACTCATTTCGCCTAACCGAAGTTCATCCAATAATCCTTGCATGCAAGGTGGCTTATTTATTTCACCGCCGCTTCATTGCTAAACAGCCGATCCGTACACAGATCCAACTTTTTTCTTTAACCGCATTGCCTCGACTGGTAACGAGCCAGAGCTAAAATATTACCTCTGACAAGTCCATTAATTATCCCTGCAGCAGGCCGCAATGGGCTGTGCTTTATATAGTTATGCACCATTACACAAAGTAGTCTCGTACCCAGACCCTAGTACGTGCGGATGACGTAAGCCGCAGTGATGTGATGTAACTATCAGCTGTGTGAACGTACGAAAGTCTGGGTACGAGAATAGTTGTGTAAATGATAGCATGAAAATTAATGAACTGGTGAAAACAAAAAGTGTACACGTGCATGTAGTTTTGAGTGGGGCAGTAACATAACCCTCTACACTATTGGGGTCTTTGGCAGTGTTATGTGGGTATAGAGCTCTTTCATCGCGTGACTTCTTAAGAGCATTCATCTTCTAATTAGTCCGCCATATTGGTGCTCGTTTACAATGGGCTTATGCTTAGTTTTGATCTGTCTGCCACTGAATTTCGAGACTCTTTGGCACTACGATATCACAGACCATTACTACGATTGCCAGCATTGTGTGATGGTTGTGGTAGCCAATTCACCACTGGACATGCCCTCGACTGTAGAAAGGGAGGTTTAGTTATTCAAAGACACAATGAAATAAGGGATGCCCTAGGTGACTTGGCTTCAATTGCCTATAAAGAAGTTTTGAGAGAACCGGTGATAATTAAGAGAACCTAATGTCCAGAAAAATTTTCCAGCTTTAGTTGCTGACCTTTCTGTTCGTGGTGTGTGGCAGTCTCAAACTACTACTTTTTTCGATGTTAGAGTAGTCGACTCAGATGCCAGCTCCTATGTACAACGGGATGTAAATGCGGTGCTTTCTTCTATCGAGTACATTAAGAAACAGAAGTACTCACAAGCAGCTGAATGTGTACATGCTTCGTTTACACCTTTTGTTGTGACTGCAGATGGGGCACTGGGTGTTGAAGGAAAGGCATTCATGCACCTCCTATCAGAAAAAATTACTGCAACTTGGCATAAATCAAGCAGTGAAGTGATGGGTTATGTGCGGGCAAGGCTGATGTTTGCTATCCTTCGTGCTACAAATTTGTGCATTCGTGGGAGTCGGGTGAAGTGGAGGAGAAGGATGGAGATAGAAGACGGAGCAGGACTTCCATATATACATGCAGGAGTGACTTTATTCAATTATATTTTATTTATTTATTTTATTTATTTATTTTTTTGTTTATTTTCTTTGTTCTTCTTCCCTTTGTGTGAATTGATGAGTAGTTGTAATTTTGTAATTAGTTACACATCACCTGTTTTGGTACGTAACATTACTTCAGAGTGTCGTTTAAATATGTATTATTGTGGTCTAACATTTGTAATAAAATGATTTTTACTTGTGCCCTCGGAGCGCGAGTTATACGCGTATCAAAAGTACCAAAACCGAACATAAGCCCATATATTTCCATGCGAGCGGACAATAAAGCAATTAACCCAATTAAAGCCCACGCGTCATGTGACCATGAAAGAGCTCTATAGAGGGTTCTGCCATTGGGCTACATTTAATTGGAGGAAAGCAATGACAGTGGTAATTCCCAAAGGAATACCACCAGGTCCCCAAGACTGCATGGGGGTTAAGTTTAAAGGGTTCGGGTCCAAATGGTTGTGGGGAAAGTTTTTTACAAGTTAGGGTTTGGCGGCTACAGATCCGTCGCCCTCACATCAGCTGATCGTATATCACTGTTCCTACTGCATCAATATTGTCAGTGCCGGATTAAGGGTCACTGGGGCCCCTGGATTATTTATTTTGAAAGGCCCCCCCCTCCCTTTTTTGAGTTTCAATCGTTGCGCATGAAATTAAATATACTAAATAAAGTGATTAGTACTATTGTATAAGAAGTACAAGTTGTGCAAAAAGGATTTACAATTTTACAACCTTCCGACACTTTGCAGCCACATATTTTTCAATAATGTCTTCAAATTCAATCTACTGTAGCACCTCAGACTCAATTGCCATGAGTGATAGCCAGTTAAGTCTGTCTTGATGCATGCATGTTTTATTCTCATTTTTGATAAGCTTTAGCTTGGAGAACGATCTCTCTCCTGATGCATCGGTTGCCATCAAACTCAAATACATTTGATAAGCAATTTTAACGTTCGGCCGGAAAGGTTGATTGTAGACAATGGTTAAAAATAATACAGTACAAATTAATAGCTGTACATATGAATGAACATGTCGGCATTTCCTTGTCTGAATTCAAACGTTCGATAAAACAGGAAAAGTGTTTGAACTCTTGAGGAAAGATTAGGATAGCATTGCTGTAAGTTTTGAGCCGCTTTCTCTATTTCGTCTGCTCCCATGCTTAGAAATTCTGTAATAAATCCGAAGCGCTTGTGCACCACATCATATGCCTGTGTGCGTAACGTCAAGGCCTGTGACAGTTTATCCAATATTGGAAGGAACACTTCGATGCGAAACTTATCATGCTGATGAAGCACCAATCCGTTAGATTCATCACCGAATTGCGTTTTTGGTTTCCTTATTCTTTTTTTCGGCATCCTTAGTAGCTTCAGCACGAGCTGCATGCATGACCATCGTGTATCGGACAAACACTTGAACACTCTTTTTTCCCCTTCAAGATATTGTACAAGTATCCCCCATCTGCTTGTACTAGCACTAAAAAAGGTGAACAGTTTCTGAACCAAGCTGAAGAAATGCTTCCACACAACATTCAACAGCGCAAACACCTATTAAATGTAGTGAATGTGCAGCACAAGGCACGTACAATGCCAACGGATTAATATCACATAGTTTAGCTTGCATACCATTATATTTCCCAGACATGTTTGCTGAATTATCTTGCATGGGTCTGTTCGCGCATGTACATAATATCTATACTATGTTTCAAGAAACTGCACTGCTGTAGTGGCAAGGCATTCACCTGTATGACTCTGGATAGGTAAAAAAAGAAGAAAACGCTCTTGTATGTTGTGCGACTGCTTATTTACATATCGTATATACTATAACCGTAAGCTGGTCTACATGACATAGGTCTGGAGTTGAGTCAACAGAAAGTGAAAAATACTTGGCTTCTTTTAGTTCAGTAATGATAACAGATAACACTGTGCTGCCCATGATTTCTATAAACTCTTCACATAGGTTTCAATGTAGTTTCTAAGAAATGGGTCAAATTTGCTTATCAGCTCAAGTACACTGAGGTAGATTCCATTGTGTGGTGAGTTAAGGATTTCATTATCTCCTCGAAACGGCAAACCACGTTCTGATAAAAATTTAATGACAGCAACCACACGTTTTAGAATATCATGCCAGTATCTCTTCTCAGCTTCTAATTGTTTCCCAATTTCACAATCTATTCTTCTGCACACTTGTCTCTGACTTGAGTATGCTACTTGAGCGCTATGGTGTGCAGCGCTATTTTCATGATCAATCAATCTACTGGATGCATGCTTCCAATCACTGAATCCAGTACCTGAAAACTGTGTTGTAATGTGCTGTCACCAAACAGAACACATATAAAGCAGAAAATACTTCCTGTGGAAGGGGAGTAAACAATCCATTCTCGAGCAATTTCTTCACCAGAAAGATGCTTTCGAAAGAGGAGATGTTTAGAGAATTTTCTGCTTTGGTCCTTAAACTGTCGCTCGGAAGCTGCAAAATCGCCATCATAATTCTGGCACTCTTTAGGTCCTTTCATGCTCCAGTATTCACGCACCTCTTTTGAAATGTTCTTCCACAAAGCAATATCGCCACTATATTCTGGCAACAAGGAGCTACTGGATTTGGAGCTACTGCATTCGGAACTACTGCATTTTTCAATTGGATAACCAGGATAAGCATTGTCTTCATGTCCGCTCTCCGCGTGAGAGCCAAGCGAGAGAGCTTCAGCCTCCAAAGGAATCATGCCTTCTGGATTGGAGCTATTACGCTCATTGCAAGCACAATCTCCACTCTGGTCCACTGTTGTAGTGGCAGAGCTTTCAGACATGTTTGTGGGTGCTACGATGTTGATAAAACCCAGGTCCTCCAGCTTGCGAAGCTTAGTAATTGATTTCTCCTGCTGTTTCTTCAGCTTTCGTTTTGCAGCGCCACTCATCTGTACCCTTCCTGGTCCATCACTGCTTTATTTCGAGGTCGAGCTGCTACTATTCATAATAACGCACACTAAGAGTTTCCTATTACGTGCCGTAACCTGCGTTACGGACCGAGTTGATTATCAATGCAGCGGGGAGGGGATATGCAAATGCATTGACCGATAATTATTTTGTGGTTTCTTTAGTGTACAGTGCGTCTTTGGGAAGGGGTGGGGGAGGGTCTGACCAAACACCGCATGCATACTTGCCCGTTTGGTGCCCCCTAAGGTTGTGGGCACCTGGACTGTAGCCCCACTTGCCCAATGGATAATCCGGCACTGACCACCCGCTACGAATCATGTTCAACCACCGAATCAAACGGCTAATCAAGATCGACGGACGAACCAAGCTCCAACGACCGGACAAGTTCAGCAGAACGCAACTGCACAACCTATTACTGTTAGTGATGGAAGTCCTGATTCACTAAGAATTGATGGCTCTCCAAGATCTGTTGCACCTACTACTAGTCAGGGAACAGAGCTGTCATCCTCTTCTCATTCTGCCAGCTGTTGTCAATCCTCAAGCAGAGTACCATAAAGTGGACCCAAAGTTAAACTACCCAAGCTGTCATTAAAGACATTCAACGGTGATCTGACAACTTGGATGGCATTATGGGACACCTTTGAGTTATCAATTCACAACAACCCAGACCTTTCTGCGATAGATAAATTTAACTACTTGAACTCTACTGGAAGGAAATGCAGCTATTGCAATATCAGGACTAACGGTTACCTCTGCCAATTACGACGAGGCTGTGGTGGATCCTAAAAGGAAGTTTGGCAAATGTCAGCAAATCATCACAAAACACATGGACGTCTTAATGAGTCTTGAAGCAGTAACATCAAATCACAATTTGAAGGGCCTCAGACATCTATATGACCTAGTGGAGTCACATGTTTGGAGCTTAAGGTCACTTGGAAAGTTGGAATCCCATCATTGTCATATGGGAGTCTGTTGTCCTCGATCTTCATGACGGAGCTTCCTCAGGAACTTTGAGTTACTGTTAGTCGAGAAATCACCAATGATGAATGGGACCTCGATTCCATTATGAAGACTGTGGAATTGATGCTAGAGAAAGAGCATCTATTAGTGCGTGTGAAGAAGCAGAGCAGGGATTATCCTACAGCAGCTGCACTATTCGCCAATATTGAGCATGGCATATTGATGGATATGACAAATTGAAACCCTATGGTTTTCCCATTCATGCCTGCATAGATGGGTATGTTAGGAAACAAACATTTTCATGCATGTCTCATACATGTATTACATATATCATGATTGGTCCAAGGATGACTCATGAACGGGTCATCTTGTTATCATCTACCGATCGAATAATGATGTATCATGCATGCTCCAATTTCCCCAAAAACGTTGATGCAATAATGCTACGATTTATTGGGCCAATAATGATGTCATCCTGACCCAATACTGCGTCAATATTGGTCCAATCGTTAGTTTTTGGCTGTGTAGTAACTACCACGAGAGGGTTAAATGTTAAATCGTTCGCTGCCTGTTTCACAAGTGTCTGGCGATTGTAATATGTGGGATCTCAGTGAAGTCCTTTAGGTGAGAGAAATAGAATCATGCAACTCCCATGTAAATTCGAAGCGAAAGAAAAAAAGATAAAAAAACACGAGAACTTTTCTTAAAATGTAATTTTAGCAGGGGTACCACCCCCTACGCCCCTTTTTAAAAACCATTATATCTTTTTTCTTTTAAGTCCGATTTTTATTTTGAAAGCAGATTCGTACTCTCCTCTTTAAACTCTACAATATTGGACGATGGGGTCCGTACAGTTTTTCTTGCTCCCCCCCCTCGGCTGGCTGTGTCTATTTCATTGCGCATGCGTGACCCTTAATAGCACGCGTATACGTTCGTGACCCTTTTAATGGCGCTGTTTGTGAAAGGTATGTTTGTATTGTATTTTTTTAGCTTGGTTTATACGTTGTTTTCTTACCACGTCTAGCGATGCTTCGTTCGAGTAAAAAAAAAGTTGAGCGCTTTGGAGAGAGTGTGGCGATATTTTCGTGGTGAGTATACTAGTGCAGCAGTTCGGAATGCCTGTATAACTCCACTTCTCTGTAGACTGCCAAATATACGCAAAGAAAATTTTTACTACCGTGCTACCCGACTACTACAGCGTACGCTACCGCACTATATGGGACACTGCGTAAGGAAACATGTAAGTTACTGAATACGCCCCGCCCCAGAATTCACAAGACTAAATGGACATGCCCTACCAAGCTTTCGAGGTAAGCTTCACGATTAGTATGGCTGACATTGTTATTGTTACAGAATGGTCTCCTTTGCTTCCCGAACGTGACGGCTGCATGCACCCAAGATTTAAGGTAAGATATCTCTCGTGATGTAACCTGTCCTTTATTAGTTTTCCTGATTTTCTAGTGTCTGAACAGAGAAACAACCTGTTCGATCGTTATAACGTGTAAAGACATCTACATTTCTTTATGTGTTCTTTTTATGGGTTGTATTTATTTATCACCATTTTATTAAAATCAATTGAACGTGTTGTTGCCATCAATTTACGGTAAATATACGTGATATTGTTGCCTCTGTCAACACCCAATAGAGTGTACTGGCTACACTTCAGGGGTGTTGGCCATAACACTCCTGAGCGGTTACGACTACACCCCAGGGGGTGTTATTTTCAAACATGCGTACAGACACCCCTAAGTGTGTTGCGGTAACACCTTTTTTTTTAACAGTGTGTGAAGTATGGCAAAAGACAGATGACATCTTAGCCAGCCCATAATGAAGGAATATGCCTTGTCTTGCTTTTCAGATCCCCATTGCACCCGAGGTGGGAAAAAAATAAACAAGGGGTGTGAAGACGCCATGTTCAACATCTCGAATGCGTTGTCCATATTCCCTTTTCCCTTTGATTATAAATTAGAAACCTTAGGTCCTGTCATATGTTATAACATACATGTATGTACTATATCTACTCATTTCGCGCAAAACGCCTAACCGAATTCATGCAATAATCCTTGCATGCACGGTAGCTTACCGCTTTCGTCGCCGCTGCATTGCTAAACAGCCGATCCGTACCCAGACCCAACTTTTTTCTTTAACCACATAGTCTCGAGCCAGAGAAAAAATATTACCTCTGACGAGCCTATTAATTATCCCTGCAGCAGGCAGCAATGGGCTGTGCTTTATACTTATCTGTTCAGTTATGCACCCACGATGCACATCGTAGTCTCGTGCCCAGACCCTAGTACGTACGGATGACGTAAGCCGCGGTGATGTGATGTAATCTATCAGCTGTGAGCGTACGACTGGGTACGAGAGTAGATACTGGAAAGTGTACACTTTTGAGTGGGGCAGTAACATAACCCTCTACAATATTTGGGTCTTTGGCAGTATTGTGTGGATATAGAGGGGTTCTGAGCTACATTTAATTGGAGGAAAGCACTGTGCGGTATGGCAGTGATAATTCAGGAATACCACCTCACCAAGATCCCCTATTAAGTTGGACCACGCCCAACAACGTTAGCACGCGGCTGAACTCTAATTAACCGTGGCCCAAAGCATAGTATCGTTGATGCGCTACTTGTAGCATATACTACCGTACTACACGCTCTTGGCGGGAGGATGGTTGGCGTCTTGTTTCTACTTGTGTGCTTGGCACTGGGTGAGAGAGGGGGGCATCGAGGAGGGAGTGAGAGCGAGAGAAATGGCGGGTGGTATTTGAGTATTTAATGTACGTATAAGTTATCACAGTGTTATGTCAACTACGTATCACCAGCCGACTGCCAGGTCTCCCTCGACGTCTCCATAACCGTCCGCTACAACCTTCCGGTACCAGCTGTCGTCTTAGGGCCGGACACGTATATTCTGGACTGCTCAGCCTCCTCTAGCTCTGGTGCCCCTCCCAATGTCACGTGGACCTTATACCCTGCTGGATCAGAGGGAGCTCAAACAACCTCTGGCAGTACCACATCAAGGTCACTTACACTGCCATCTAAAGTGGCCCTGTCATATGCAGGGCTGTACGTATGCAATGCCAGTGCAAATGGAGTTAGTAGAACTGCCAGCTATGCCTTCAACGTCACACTTACAGTTGGTATGTTATTGGTTATGAGTACATGTAAGACCTAAGTGTGATTGAGTGTGTTGGACCTGATCTATTGAAGGGACAATTTTGGCAAAGTAACTGGTTTGTTTGAACCATCCTATTGTTTGTTTGAACCATCCTATTTTCTAAACTACTACCTCTAGCTGAAGCTGCAAACAATTATTATTTTATTGGTGTGAACTTCACTCTCATTCCAGACCCACCTGCTGTCACATCAGGACCACAATACTATGCAGGGAGCTCAGCCATGCTAACCTGCACACAACTAATTCAAGATAATCTGGATACTTATGTCGACATACAGTTCATATGGAGAGGGGTAATGGGACTTCCCCCTAGAGGAACTGCATCAACACAAGCAGTACCTCCTTTTCTTCAGTCTACTCTAACGATCCCCAGTCTGAGCATAACTGATGCTGGCACATACGAATGCATCAGATTGCTAACACCTAAAACACCATCTCCTTATATTCTTTCAGTAAACACAACGTCCAATCACTCCCTCAGTGTTGACAGTAAGAGGTGCTTTGCCAATCAGCATGTGTTCAGTCATGTCCTCCTCCCCAGACCTTCCCCTAGAGACCACCATCTCTCCCTCCATGTTGCGGTCATCTCCAAACAGCTCCTTCCAGATCAACTGTACTGCCACCAAGCCTACCTCTGTCCCTCTGCCTTTTGTGTTCTCCTGGAGCTGGAGTAATGGCTACAACAGTTCGGCCATTACCTTCAACAGCAGTGGTGTGGCCATCACTGGGGGGACCACATTTGTCGTGACACAGCCCCCCGGGGTCACTAACTCCACCCCCAATGTCACCAGCACTCTGACAGTGTCCCAGCCTCCCCCAGGGGTGTACACCTATCAGTGTGATGTGAGGGTGTATGTCCCTATTGATGGACCTGTGAACCAGACTGCTGCAGCTGCTGTCTCTGTCCCAGGTGAGCACATGCAGTATCCCAATGTACTCTAACCACACCCACCTTGTCCTCTGATAGCTCAAGGTCCACCCAATCAACCTACATTTATCACTGCCAAATATGTTTCCATGGATACCATTAGCATCAGGTGGACAGTTCCCTTCATTGTGTACACTCAGGAGAGCTATGTTATCCATTATGGGTCAGCCCCTGGTAATCTAAGCCAGTCCAGCACCCCTGTGAATGGGAGTGCATACCTCAATGTGATTGGAGGACAGTTTGGTGTCAACCTGACTGGTCTGGTCCCCTCATCCATGTACTACTTCACTATTGTGGCCTCCAACACAGAGGGAACTACCATCACTCCTGTCATGACCATATCCTTTTTCCCCCGTATGTTGTGGGAGGGGTCTCTTCCCTTGTATGTTACTTGCTCTTATGTTTCTTTCTCTACCTTCAAGGTAACTATTTTTTGCGGGTAATAATGTTTAATATGTCGCTGTGTAGTCACAGCAATTCTGAAAAAATTTATTGACCGACTCGAACAACTTAAATACATGTATCATTTATTTTCAGTTAGCAAAAAATGCTCTGAAGTCCCTCTCGGACCAGCAATCTTAGAAGGTGTTTCCTTACCCAAATCACTAGTCATCACCTAAACCACATTTGATCTATCAGCTTACCTCTGTGTGGTCCACTGTGCATACCAGATACCACAGTTGTTATGTGAATTAACCCTGATCCATCCTAACATTTTACAGCTGCCTTAATGCCTAATGCTTTGGGCATCATCCCGTGGGGGTGGGGTAACCTGTGTATGGAAATTAATATTTGTGTATTGTTTGCCGGAACTGAAATCTTGCATGTCTGTCATGAATGCAATTATACTTCCTGGTTTGAATGCCTTGTGCATTCTACCAAGTTCTATCAACATTGCCAAAGTGAAGGTCAGGTGTATTATCATCTGGTACACCTCTTCACTTTAGAACCTAGGGGATATTGGACAGTACATGTATTCCCCATAGCCAGCTGCTTAGAGCTAACCTATGGACATAGCCAGCTGCTTAGAGCTAACCTATGGACATAGCCAGCTGCTTAGAGCTAACCTATGGACATAGCCAGCTGCTTAGAGCTAACCTATGGACATAGCCAGCTGCTTAGAGCTAACCTATGGACATAGCCAGCTGCTTAGAGCTAACCTATGGACATAGTCAGCTGCTTAGAGCTAACCTATGGACATAGCCAGCTGCTTAGAGCTAACCTATGGACATAGCCAGCTGCTTAGAGCTAACCTATGGACATAGCCAGCTGCTTAGAGCTAACCTATGGACATAGCCAGCTGCTTAGAGCTAACCTATGGACATAGCCAGCTGCTTAGAGCTAACCTATGGACATAGCCAGCTGCTTAGAGCTAACCTATGGACATAGCCAGCTGCTTAGAGCTAACCTATGGACATAGCCAGCTGCTTAGAGCTAACCTATGGACATAGCCAGCTGCTTAGAGCTAACCTATGGACATAGCCAGCTGCTTAGAGCTAACCTATGGACATAGCCAGCTGCTTAGAGCTAACCTATGGACATAGCCAGCTGCTTAGAGCTAACCTATGGACATAGCCAGCTGCTTAGAGCTAACCTATGGACATAGCCAGCTGCTTAGAGCTAACCTATGGACATAGCCAGCTGCTTAGAGCTAACCTATGGACATAGCCAGCTGCTTAGAGCTAACCTATGGACATAGCCAGCTGCTTAGAGCTAACTTATGGCCATTTTGACCTTTCATTGTTTCCCTCACAGCTGATGGTGTGAGCTCTCTGTCAGTCGGCTCAGGTGATCTCTCCTACATCATGGTGTCCTGGACCCCACCTCCCCCACCTAATGATGATGTAATCTACTACCAGGTGGTGACCACACCCTTTGGAGGAGGTGACATCATTAGCCCTGCTAATGTTAGCGATCTGAGTGTGAACATTACAGGAACCTATGGTTAGTGTGATCATCACTGATGATAAGGTGATTATCATTGATGATGAGGGTGATCATCATTGATGATGAGATGACCATCACTGATGATGAGGGTGATCATCAGTAATAGTGAGGGTGACCATCAGTTATGATGATGATGTGACCATCGCTTGATTGTGCGGGTGATCATCATTGATCATGAGGTGATCATCAATGACGATTAGGGTGACCACCACTAGTGAGGCTGGGTATCATAACCTCAAGGTGATGCAGAAGTTCAGTTGAGATAAGGGCAATTAAAAATCCTGATGGCTATTATGTGTAGGGTGTATTGGAACTCTGGTGGCCATAACCATGTCTCTTCCCTTCCCTCATAGCTCCTGGGGTACCTTACAATGCCTCTGTCACTGGGATCAATGTACTTGGAAGAGGGAAGACGGTTACTGCATATGGCTACATCCAGGAGCTTGGTAAGTGTTTGGGGTAGTTCAATAACCATCCATTCATCCCCTAACCCCACCCCTTTCATCCCCTAGCCCCACCCCTTTCATCCCCTAACCCCACCCCTTTCATCCCCTAACCCCACCCCTTTCATCCCCTAACCCCACCCCTTTCATCCCCTAACCCCACCCTTTCATCCCCTAACCCCACCCCTTTCATCCCCTAACCCCACCCCTTTCATCCCCTAGCCCCACCCCTTTCACCCCCTAGCCCCACCCCTTTCATCCCCTAACCCCACCCCTTTCATCCCTCTCTATTCCATCATCACATTCATCTCAACCAAAACATGCTGTGTTGTTTTGCCCATGCACACTTCAGCTCCCAGTGGTACCCTGGACGTTGTGGTCACCTCAATAAATGCAAGCACCATCCTTCTGAGGTGGAAGCCTCTGTCTCCAGTTGAGGCCAGAGGGTTTGTGAGGTACTACCTGGTCACCTGGACACCCAGTACCAGTAGAGCCAGAGGGACCACAGGAGGAGGGACAGCTAACCTGACTGCTGACATCACCACATACCTCATCACTGGGCTGGACCCAATGGTGGCCTATGTGGTATCAGTCAGTGCTGGAACCACAGCTGGTGTTGGGGCAAACACCACTACCACAGCTATGCGTGCGTTGTACAGCATTTAGATGGGTTGCCGTTAGTGACCTCCCATTGTTTTGCAGCCACGACAACCATGGCCGCTCCCAACCAGCTCTGTGATCGCCGCTGCATCGTCATAGTAGCAGTGGTTGGTGGGTGTGTCCTGGTCCTGGTCCTGGTTGCCATGGTTATTCTCATAATTGTGTGCTGCCTTCGCTGGTAGGTGCCAAAAAGATGGCTTCATTCTCATAGCTCTAACTACAAGTGGCTATTCTTTCTTCCCTAGCCGTCAGAAGCGTAGGAGTGTTGATATGCGGCTTACTGATATTTCGCGAGATGAGAAGAGTCCTCACCGCCTTAGTCCTGATCAGCTGAGCATCACTGAGCATGTTGAGCCTGCGAATAGCTATGGTGTGCTGGGGAGGGTGTGGAGGGGATGCTATGGTGTGCTGGGGAGGGTGTGGAGGGGATGCTATGGTGTGCTGGGGAGGGTGTGGAGGGGATGCTATGGTGTGCTGGGGAGGGTGTGGAGGGGATGCTATGGTGTGCTGGAAGGGTGTGGAAGGGATGCTATGGTGTGCTGGGAAGGGTGTGGAGGGGATGCTATGGTATGCTGGGGAGGGTGTGGAGGGGATGCTATGTGTGGGGGAGGGTGTGGAGCCATGGAGGGGATGCTATGTGCTGGGGAGGGTGTGGAGGGGATTCTATGTGAGGTGCTATGTTGTGTATGCTTGTACATAGGATCTTGTAACTGTTGTATGTGTGTGTATGTTGTATTAAACATAGTCCATTCCTCCAATCAGAGATGATAAAAGATGTGGCAATACCTTGTGCAGAGTTCCCTGCGTACGTTGCTCGTAACCACATGGACAGAGACAAAGGCTTTGAGCTGGAGTACCAAGCCATATCGATGGACTGCAAGTACTCGATGGAAGTGGCAGCTCTTCCCTGCAACAAGGCCAAGAACAGGTTCCACAACATATCCCCATGTGAGCACCAGATAGCGGCGGTATGGTGCAATGTGTGATGTGATGCAAGGCTAAGCTTTGCATCACATCACACACTGCACCATATTCACACACACACACACCTCACACTGCACCACACACATGTGACACGTCACTACACATCACACATCACACTAGTCACACATCACATGTCACATCACCACACATCACACATCACCACACATCACACATCACCACACATCACATAACACCACACATCACACATCACCACACATCACACATCACCACACATCACACATCACCACATATCACACATCACCACACGTCACGCATCACCACACAACACCACACATCACACATGTTCAATCATCCAATTCAACACAAACATTGCACACCTCATGAATTACGTTCCATCTGTAAACATCTTACTCACAAATCACTTTCCACATACGTGCATGCCCACCTCACACATGTACACCCACACATGTGCTCACACATGTACACCCACACATGCTCACCCATACCTCACACATGTACACCCACACATGTGCACCCACACATGTGCACCCACACCTCACACATGTGTACCCTCACATGCTCACCCACATCTCACACATGTACACCCACACATGCACTCCCACACATTCTCACCCACATCTCACACATTCTCACCCACACCTTACACATTCTCACCCACACCTCATGGTGTACTCTGTAGATGACCACAACAGAGTATGTCTCAGTCAACTGGATGGGGAAGAGGGATCAGACTATATCAACGCATCGTATATTAATGTGAGTCCATCTCTGTGAGTGATGACATTGGAGCTATAAGGAGTGAGGACTTAGGAGCTATAGTGAGTGATGACATAGGAGCTATAGTGAGTGAGGACATAGGAGCTATAGTGAGTGAGGATATTGGAGCTATAGTGAGTGATGACATTGGAGCTATAGTGAGTGATGACATAGGAGCTATAGTGAGTGATGACATAGGAGCTATAGTGAGTGAGGACATTGGAGCTATAGTGGGTGATGACATAGGCGGTATAGTGAGTGATGACATTGGAGCTATAGTGAGTGATGACATAGGAGCTATAGTGAGTGATGACATTGGAGCTATAGTGAGTGATGACATTGGAGCTATAGTGAGTGATGACATAGGAGCTATAGTGAGTGATGACATAGGAGCTATAGTGAGTGAGGACATTGGAGCTATAGTGGGTGATGACATAGGCGGTATAGTGAGTGATGACATTGGAGCTATAGTGAGTGATGACATTGGAGCTATAGTGAGTGATGACATTGGAGCTATAGTGAGTGATGACATTGGAGCTAGGATGAGGATGTAGCAGATTGGATCAAATGTGATTTACACGTCCAGTTCTAGACACATCCGAAGCAAATACACTACCCAAAGGTGAGGCAGACTTAGTTTCCCAAAATTTACTAACCACATTATGGATACCATTGGAAATTAAGTTTGCCTCACGTCTGAATCACATCCTTTGGCTAGTGTAGTGGATTTGTTTTGTATGTGTCTAAAATTGGCTGTGTGCTATTTATATCTGCACGGTATATGCCAGGTGGGAGTTCATTAATATGTCCGGTCAACATATCTAATTATACACACGACCAGACATATCAATGAGAAATGTGCTCTTCCATCCACCTACTCACACCTACACACCTCACACCTACACTCTTATGCCATGACATTGCACAATTACACCCTCACTCCATACTTACACTACACCTTCACACTACCCACACACCTCACACTACACCCCCACACACCTCAACAGGGCCACAACCAGATGCATGCTTACATAGTGGCCCAGGGTCCCATGCCATCCACTGTGAGGGACTTCTGGAGGATGGTTTGGCAGGAGAAGGTGAACACCATAGTCATGTTGACCCAGTGCAATGAGGGAGGGAAGGTAGGACACGCCCTCCCCTCTTCCCCAGTCTTATGTGTCCGCCCATATCATGTGTAGCGTAAATGTGAGCAGTACTGGCCAGACAATGTGGGAGGGACCATGGAACCATTCCCTGGTCTGAGGGTTACTCTTAACGATTCTATGACTTTTGCTGACTATCAAACTAAGAAAATGTCCGTCACCTACGTAAGTACAGTTCTCTTATCACTCACTATGGTAAAAATGTTGCCTTTGTCCAGTACCCATGTCATGTCCCTACCCGGTACCCATGTCATGTCCCTACCCGGTACCCATGTCATGTCCCTACCCGGTACCCATGTCATGTCCCTACCCGGTACCCATGTTATGTCCCTACCCGGTATCCATGTCATGTCCCTACCCGGTACCCATGTCATGTTCCTACCCGGTATCCATGTCATGCTCCTACCCGGTACCCATGTCATGTCCCTACCCGGTACCCATGTCATGTCCCTACCCGGTACCCATGTCATGTCCCTACCCGGTATCCATGTCATGCTCCTACCCGGTACCCATGTCATGTCCCTACCTGGTACCCATGTCATGTCCCTACCCGGTACCCATGTCATGTCCCTACCCGGTACCCATGTCATGTCCCTACCCGGTACCCATGTCATGTCCCTACCCGGTACCCATGTCATGTCCCTACCCGGTACCCATGTCATGTCCCTACCCGGTACCCATGTCATGTTCCTACCCGGTACCCATGTCATGTCCCAATGACCTGGTACCTCTGCTCTCCATTTAGAATGGTTCTGAGCCTCTTAGGGTGTCCCACTTCCAGTTCCTCGGTTGGCCAGACCACGGGGTGCCTCACTACACCACCTCCATCATTGGCTTCATCCAACGTGTGCGCAGTGAACACAGACAAGATGGTCCCCCCATGGTGGTCCACTGTAGCGCTGGCGTGGGGAGGTCTGGGGCCTTCATCATCCTGGACTACCTTATAAGGCGCATGACGGACACCGTGAACATACAGGAGTGTCTGGCCGCCATCAGGGAGCAGAGAGCAAGCATGATCCAGACACTGGTAGGTGTCAGGGGAACACTGGCCACTTGAGATGACATGGGCATCACAGGATTTGACCCTGCCTCCATTTCCCTCCCCTCCCATCCCTCCCACAAGTTTGTCCATTTTCACCTCTTCTTTCTGCGCTCTACCTTAATCCTTCCCTCTCTCCCTCTCCCTCCCCTCTCACCCTCCCTCCCTCCCTCTCCCTCCCTCCCTCCCCTCTTTCCCTCCCTCCCCTCTCTCCCTCCCTCCCTCCCCTCTCTCCCTCCCTCCCTCCCCTCTCTCCCTCCCTCCCTCTCTCCCTCCCTCTCCCTCCACCCTCTCCCTCCACCCTCTCTCTCACTTCTCTCTCTTCCTTCCTCTCCACAGGCCCAGTATGTGTTCATCCATGATGCCCTCAATGAACTGATCACATGTGGGGACACTCACGTGGAAGGCTCTGAACTTCCTGCCAAGATGGCCAAGATGCGTGAACTGGATCCTTCCACCAATGCTACAGGATTTCACGAACAGTTCGAGGTAACAAGTTATTATCTTGGGTGGTGTTTTTCAACTAACCCGATCCAGAACCAGTACCTAATTGGTCATAAATTGTGTTATGTATGCACTAATGGTCTGGTCATTTGTTGTTGAAAAACCTTGAATGATTATAAAGAATTAGATGTTTTGAGAGGCACCAAAACAGCAAAGCAAAACAAATGACCAACCAGGTGGCAAAGTAACACACTAATTCATTCAGGGGTACCGCACGCACGCACACGCACACACACACACACACACACACACACACACACACACACACACACACACACACACACACACACACACACACACACACCTGCCCCTACATAGCTGGTAGAAATAGCATCTTCACATATCATGAGTGTGGTCCCCACATTTTATGGGTCTGGGACCCTCCCCAACATTTCGTACATGTATATCCTGGGTCCATTAATTTTAATACCACATAGATCAGAAATACAAGGAGATTTGAACTCCCTCCATTGTATCTCAATCAGACACACTGTTGGCTCATTGCATGGTTCAGTAGTTCCACCATCTACACCTATAGGTGTTGGTTGTAGAGGTACAAATAGTTTTTAGAATAAAATTACTCATTCTTGATTGGTGCAAAAAATGTACGCCATGAGGTCAGAAACTCTCGCTGTACGATTAAATAGAAATGGTTAAGTGGTGTTGCCTTGGGCAGATTTCAAGGAACTATCCATCAGATTGAGTCATTTATTATCAACACCATTCCAAAACGAAGTATTAATCACAAATGAATGGGCTTTCTTGATTACAATTTATTTTTCCGTCATAGAAACGAGTTATTAATATCCACAAAGCCTTCCCTCCTCCCACATATCCCCATAGCCTTCCCTCCTCCCACATATCCCCAAAGCCTTCCCTCCTCCCACATATCCCCATAGCCTTCCCTCCTCCCACATATCCCATAGCCTTCCCTCCTCCCACACTTATTATGGACACCACATAATTATGTCATCTCAATGATACATGAGGTTTGGCTATCTGTTTTTTGACTACCAGTACTTAGACACCAGTATCAAGTACTAAGACCATGAGTGTTTGAAAGGTGACCTTTTGTGAGTGTTTGAAAGGTGACCTTTTTGCTGTTGTAGCTTCTGGAGAAGGTCAGTCACAAGCCAAATAATAGTGACACGTCTGAAGCCAGGCAGGAGTTCAACAATGAAAAGAACAGATATCCTGATCGACTGCCAAGTAAGGAGGTGGAACATATCATTAATGCATTCCCTATTCTGAATCCACCTTTCCTCCTCCCCTTCCCTTCTTTCTTCCCTCTTCTTCTCCCCTCCCGTTCCTTCCCTTCCCTTCCCCCTTTCTTCCCTCTTCTCTCCTCCCTCCCATCATCAGATAACCGTGACCGAGTGCGTCTCAAGGCCACAGGGGTGGGGGCACAAGGAGGAGAGTACATTAATGCCAGCTTTATTGATGTCAGCCTCCTTGACTTTTGTGTTTCCATGGTAACGGTTACTTTGGTCCCCTCCTCCCCACAGGGTTACAAGTTGCGCAATGCCTACATAGCTGCCCAAGCCCCTCTTGTGAACACTATGAATGACTTCTGGAGGATGGTGTGGGAGTTCAAGAGCATGACCATTGTCGTGTTGTGTCGTCTGGATGAGGTAACGCGTCTTCTATTTAATGAACACCGTGTTACCACCTCCCCCCCTCCCCTCTCCATCCCTAGCAAGGGGTCGATATGACCAAGTTGTGGCCGTTAAGGGCTGGGGAGTCCTACTCATTTGGCAAGCTGTCAGTTAGTTTAGACAAAAATGATGACGACAACATCTACAAGCTGCGTCT
The DNA here is from genome assembly GCA_963681505.1 of Eunapius fragilis. Taxonomy (NCBI): domain Eukaryota; kingdom Metazoa; phylum Porifera; class Demospongiae; order Spongillida; family Spongillidae; genus Eunapius; species Eunapius fragilis. Next base: position 7,968,894 of record OY811980.1, on the reverse strand, counting down.
CAAAGATGAAAAGGTTTGCGCACTCCTCTAGGTAGCCATGGTGACTGCCTCCTCCCCCACCCTTCCACAGGAACTCTCCCAGCAGCTCCAGGTGACCCTGTTCCACCACCCTGGGTGGCCTGAGATGGGCTGTCCTGAAGAGACCAAATCAGTCATCTCTATAGCTGACTCTGTTGTAAAGGCACAGATGCAGTGTGGAAACAGCAGCAACAGTGGCAAATACATCACTGTTGTGTGCAAGTGAGTGTGTGTGTGTGTGTCATCACATTATCACCATCACACATCAGTGATTGCATATTTAGTGTTATTGGGGTGGCATTTTAAATTAATGCACATTGACCAATTCCTGGTCCCCCCCCCCCCCCCCCCAGTGATGGCATGGGTCGTACTGGTACCTTCATCACCATCCATGCCATGATGGAGAGACTTAAGACTGAACATGTGGTGGACTTCTTCCAGTTCATCAAGTCCTCAAGGATAAGACGACCTAACTTTGTCAGCAATGTGGTAAGTTTACCTTCAATGTACACACCTCTACATGTGGGTGGTACATGTATACCTTCAGTGTTGTACCCACCTCTATACATATGGGTGGTACTCATGTGGGTGGTACCTTCAATGTTGATAACAGGTTAAGTGTACTTTCAATATAAACTTTTCCTTCCACAAATGCACACTGTTTGTTTTGTATCCCCATGGAGGTATATTCATGACTTAAAAATAGAAAGAATTGCCCCTATTGTACAGGTGATGTGGCAGTGATGTAATGTATCACTGCTGAATGATCCTGCCCATTTTGGTCACACACACACACACACACACACACACACACACACAGCTAGATGGTTAGTTATTTACTTGCATATCTCTGTGTAGCTATGGGGTGGTATGGAACCACCATAATGCCTTATAAGGTATCAGCACTTGTAGAAGGCGTGGCCTCATAAGACACACCCAAACATAACCTTCTGTCCTCTGCAGGAGCAGTATGCCTACTGCCATGAGGTCATTGCTGACTACGTGGAGATGAACATTGCTTACGCCAACTTCCAAGACATGAGCAAACCCAAGTAGTCCCCAGACCATCCACTCCAAATACCTCTCCTCCTGGGAACCAAGGGGACAGCACACACTCTTTTGTAGCATTACTGGTGTGTGTGTGTGTGTCCTCACCTAATCCCTTTACCGTAGCCATTTGTATGTTGAGATAAAAATATGAGGATTGTCATCGTCTGGTATTACGTCATCGCTATGCATGATGTCATTAGATTTTACTACGCCGTTGCACCTACATGGCTTTCAGAATGCGTAGGTCTTCCGCCTAGCTAACACATTCCGCCCTGATCGGGGGCGCAGCACAAGTAGGGGTTTACCAGTTATTGCGTGAATGCTACTTTGGGCTCTCTATGTAGCCGGCGCGGTCTAACAGAAAGAGTCTATATTAAAGGTTAGCCTGTGGCTACATACATATCTAGCTAGCTCTAGACCGCCATATAACGCTGCATGCGCGTTGTACACACAAAATGCCAAGAGGTAGCCATACAACTCACAGCTACACCGCCTACGCACCGCGTTGTTCAGGTGAGAAGATAGGTTACACGCTCCCGTATCTACGCATGTATTATTTGCATATGAAAATGAAGCTTGAATCAAAGCATAATAATAATTGAGTATTTAAAAAAAAAATTGATATATAATTATTGTAGATCGGTTTTTTATTTTTATTTTTTGTCAATAGATATTTTTTAAAGTATGCAGATAGATGGAATAGTGTCCAGCAAAATCACCTTTATGATACATTATCAAATTTTCCCCACCATGACAAAAACATTCTAAGAAGGCAGGGAGGTAATTAGAGAGGGAGGGTAATGGAGGGAAAGGGAGGCGTGGGTAAAGGGATAAAGCAGGTAATATGGTTGGGAGAGTGGTGTGGTGAGGAAGTACATGCATGCACTAATGGTACCAAAAGTTATGTCATTTCTAACTGTGTACGTTAGTGGTCTAGGAGGTATACATAAATATCCTTTCCTCTTCCTTCCTCCCCTTCCCTTCCCTTCCCTTCCCTCCTCCCCTTCCCTTCCCTTCCCTTTCCTCCTCCCCTTCCCTTCCCTTCCCTCCTCCCCTTCCCTTCCCTTCCCTTCCCTCCTCCCCTTCCTTCCCTTCCCTCACCTCCCTCCCTCTCCCTTCCATCCTCCCCTACCCTCCTCCCTACAGCTACCCCAATGTCCACAAAGCACATCATCCTAAAAGTGTTCATCATACTGATGATGACATGGCTAGGTAAGAGAAGTTGCTCATTGGTAGATGGTGCATGGGTGTGTGACTAACCACTGTCCAGGGCTGGTTATATTGGGTGGAGGGTGTGGTCATGATACAACAGCACAGTAGGCATGTAGCTATAGCAATACATGTGCATGACCTAGTGAACCTAGGCTGGGTGGGTGGGTGATAAAGGTTTGTTTTGTGTTTATGTTATAAGAATGTAACAGAGCATGAAATGTATGATGAGCGTGCATGCGTGGTGTGGAACTTGGTGTTGTGTACATAAAGATTATTGCAAGAATGATCAACACATGACTACATTTTATTTACCACATCTCATAACTATACACCCCCCCCCATCCCCCAGGCCAGACTGCTGGGATCACATGGAATGGCATTTCTGTAGCCAACAACAGTCTGGTGACCCTCTCAGTGGTCCTGCAGAGAGTGAATGTAGTACCTAACCCACGATATCCTCTGGTGTGTGAGAATATAACAGTTGGTCAGTGGTATCAGCCAAACGGAGACCTGTTTCCACTAGCAACACTAGACCCTACAACTACCCCTGGAGGTTTGGGTCAACGAAATGTGTCACGAGGAGTAGAGCTGTATTTTGGAAGTCCTTATGACTTCCCACATGGTGTTCAATGTTGTACCAATACCGCCATCACACTCTGTGTTGGAATGTACTCTGATCTCACACTAGCAGCATCATCAGGCATAGCTGCATCAGGCACCATGGGCTATACTCTCTCTGTAGCAGCCACTTGTAAGTAGAGAGGAAAGTACATCACATGTGTTATGGAAGTGTTGACTCTCCCACAGATGGTCCTAACATCACAGGAGGTGTCCAGTTTCAGCAGTTGACACCTACAAATGTTGATCCACCAGTGTTCCAGTTGACCTGCACCAGCACTAGTTCTCCTCCTACAACTGTGCAGTGGACCATCAATGGAAGTCCAGTGAATGGTGGTAACTATGCTTCCTCTCAGATAGTGACAGATCGACCAACATCTACTTACAACAACACCCTGACTGTGACTGGGAGAGCACCTGGGATGTACACATGCACTGTCATCACTACCTGCTCACCAGTGTGTGGAGGTACAAGGTTTACTCCTCAAAGATCCACTACCTCATCCCTCAATGTATCAGGTAAGTACTACCTATGAAGAGTGTCTTGTAACTATAGACATGTACCTCTATACAGGTCCTCCTGCCCCACCCACTGGTGTCACTGCTGTGCAGTCTGGTCCCACATCTGTCAGTGTCTCTTGGACTGCACCAACCTCAGGTGGTCCAGTGAGCAGATATGATATCTACTATGTGGTTAATGGAGTCCCAAGTACAAGTGGTGGTTCAACCACTTCTACCTCTTATGTCCTAACCAACCTTCAAGTTGGGGTTCAGTACAACATCTCTGTCATAGCTGTGGGCACTTATATGCCATCTCAGAGTGCTGCCTTCATAGGTAATTCCACTAATATGGGATGTGAGCAATTGCAGCTAATTTAGTTAATTGTCCTTAACATTTATATAATGCTACAGTTTTCATGTGTGTAAATCATAATGATGTGTGTGTGTGTGTGTGTGTGTGTGTGTGTATGTGAGTGCTGGTCCCTGCAGAAGGTATACCATATTCGATCCAAACACAAACAAACTTCATAAAGCATTAAATATACATGCACACCTACATAAGATCAGGATGTTCGCCCACATGTAGGCTTTTTAAAAACTTTCTTTGTACGTTTTCTCTTTGCGCGTATGGGTCCAAGGATAGATTTGATATGTTATATACTAGTGTATCATCCCATCAAATGGTTTTTTAATTTGCTACACCGTGCTCACGTGCTTAAAGTGTAGAATGACAAAATGTGCCAACATTTGGCCACTAACATGAAATGCTGACTCTTAAAAACATTCACATGTGCAATCATCAGTATGTGTGTGTGTATGTGTGTGTGTATGTGTGTGTGTGTGTGTGTGTGTGTGTGTGTGTGTGTGTGCATGTCTATGTGTGTGGGACCACTAGCTGATCATGTTTGTATGTCCGGTACTACTTTGTATTTCATCAATCCAAAACGAACTTTTTTTACTTTAGTATACTTCAGACTTCAATACAATATACTTATACTAAATGTGCAGTAGATCTGTATCTTAGCAAGTTTTCCTCCTACACAGCATTAGGTAGTGTGTCCCTCACTGGTAATGGGACCACACCCACTGCTGGGTCACCATATACACTCACCTGCACTGTTCCAGTCATTGGATGGAATGGATCACTGACCATCCAACTGACAGCTCCAAATGGAAGTGTGCTCACCAGCAATGTGGTATCAGCTAGTCCAGAGATGAACTACATACTCCAGTGGCCATTCTCCACTCTACGCACATCTGATGGAGGACAGTACTCATGTGTTTGCAGTGGACTTACATTCTCTTCAAATTCATCATACACCTTGGCTGTCATAAGTTAGTACTTGCATAAGTGGATGTATTATAAATGGTGGATTGCTATACAAAATAGGTACAGATAATTCATAATTGCATACATGAATTATAATACATTCAATGGTACAACCGCAATGCCTAATAATACACATATTACTTACTAAACCTACTTATAACATTAAACATCACTAATGTCTAACATAATTGCAACATTAATATTACTATTTAGTATAAATTAGCATTTATCTTAATGCATTAACCTCTCCCCCAGTCCCTCCTCCCATCATCACTACCACTGGTGTACCTAATAAAGTTGCCATTGCTGGAAGCAACCTCACCCTGACCTGTAATATCCAGTTGGATCCATCAGTGGACAGTACAGTGATGGTGAACAGTACATGGACTGCACCAGGAGGAGCTACCCTCAGTGGTAGTAATCCTTCATTGACTGGGTCATCCTACCAGAGCACACTGATGTTGACTTCACTGGGGACTGGAGATGCTGGGAACTATATCTGTGGAGTGTCAGTCACTCCCATTAACTCACCGTTCATCATTGGACCAATGAAAAGGAACGTCTTAAATATAGGTAACTAAAGACCATTTTCAGCACGGTTAATTTCATAGCATTATTTATCTCATTCAGTTTCAGTACACACAGTAAACATCACCACATCAGGCAGTCCAGTGGCAGGACAGATGTACACACTCATCTGTAATGGAACACTGGTGGGGAACACTTCACTCACTCCTGTGGTGACATGGTGGAACTCAACTGGAGTGGTTACCAGTGGAAATGGCATCACTGTATCCAATGGGAGCCTCACATTTAACCCTCTGCGCACCTCTCATGGAGGACAGTACACCTGTCAGTCTGTAGTCACTTCAGTGAATACTTCAACAGCCACAGCAAACACAAATGTCATTGTACAAAGTAAGACATCATGAAGGGTGTGCATACATATTGTACGAAGTAAGAGAACATGTTATTACTGATATGCCTGTACTAGTCATGTTATTACTGATATGCCTGTACTAGTCATGTTAGTACTGATATGCCTGTACTAGTCATGTTATTACTGATATGCCTGTACTAGTCATGTTATTACTGATATGCCTGTACTAGTCATGTTATTACTGATATGCCTGTACTAGTCATGTTATTACTGATATGCCTGTACTAGTCATGTTATTACTGATATGCCTGTACTAGTCATGTTAGTACTGATATGCCTGTACTAGTCATGTTATTACTGATATGCCTGTACTAGTCATGTTATTACTGATATGCCTGTACTAGTCATGTTATTACTGATATGCCTGTACTAGTCATGTTATTACTGATATGCCTGTACTAGTCATGTTATTACTGATATGCCTGTACTAATCATGTTATTACTGATATGCCTGTACTAGTCATGTTATTACTGATATGCCAGTACTAGTCATGTTATTACTGATATGCCTGTACTAGTCATGTTATTACTGATATGCTTGAACTAGTCATGTTATTACTGATATGCCAGTACTAGTCATGTTATTACTGATATGCCAGTACTAGTCATGTTATTACTGATATGCCTGTACTAGTCATGTTATTACTGATATGCCTGTACTAGTCATGTTATTACTGATATGCCTGTACTAGTCATGTTATTACTGATATGCCTGTACTAGTCATGTTATTACTGATATACCTGTACTAGTCATGATATTACTGATATGTCTGTACTAGTCATGTTATTACTGATATGCCAGTACTAGTCATGTTATTACTGATATGCCTGTACTAGTCATGTTATTACTGATATGCTTGTACTAGTCATGTTATTACTGATATGCCAGTACTAGTCATGTTATTACTGATATGCCTGTACTAGTCATGTTATTACTGATATGCTTGTACTAGTCATGTTATTACTGATATGCCAGTACTAGTCATGTTATTACTGATATGCCAGTACTAGTCATGTTATTACTGATATGCCAGTACTAGTCATGTTATTACTGATATGCCTGTACTAGTCATGTTATTACTGATATGCCTGTACTAGTCATGTTATTACTGATATGCCTGTACTAGTCATGTTATTACTGATATGCCTGTACTAGTCATGTTATTACTGATATGCCTGTACTAATCATGTTATTACTGATATGCCTGTACTAGTCATGTTATTACTGATATGCCAGTACTAGTCATGTTATTACTGATATGCCTGTACTAGTCATGTTATTACTGATATGCTTGAACTAGTCATGTTATTACTGATATGCCAGTACTAGTCATGTTATTACTGATATGCCAGTACTAGTCATGTTATTACTGATATGCCTGTACTAGTCATGTTATTACTGATATGCCTGTACTAGTCATGTTATTACTGATATGCCTGTACTAGTCATGTTATTACTGATATGCCTGTACTAGTCATGTTATTACTGATATACCTGTACTAGTCATGATATTACTGATATGTCTGTACTAGTCATGTTATTACTGATATGCCAGTACTAGTCATGTTATTACTGATATGCCTGTACTAGTCATGTTATTACTGATATGCTTGAACTAGTCATGTTATTACTGATATGCCAGTACTAGTCATGTTATTACTGATATGCCTGTACTAGTCATGTTATTACTGATATGCTTGTACTAGTCATGTTATTACTGATATGCCAGTACTAGTCATGTTATTACTGATATGCCAGTACTAGTCATGTTATTACTGATATGCCAGTACTAGTCATGTTATTACTGATATGCCTGTACTAGTCATGTTATTACTGATATGCCTGTACTAGTCATGTTATTACTGATATGCCTGTACTAGTCATGTTATTACTGATATGCCTGTACTAGTCATGTTATTACTGATATGCCTGCATAATATGCCTATACTAATCATTTGGTATTTTCTGAGTTCATTGTGTAGCCAAAGTATATTCCTCCTCTTCAGTCCCTCCACCCACTGTCAAGGTCTACATACCCAACCAAGTTGCCATTGCTGGCAGCAACCTCACCCTGACCTGTAATATCCAGTTGGACCCATCAGTGGACAGTACAGTGATGGTGAACAGTACATGGACTGGACCAGGAGGAGCTACCCTCAGTGGTAGTAATCCTTCATGGACTGGGTCATCCTACCAGAGCACACTGATGTTGACTTCACTGGGGACTGGAGATGCTGGGAACTATATCTGTGGAGTGTCAGTCACTCTCATGGCCTCACAGTACATCACAGGACCAATGGGAAGGAATGCATCCATCTTGGGTAGATAAATACATTGTTTATCACATAACGATTCTCATAGGATGTTTCTATCACCTTCAGTTTCAGTACACACAGTAACTATCACCACATCAGGCAGTCCAGTGGCAGGACAGATGTACACACTCATCTGTAATGGAACACTGGTGGGGAACACTTCACTCACTCCTGGGGTGACATGGTGGAACTCAAATGGAGTGGTTACCAGTGGAAATGGCATTACTGTATTGAATGGCATCCTCACATTTAACCCTCTGCGCACCTCTCATGGAGGACAGTATGTCTGCCAGTCTACACTAAGTTCACCATTCAGTTCAACAACCACAGCCACGAGTGTGTCTGTTCTAAGTAAGTGATTAGAGTGTTAGTAGTGAGCTCTAATTACTGCCTCCCCCTCCCTCAGTCCCTCCTCCCACTGTTACCATCACCTCCACACCCATCACATCCTCATACTATGCTGGTACACCACTCAACCTCACCTGTAATGTTCAGCTCATCCCACAAGTGGACACTCCTGTCACCTTTAACTCCTTGTGGACTGGACCAGGAGGACAGATCTCCAGTGGTGTTGGTAGAGTCTCCCACTCCTCTGGTATCAATCAGACCACTGTACAGTTCTATCCTCTCAACACCAGTGATACTGGAGTGTACAACTGTTCAGTTAGTGTTTCTGCATCAGGTCAGCAGTATGTGGACACCTCAATAGCTGTCAGTTCTTCCACATCACCAATCACAGTGAAAGGTCAGTAGATGTTAGAGCAGGTGACACTTGATGTTCACCATCCACCCCTCCTCCCTCACAGCTCTCCCTGCTCCTCAGGTGACCATCACTCCGTCAGGGAGCTCCACTGCAGGAAGTCCATACACACTCACATGTACAGTGATGGTAGTAAATGGACTGGTAGTTGTTCCTCAGGTGATGTGGTTGAAGAATGGAGCAAGTGTAGTTGTAGGGAATGGCATCTCAGTGACTCCTGGAGTGGTCTCAGCTAACACAACAACCCTCACTCTCCAATTCAACCTTCTCCGCACATCTGATGGAGGACAGTACTCCTGTTTTGCCAATGTCTCTCTCCCAATAATATCCATCACAAGTCTCTTCAATATCTCCTCTGTCAATCTGACTGTTCAAAGTGAGTCATGGTGTTATTTTCCTAGTTGCCTTACCCTTCCCTCCTCCCCAGTCCCTCCACCCACAGTGACAATCACTGCAGTACCCAGCCAGGTCATCACTGTGGGAGATGGTCTCACCCTGACCTGTAATATCCAGTTGGACCCATCAGTGGACAGTACAGTGATGGTGAACAGTACATGGACTTCACCAGGAGGGGCCATTATCACTGGGACCATAGGCAACATGGCTGCTACCAGTGCCATTCAAACCTCTCCATTCACCTCAACCCTAATGATCACCATGGCTACCATCAGTAATGGAGGGACATATGTGTGCTCTGCTGTGGTGTCTCCACAGTCACCCTCACCTTACATCACCCCAAGCGCTGGGGGGAGTGGTCTAACGCAGGTGTACATAGGTGAGTGTGTGAGCCAATGAGTGTACGGATGTCATGTAGTCACATGACTAGGTCGTGTGGAGGTCACATGGAACAACACACAGCTTCGTAATAACAGTGTCCTAATGATCTCTACCATGATGACGTACAGAGTACTGTGTAACAGTACTGTATCCAACACCACTGCCCAGTGGATTGGTCCCATGGGGATGTTCACTGTGGATGGTCTCACGAATAGAACTAACCAAACAGGAGGAGAGTTGGTCATCAATGGAGGGGACATGTTTGATGAGGGAGTGTACACCTGTGAGGTCATGGTGGCTAAAAGTGCCATTATCAAAGTGTTCCTTGGAATATACAGCTATGCTCCTGGTATGGGTGTGGGGAGGAGGATGTGGTATGTGTCAGTAACTGGCTATGATCCACTCTTTCACCCACCACACCTCACTCACCCCACCGTACCCCTCCCTCCATTTTCTGTACCCACCACCTCACTCTTCATCATCACTTTCCCTCCATCCAACACCTCACTCTCCTACCTACCCTACCCTCCACCACACCAACCTACTACACCCTCCTCCACATCCACCCATCACCACACCCTCCACCGCACCCCTCAACCACACTCCTCCACCACACCCCCTCCACCCCTCAGGTGCCCCCCCATTGATCACCTCAGAGATGTCCTACAGGCTTCAGACACCACTCAATGTTGATCCTCCAGTGTTCCAGCTAAACTGTACCAGCAGAGGCCTCCCAGCCACTGATGTGGTGTGGACTGTGGGTGATGTCACCTCTAATGATGGCATTAGGAATCAGGTAGTGAGCAATCCAGAGACTGCAGAGTACATCAACACCCTCACCATAACTGGGAGGAGAAATGGAACATACCAGTGCAATGTTACATCGCTGGATAGCAGTGGGGGTGTGGTTAATATGATATCAAAGAGCCTGTACATTGAAGGCAAGTTTAAGCCCCTGTGTGTGCATGTGAGTGTGTGTGAGTGTGTCTGCTTGATAAGGTGAGTGCATTTGTGAAGTGTGTTATCAGTGAGTGTTATGGTGATGTCCATGTGTGATGTATGAGTGCCATGAATTGATGTGTGATGTTAGCACACAGTCCCCTTCCTCTCTCCTCAGCTGCTCCTGGTCAGCCTGCTGATGTCACAGTCTCACAGACCGGTCCCGGGCTAGCCCGGGTGTCCTGGGGAGCTCCACCCACCCCTGGGGGCACGGTGATCAAGTACGTGACCTACTACGCGGGGTCTGTTGGACAAGAAGGGAACAACACGTACCTTGATTTATCTGGTCTCCAAGGCAACCTGCAAGGAGGGGGCTCTGTTAATGTGACAGTAATAGCTGTGGGCCCCTCCCTCCCATCAGTGGGGACCACTGTTGTCTACAGAGAAGGTGGGTGTGTACCTGTTATAGCAAAGTGCCCCCCGGGGGGAGTAGGTTGACTACCCCACCCACCCCCCAGGGGTACCAGGTGAGGGGGTTATTACATAACTCATCCCTTACTGTAGTGATCCGCTCTGTGGTCATACAAGGGGGCGGAGCTTCCGTTGCTGCTGGTACTGCATTCTCACTAACTTGCACCGTAACCTTGGCAACAGCTGGACCAGTAAACATCAGTTGGAGAGACCCCTCAGGCTATACAGTGCTCAGTGGATTGAACCAGAGCAGTCCATCCAATCTAACTATCAGCAAGGCGGCCATTTTCTTCTCTGAGGCAGGCAACTACACATGTATGGCTACTACAGGACCTCACCAGTCATATGCAGTGGCCACCATTATGGTGCAGAGTGAGTCCTTAGGTCATGAGTATCACCTCATGTTAGGGTACCTAGTGGGTCATGAGTATCCCCTCATGTTAGGGTACCTAGTGGGTCATGAGTATCACCTCATGTGAGGGTACCTAGTGGGTCATGAGTATCACCTCATGTGAGGGTACCTAGTGGGTCATGAGTATCACATCATGTTAGGGTGCTAGTGGGTCATGAGTATCACCTCATGTGAGGGTACCTAGTGGGTCATGAGTATCACCTCATGTTAGGGTACCTAGTGGGTCATGAGTATCACCTCATGTTAGGGTATGTAGTGGGCATGAGTATCACATCATGTCAGGATGTGTGGTGGATCATGTATGTTGTGAATTGAGGGTGGTCATCACCTCATCATACCTACACCCACAGATGCCTCAGATCCTCTGGTGTCAATATCACCACCATCACTGGCTACCATGGCAGCTGGACAAAACACTGAGATTGTGTGTGTGGTGAGCCATGTGAATGGTCTGACCACACCCCCTGAGGTGTCCTGGACAAAGAATGGATTGGCTGTGAATGGGAGGGACGGAGTCACGACTGGTACCCCCATCACCATGGGAAACACCTCCACATCCTCCCTCATATTTGCACCGCTCACCACCTCTGATGGGGGTGTCTACACCTGCTCTGTAACCATCACACTACAGATCAACAATGGAACCTTCATTGAACTAAGAGGGTCTAACATCACTCAACTAGCAGTTAAGGGTAAGGCCATGTGCAGTGATAGATGAGTACCTGACATGGTAATCACTTCCCTCAGTCCCTCCTCCCACTGTCACCATCACTTCCACACCCATCACCTCCTCATACTATGCTGGTACACCACTCAACCTCACCTGTAATGTTCAGCTCATCCCACAAGTGGACACTCCTGTCACCTTTAACTCCTTGTGGACTGGACCAGGAGGACAGATCTCCAGTGGTGGTGGTAGAGTCTCCCTCTCCTCTGGTGTCAACCAGACCACTGTACAGTTCTATCCTCTCAATACCAGTGATACTGGAGTGTACAACTGTTCAGTTAGTGTCTCTGCATCAGGTCAGCAGTATGTGGACACCTCAATAGCTGTCAGTTCTTCCACATCACCAATCACAGTGAAAGGTCAGTAGATGTTAGAGCAGATGGCACTTGATGTTCACCATCCACCCCTCCTCCCTCACAGCTCTCCCTGCTCCTCAGGTGACCATCACTCCATCAGGGAGCTCCACTGCAGGAAGTCCATACACACTCACATGTACAGTGATGGTAGTAAATGGACTGGTAGTTGTTCCTCAGGTGATGTGGTTGAAGAATGGAGCAAGTGTAGTTGTAGGAAATGGCATCTCAGTGACTCCTGGAGTGGTCTCAGCTAACACAACAACCCTCACTCTCCAATTCAACCCTCTCAACACATCTGATGGAGGACAGTACTCCTGTATAGCCAATGTCTCCCTCCCAGTAATATCCATCACAAGTCTCTTCAATATCTCTTCTGTCAATCTGACTGTTCAAAGTGAGTCATGGTGTTATTTTCCTAGTTACCTTACCCTTCCCTCCTCCCCAGTCCCTCCACCCATAGTAACCATCACTGCAGTACCCAGCCAGGTTATTATTGTGGGAGATGGTCTCACCCTGATCTGTAATATCCAGTTGGACCCATCAGTGGACAGTACAGTGATGGTGAACAGTACATGGACTGCACCAGGAGGAGTTACCCTCAGTGGTAGTAATCCTTCATGGACTGAGTCATCCTACCAGAGCACACTGATGTTGGCTTCAATGGGGACTGGAGATGCTGGAAACTATATCTGTGGAGTGTCAGTCACTCCTATGGCCTCACAGTACATCACTGGACCAATGGGAAGGACTGCCTCCATCTTGGGTAGCTAAATACATTGTTTACTGCATAACTATTATAAATTCTCTTATCTCCTTCAGTTTCAGTACACACAGTAAACATCACCACATCAGGCAGTCCAGTGGCAGGACAGATGTACACACTCATCTGTAATGGAACACTGGTGGGGAACACTTCACTCATTCCTGTGGTGACATGGAGGAACTCAACTGGAGTGGTTACCAGTGGAAATGGCATCACTGTATCCAATGGTAACCTCACATTTAACCCTCTGCGCACCTCTCATGGAGGACAGTATGTCTGCCAGTCTACACTAAGTTCACTATTCAGCTCAACAACCACAGCCATGATGAATGTCACTGTTCTAAGTAAGTGATTGGAGTGTTAGTAGTGAGCTCTAATTACTGCCTCCCCTTCCCTCAGTCCCTCCTCCCACTGTTACCATCACCTCCACACCCATCACCTCCTCATACTATGCTGGTACACCACTCAACTTCACCTGTAATGTTCAGCTCATCCCACAAGTGGACACTCCTGTTACCATAACTTGGTTCAAGGGACCATCAGTTATAACTATTGATGACTACACTACCATATCACTACTCTCCATGATCAGCTCCTCCTATGTCACCACACTCATGTTTAACCCTCTTGGTACTGCTGACAGCGGAGGGTACTACTGTAATGTCTCTGTTCTACCTGGGGCTCCCTATACCATCTCAGGAGTGGGAGGTGGTTCTCTGTCCCTTCAGGTCCTAGGTCAGTGCTACAAATACACTCCATTCATCCTCACCATCTCTGGTCCCTTCCTCTTCCATCAGATCTTCCTGCTCCCAATGTCACCATCACTCCTTCCCTCCCTCTACCCTCCCTTGGTGCAATGTACTCACTAACATGTCAGGCCATGGTGGTAGCTGGTCTGGTATTACCTGTTAGTCTGACCTGGACCAGGATAGATGGATTGTACCTAGGATCCAGTGGGACACTCTCCCTAGGTCCTCTGACTATGTCTGACCTCACCTCATACAACTGTACTGCAGTGACAACCTTACCATATAAGGATATCTATAGGATAGGTTCATCAGCAGCAGATGTAGCTGTGAGAAGTGAGTTATGTCCACCTCCCCACACTCCATCACTTCACTCCCATCTGTCCATTTACAGTCCCAGGTGTGGTGAGTGGTCCATCAGTGGCTACACCATCAGATAGTACCTCTGTGATCAGTTGGAGTGCACCCCAGCAGACCTATGGACGACTAACAGGCTATGTCCTCTCCATTGTACAACTACTGGACTATGGTGTCCCTGTTAGTGGTACTGCAATGACCACCACTGTTGATGTCATCATGATGTCATATACTTGGAGTGGTCTAAGTGAGTATGCCTACACCACACCCACCAGTTTGATGTTTTAACCCTGTGTGCACCCAGATCCAGGAGTGCCCTACCAGACGTGCATTAGTGCAGTCAACCCACTTGGTCCTGGGGACTCGTGGTGCAAGGTCTTCTTCACAGTGGAGCAGGGTAAGCCATGATGTGACCTCATTAAAGGTGTGGCTATGACATCACCACGTACCCCTGTGTGTTCAGTCCCTAGTGTGGCCCCTGGGGGACTAAGGGTGTCAAGATCACCAGATGGTCTGAGCATGAACATCAGTTGGTCACCTCTGACCCTCTCACAGGCCAGAGGGTTTGTGGATTACGTCATCGTCTATGGACCAGTTGTGAAGACCATTCGTCAGGGTCAGATCTCTGTAACTACCAACATGACATCAGTGGTGGTCTCAGGGCTGGAGCCTTCAAAGGACTATTCTGTGACTGTCCGTGTTCAGACCAAAAATGGTATTCTTGGTCCCATTAGTAACAAGGCTACATCTCCCTCAGTACCTGTTTCAGGAGGCACAGGTATTGTGTGATGTGTGTGTGCTATGTGTGCCAGTGTGGTGTGTCTCATCTGATAGTGATGGACCCCACATTCCCTCCTACTTACCTCCTCCCCCTCTTCTTTTACACCTCCTTGCCTTCTTCTTTTACACCTCCTCCCCTTCCTTCCTTTACACCTCCTCCCCCTTCCTTCCTTTACACCCCTCCCCTTCCTTCCTTTAAACCCCTCCCCCTTCCTTCCTTTACACCTCCTCCCCCTCCTTCCTTTACACCCCTTCCCTTCACCTCCTCCCCCTTCCTTCCTTTACACCCTCCCCTTCCTTCCTTTAAACCCCTCCCCCTTCCTTCCTTTACACCCCTCCCCTTTCTTCCTTTAAACCCCTCCCCCTTCCTTCCTTTACACCCCTCCCCTTCCTTCCTTTACACCCCTCCGCTTCACCTCCTCCCCTTTCTTCCTTTACACCTCCTCCTCCTTCCTTCCTTTACACCTCCCCTTCCTTCCTTTACACCCCTCCCCTTCCTTCCTTTACACCCCCTCTCCCTTCACCTCCTCCCCCTTTCTTCCTTTACACCTCCTCCCCCTTCCTTCCTTTACACCTTCCTTTCCTTCCTTTATACCTCCTCCCCCTTCCTTCCTTTACACCTCCTCCCCCTTCCTTCCTTTACACCTCCTCCCCCTTCCTTCCTTTACATCAGGTTCAAGTGGTGGAATCATAGCAGCTGTAATCATTGTTGTCATGGTGATTATTGTTGTCGTCAGTATAGTCACTGCTGTCATAGTCATTAGGTACTTCCCCTTACATCACCTTTGTACATGTCTCAATGTCTTCTCTCCTGCAGGCACAGCCATAAGCGTAAAGCACATTACTCCAATTCTGTGGAAACCCGTGAGATGCAGAATATTACAAAGTCTGAGACAGCATCTGTCCAGTCACTGAGCCCTAGCGAAACAGAGGAGGGAAGGAAAGACCACACCCCTGCCAAAGACCAAAAGAAAGGTCTGCAGTGGGGGCGTGTGTCTTGACCAGTGTGTGGGTGGATCCTCTTAGCTGTGTGTGGGGGGGGGGGGGACGTGACCAATGTGTCTTAGATGTGGGGGCGTGACCAGTGTGTCTTAGATGTGGGGGCGTGGACCAGTGTGTCTTAGATGTGGGGGCGTGACCAGTGTGTCTTAGATGTGGGGGTGTGACCAGTGTGTCTTAGATGTGGGGGCGTGACCAGTGTGTCTTAGATGTGGGGGCGTGACCAGTGTGTCTTAGATGTGGGGGCGTGACCAGTGTGTCTTAGATGTGGGGGCGTGACCAGTGTGTCTTAGATGTGGGGGTGTGACCAGTGTGTCTTAGATGTGGGGGCGTGACCAGTGTGTCTTAGATGTGGGGGTGTGACCAGTGTGTCTTAGATGTGGGGGCGTGACCAGTGTGTCTTAGATGTGGGTGTGTGACCAGTGTGTCTTAGATGTGGGGGCGTGACCAGTGTGTCTTAGATGTGGGGGCGTGACCAGTGTGTCTTAGATGTGGGGGCGTGACCAGTGTGTCTTAGATGTGGGGGTGTGACCAGTGTGTGGGCGGGTCCTCTTAGATGTGGGGGCGTGTGTCTTGACCAGTGTGTGTGGGTGCGTAGATGCTGGCTGTGAAGCCGTACAGCTGAAGGACTTCAGTGAGCATGTTCGCCAGATGCACGAAGAGAAGGACAGAGGCTTTGCCAAGGAGTACCAGGTTAGGACAAACCAACTCTTGATTCCTCTGCTGTCACTTACTCCCTCCCTCCCCTCTCCCCTCTCCTTAAAACAGCTGATCCCATCACACCCTCTGGCGTCACGTAACACCTCTGCCCTCGAGTGCAACAGACCTAAAAACAGATTTGGCAATATCTTTCCATGTAGGGTGATGTCCTTGTAGGGTTATGTCCATGTATGGATGGGATGATGATCCTATTATAGTATAATGATCCATTTACGGCAGTGATCCATTTATGGCAGTGGTCCATTTACTTGTCCATGTTTGTAGCTTTAACTTTGTTTTGGAAGGGGAACATGTTTCATGTGTGTGTTTGCTGTTGGAGATGGACGATGGGGGAAGTAGGGGAGGGATGTGGGGAGGGGAGGGATGTGGGGGAGGGGAGGGATGTGGGGGAGGGGAAGGAAGTAGGGGAAGGGATGTGGGGGAGGGGAGGGATGTGGGGGAGGGGAGAGATGTGGGGGAGGGGAGGGATGTGGGGGAGGGGAGGGATGTGGGGAGGGGAGGGATGTGGGGGAGGGATGTGGGGGAGGGGAAGGAAGTAGGGGGAGGGATGTGGGGGAGGGGAGGGATGTGGGGGAGGGGAGGGATGTGGGGGAGGGGAGGGATGTGGGGGAGGGGAGGGATGTGGGGGAGGGGAGGGATGTGGGGAGGGGAGGGATGTGGGGGAGGGGAGGGGATGTGGGAGAGGGGAGGGATGTGGGGGGAGGGGAGGGATGTGGGGGAGGGGAGGGATGTGGGGGAGGGGAGGGATGTGGGGGAGGGTGGAGGCTGTGAGTATAGTGGACTTGTAAAAACATTAATATATGAGTACTTGGATCAGTATGCAGGTGGCCTCACTTCTCAACCTTCTACAGATGATGCCAGTAGAGTGAAGCTTGAACCTATCCCAGGTGATGAAGGGTCAGACTACATCAATGCCAGCTACATAGATGCAAGTCCACACTCTCACCAGCACTGGTGTGTGCTCATGTGTACACCCATGTCCTTATAGGGCTACGAACATAAAAACTGCTATGTTGCAGCTCAAGGTTGGTTACCATGGTAATTTGTGCATTGATCTGATGGTGCCATTGGAATAGGTCCCTTGGAACATACGGTGAAGGATTTCTGGAGGATGGTCTGGGAACTACACATCAGCTGTATCGTGATGTTGACAAAGTGCATTGAAGGTGGAAAGGTATGGGGACGAGAGGTACGGGGATGGGGACCAGAGAGGTATGGGATTGGGACCAGAGGTATGGGGATGGGGACCAGAAGAAGGTAATGGTTTTCAGAACTGCAGCCGCAGGACAATTACTTCATGGTTGACTTATGGTCATCTGTTAGTCAGCTAATGATCACCTGATAGGTATTCATGTGTTGTACCTTAATGTAGTGTTGATGAGTTACAGAGCATCATTGCATGGTATGCCATCTTTGCTACCCAAATTAGAGCCCCCCCCCTCCCCCTT
Source organism: Eunapius fragilis (assembly GCA_963681505.1). Lineage (NCBI taxonomy): Eukaryota > Metazoa > Porifera > Demospongiae > Spongillida > Spongillidae > Eunapius > Eunapius fragilis. Next base: position 7,950,654 of record OY811980.1, on the reverse strand, counting down.
TTACTTGCTGTATTTATTACACCTGACCCCTGTAGGCAAAGTGTGAGCAGTACTGGGCTGAGAGGCTTAATGAGTCCTTGGAGACAGACACCCTCACCATCAAGACTGTCTCCTACATACCCTGTGCTGACTATGAGATGAGAACCTTTGTCATAAAGAGTGTGAGTTTTAAGAGGGAGGGAGAGTGAGGGAGAGGGAAACCGTGTTACCAGGGCCAATAGATTACGAGCAGTACACACATGCACACGCCACACACCATATGTCTCTCTCCTCAGAAAGATGATCCATCCAAGGGTACTCTTAAACTCACCCACTTCCACTATACTGCCTGGCCAGACCACGGGGTACCCCAGTTTGCCACCTCCATCATTGACTTTGTGAGGAGAGTACAGAAGACCCATGACAAGAGCAAGGGGATTCCCCTAGTGGTCCATTGCAGTGCGGGGGTGGGGCGCACTGGGACCTTCATTGTACTGGACGCCATGATGGACAGGATGAAGAAAGAAGCCTCGCTGAGTGTGTGGGGCTTTGTGATGGAGATGAGGAAGAACAGAGTCATGATGGTGCAGACATTGGTCAGTTTAACCCCTTAGGTGCTTATTGGTGAAGTCAGGGCCACACCCCCATTGTAGGACCAGTATGTGTTCATACATGATGTGTTGGATGAGCTCATCACATGTGGTGAGACTGACGTCAGCTCAACGTACCTCTCCATGAAGATGAAGGAACTTAGCGGGAATGTGCCGGGAACGAACATGACAGGATATGAGGAACAGTTTATGGTACATACTATTGGGTGTTTGCAATGTGAAGGGTTTGAAAGGGACCCAGGGCCTTCCTTAGTAAGGCATAATATTTTAGGAAATTCCTTCTACTTAATCAAATTCTATCCAAAAATTTTTTTTTTGGTTGGCTGACTAAATGAATCAGTGCAGTGGGATAATATTTAGCTTTCATCTTGAATACGTGGGCCATTATCGCCATGTGGTAATTTTACATACAACTGTACATTGATTAGAAATGGCTCAATTTAGCAGTGATTTGATGAAATTTACTTCTTTAAGGTGTTGGAAAAAGTCAGTCGAGTACCAGCAGTGAATGAGCACTTTGAAGGCAGTGAGGCCTACAACAGAGAGAAGAACCGCTACCTGGACAGGCTGCCATGTATGGTCGTAATATTTTGAGTGTGCTGTAAATAGAATATGGCAATCACTTGTTCATTTGCCTGAATTAGATAATTTGAATCGATGTCATCTCAAGGCGAGTGATGAAGAAGGATCTGATTACGTCAATGCCAGCTTTGTTGACGTACGACCATGCGACCATATATGGGTGGATGGCCAATTCTAACTCATCTCCCTCCTCTAGGGTTACAAGCGGCGTAATGCTTACATAGCCACCCAGGGTCCTCTACAGAACACAGTGGAAGACTTCTGGAGGATGGTGTGGGAGTTCAAGAGCAGGGTCATTGTCATGCTGTGTCACCTGACAGAGGAAGGTCGTGAATCCTCTTACTGCTACTGGCCCACAGAGGAAGGGGAGACGCAAACATACGGAGGAATAACAGTGACCCTTCAATCTGAGGCCGTTACTGAGTCCCTGGTGGTCAGGAAGCTATACGTGAAGGAAGAGGTCAGCCTAACAGTGCTCCCCAACCCCTAGCCCACCAAGCTACCTTTCCTGCCATGGTGCCTACATGGTCTATTGGAAGTCCTATATTTAGCACTTTTGTATAACATTGCTAAAATAATTTTTTTCGTATCATCGTTGATCCCTTGTTCCCTTCCATTTTACACCACCATTGCCTTCATATCCTATACCACCACTTAAAAAAAAAATCTGTGCACTATGGGCAGAGATTATATATCTTTGCTATGGGTGATGGAGGTGATAATTGAATATTTTATGGCTTCAGTGCATTTTATTAGCAATGCACAACTTCCCACACTGTGATCAGACTATGGTTATGCAGACTATGGTTATGCAGACTATAACTGCTGATTAATACACATAATTGGATTATTTGCATTTGCATCAAAGTTAGTCATATATCATAGTCAGCCTGATAGTGTAAATGTGTGCTTCTTGGTGTTAATGTGCTCCCTTTACACTGATGGTGTTAATGTGCTCCCTTGTACACTGATGGTGTTAATGTGCTCCCTTGTACACTGATGGTGTTAATGAGTACTTGTGTGTTCTCTATACTAAAGGATGGATTTTTGCTGACTCAATTCCATTACATGGGTTGGCCCATTGGAGGTGTGGCCTCCAGCAGCTCCTCCCTCTTGGACCTCCTCCAGCAGCTGACCAAGGCTCAAATGAACAGCGGGAACAAACCAATCACTGTGATGTGCAAGTAGGTATTGCTATGACAACAGTGGTTTAAACCAGCCATGCAATACTTATACATTGCTTGTTTTCCCATGTACCCTCACTTCATCGTCCCTGCTCTCAACCCCACCCTCCGTACTCTCCCTACCCCACCCCCACTCCCTCCCACCTCCACACCCTCCTCCCTCACACCTCCACACCCCTATCAGTGATGGCATGGGACGTACTGGAGCTTTCATATGCATGCATTATGCTCTGGAGAGAATGAAGGTGGAGGGTGTGGTTGACATATTTCACTGCATCAAGGCTTCCAGGATCTTCCGTCCATATTTTGTACAGAATGTGGTAAGTACCAGTCCACACCACAGCACAATGTCTTGTCTTATGTCAGGGCCGTAGGCCAGGGAGTCAATGGGGTCGAACGACCCCCCCCTCCCGTAATGAAGGTCACCTGCCCCCCCCCCCCCCTCCCATAATGAAGGTCACCTGTCCCCTCCCTCCCATAATGAAGGTCACCTGTCACCTGCTATGTTCCTATAAGGAACGTAGCAGGTCACAGTGATTTGCTTCAATTCATGTACACTTGTTACGCATGATTTCAATGTACATGTGCGTTCCATAACATACCGCTGACTGTTTAATAATGCAACTTGTCTGCATTTAGAATAGGGTCACACATATCTGATTATCCGACCCCCCCCCCCCCCCCCCCTTCCCTTGAAGGTCTGGCTATGGCCTTGTATGTCCTTATTTCTCTATGGAGAGCATTTGCCTATTACCCTTGTCTCCTTATGTGGTGTGTCTATATCCCTTTCCTCACTCCAAATAACTAAGGCATTTGCTTATTACATCACATTTATTCACATCCTATTTAATGCCCATCTTCACAGGACCAGTACATCTTGTGCCATGAGGTGCTTGCAGAGTATGTCAGGAGCTTTGATAACTATGCCAACTTTAGGGAGTTAACAGCACCACACTAACTCGACCGAATACATTACTGTGTGTGTAATTTTCATGCATTTCTGCTGTTTGTGTGATTAAAATGTTTGTGCTGCATTATGCATGATACAATTGGAGGATACACCGGACATCGTGACGTTTTGCTAGTACAGTGGGTTGGAGTGCTTGCTGAAAAGAGGTACCAAAACAAGGAGCAAGGGGAGGGAGGGTGGAGGGATGGACACAGGTTCCACCCCTCATTTTACCATTTAATCAATATTCTGATTTCAACTTCGAACCTATACGTTGCCTTTTCCGTTGTTACTGTACAGCAATCAGTTTATAGACCAGCTGACATATTGGTCCCCAATTGGTACTGCAGCAGACCAGCAGCCTTTGACTTAATTGTGATTTCACCACTTAACACCAATGTCATTGCCGAAGCGGGGTTCACAGGGGGGTCAGCTGCATCTGCAGAAGTCAGGAAACACTCAGAAAATGATCAAAAGTGCGAAGAACTTGAATGGATCTGTGTGCCTCTAGCAGTTGAAGCCTATGGTGCATGGGGCATGGAAGCACAGCAAACCTTCTCATGTTTGGCCCGGCAGGCTCTCCATCAGAAGCAACCAGACCATTTCCAGGGTGGTTACAGACCTTTATGCTCATCTGAACATGTCACTAGTTAAGGCCAACTCCAGAGCTATATTCAGTAGAATTGCATTGTGATTTAGTTGTGCAGTGTAGTTGTGGGCACTCACACATCACACATGGACATCACCATAACACTCACTGATAACACACTTCACAAATGCACTCGCCTTATCAAGCAGACACACTCACACACACTCACACACATACACAGGGCTTAAACTTGCCTTCAATGTACTGCAGGCTCTTTGATATCATATTAACCACACCCCCACTGCTATCCAGCGATGTAACACTGCACCGGTATGTTCCATTTCTCCTCCCAGTTATGGTGAGGGTGTTGATGTACTCAGCAGTCTCTGGATTGCTCACTACCTGATCCCTAATGCCATCATTAGAGATGACATCACCCACAGTCCACACCACATCAGTGGCTGGGAGGACTCTGCTGGTACAGGTTAGCTGGAACACTGGAGGGTCAACATTGAGTGGTGTCTGGAGTCTGTAGGACATCTCTGAGGTGATCAGTGGGGAGGCACCTGAGGGGTGGAGGGGGTGTGGTGGAGGGGGTGTGGTGGAGGGGGTGTGGTGGAGGGGGTGGAGATTGGGTAGGTGGATGTGGTGGAGATGTGGTAGGTGGGTGTGGTGGAGGGTGGGTAGGTGGTAGGTGGGAGTGTGAGGTGTTGGATGGAGGGAAAGTGATGATGAAGAGTGAGGGATGGGTAGAGAAAATGGAGGGAGGGGTACGGTGGGGTGAGTGAGGTGTGGTGGGTGAAAGAGTGGATCATAGCCACATACCACCTCCTCCTCCTCCCCACACCCATACCAGGAGCATAGCTGTATATTCCAAGGAACACTTTGATAATGGCATCTTTAGCCACCATAACCTCACAGGTGTACACTCCATCATCAAACATGTCCCCTCCATTGATGACCAGCTCTCCTCCTGTTTGGTTAGTTCCATTCATGACGCCATCCACAGTAAACATCCCCATGGGACCAATCCACTGTGCAGTGGTGTTGGATACAGTGCTGTTACACTGTACTCTGTACATCATCATGTTGGAGATCATTAGGACGCTGTTATTACGAAGCTGTGTGTTGTTCCATGTGACCTCCACGCGACCTAGTCATGTGACTGCATGACATCTGTACACTTATTGGCTCACACACTCACCTATGTACACCTGCATTAGACCACTCCCCTCAGTGCTTGGGGTGATGTAAGGTGAGGGTGACTGTGGAGACACCACAGCAGAGCACACATATGTCCCTCCATTACTGATGGTAGCCATGGTGATCATTAGGGTTGAGGTGAATGGAGAGGTTTGAATGGCACTGGTAGCAGCCATGTTGCCTATGGTCCCAGTGATAATGGCCCCTCCTGGTGCAGTCCATGTACTGGTCACCATCACTGTACTGTCCACTGATGGGTCCAACTGGATATTACAGGTCAGGGTGAGACCATCTCCCACAGTGATGACCTGGCTGGGTGCTGCAGTGATGGTTACTGTGGGTGGAGGGACTGGGGAGGAGGGAAGGTTAAGGCAACTAGGAAAATAACACCATGACTCACTTTGAACAGTCAGATTGACAGAAGAGATATTGAAGAGACCTGTGATGGATATTACTGGGAGGGAGACATTGGCTATACAGGAGTACTGTCCTCCATCAGATGTGCGGAGAAGGTTGAATTTGAGAGTGAAGGTTGTTGTGTTAGCTGAGACCACTCCAGGAGTCACTGAGATGCCATTTCCTACAACTACACTTGCTCCATTCTTCAACCACATCACCTGAGGAACAACTACCAGTCCATTTACTACCATCACTGTACATGTGAGTGTGTATGGACTTCCTGCAGTGGAGCTCCCTGATGGAGTGATGGACACCTGAGGAGCAGGGAGAGCTGTGAGGGAGGAGGGGTGGATGGTGAACATCAGGTGTCACCTGCTCTAACATCTACTGACCTTTCACTGTGATTGGTGATGTGGAAGAACTGACAGCTATTGAGGTGTCCACATACTGCTGACCTGATGCAGAAACACTAACTGAACAGTTGTACACTCCAGTATCACTGGTGTTGAGAGGATAGAACTGTACAGTGGTCTGGTTGACTCCAGAGGAGAGGGAGACTCTACCACCACCACTCTCAACCCCACCCTTCGTACTCTCCCTACCCCACCCCCACTCCCTCCCACCTCCACACCCTCCTCCCTCACACCTCCACAACCCTATCAGTGATGGCATGGGACGTACTGGAGCTTTCATATGCATGCATTATGCTCTGGAGAGAATGAAGGTGGAGGGTGTGGTTGACATATTTCACTGCATCAAGGCTTCCAGGATCTTCCGTCCATATCTTGTACAGAATGTGGTAAGTACCAGTCCACACCACAGCACAATGTCTTGTCTTATGTCAGGGCCGTAGCCAGTGAGTCAATGGGGTCGAATGACCCCACCCCCCCCCTGTAATGAAGGTCACCTGTCCCCCCCCCTCCTGTAATGAAGGTCACCTGTCCCCCCCCCCCCTCCCGTAATGAAGGTCACCTACCCCCCCCCTCCCATAATGAAGGTCACCTGTCCCCCCCCCCCTCCCTTCCCCCGTAATGAAGGTCACTGTCACCTGCTATGTTCCTATAAGAACATAGCAGGTCACAGTGATTTGCTTCAATTCGTGTTCACTTGTTACGCATGATTTCAATGTACATGTGCATTCCATAACATACCGCTGACTGTTTAATAATGCAACTTGTCTGCATTTAGAATAGGGTCACACATATCTGATTATCCGACCCCCCCCTCCCCCCCCCCCCCTCTTCCCTTGAAGGTCTGGCTATGGCCTTGTATGTCCTTATTTCTTTCTGGAGAGCATTTGCCTATTACCCTTGTCTCCTTATGTGGTGTGTCTATATCCCTCTTCCTCACTCCAAATAACTAAGGCATTTGCTTATTACATCACATTTATTCACATCCTATTTAATGCCCATCTTCACAGGACCAGTACATCTTGTGCCATGAGGTGCTTGCAGAGTATGTCAGGAGCTTTGATAACTATGCCAACTTTAGGGAGTTAACGGCACCACACTAACTCGACCGAATACATTACTGTGTGTGTAATTTTCATGCATTTCTGCTGTTTGTGTGATAAAAATGTTTGTGCAGCATTATGCATGTTACAATTAATAATCCAATACACAAGAATTAATAATAATAATAATAATAATATTTATATATACAAGAGAATACATGAATAGGAATACAATATTTAGGAGGAGAAATAACATGCATGAATTATTAATAACTCATGCTACAGTTCAATAAACTTTAAGATGGGAGCCACCTGGAAAGGATTGCTGTCGCATTTTTCCTCACCAGATGCAAGTTGAGCCTGCTATACAGGTCAGACAGCACAACCGACTTTGGTTTGCCCGATATGATGGCAAGACGGGAGGCAAGCATCTTAAATGAGTCCATGGCTTCCTTTCCCCAAGCACCATAGGACTCCGTGACCAGAGGTACACAATACCAGCCCAAAGCATTGCATTTGGGGTCATTCTCATTATGCTTTCGCTCTTCAGTGGAAAAGGCGGCTGCCCCAGCTGACAATCCCGCTACTGAAACAATTTTAGGGTTTAGCGGTGATGTCACTGAAATATCAAAGGCAGCTGGTTTGCCAAGGGCCCAGTTGGGTAGCAAAATGTCTGCAGGGCGTGAATGGTCATGCTCAGATGTAAGATTGCTACCCATCTCCACCTTTACGCTCAAGTGGGCTCTACGGCAAGTCTCCGCCAACACATTGCGCAGCTGGTTGTGTCGGGTGACTACGTCTCCTCCTTTTTTGCACGTTGTAGCATGATGACCAAGGGGATCTAATGCACTGTTTGGGCATAGGGCACACAGAGAACCATTGGAGGTGTCCAAACCAAGCCACCACTTGACTGCTACCTGGAATACTGAGGGCTCAAGATGAAGGCCGAGACCTTCAGAAGGGACTACAGTTAGCCATGAAGCAGCATGTGGGGATGAGACAGACAACAAACGAGCCTTATCAGCAACAGAAGAAACGATCAGGATGTTATTGAACTGATGGATGTCAATCTTGCTCGAAAGTTGATTTTGATGGACTGAAGATGAAACTAAACCATCAGACTGAATTGTATCAGAAGGAGATACAGACTCATTGAATGTCTAATAAAAAATAAAATAAAAACCAGTCAAATATTTTCATAACTCACTATTGAACTAAATCATACAAAAAACTCTTCATCATCCCCATTCATTGTCCCCATTACTGAAGCTGAATTGCCTCTCTGAATAGCAACAGATAGCCTTTGGGCAAGATTGGAGGATACACCGGACATCGTGACGTTTTGCTAGTACAGTGGGTTGGAGTGCTCGCTGAACTGAGGCACCAAAACAAGGAGCAAGGGGAGGGAGGGTGGAGGGATGGACACAGGTTACACCCCTCATTTTACCATTTAATCAATATTCTGATTTCAACTTCAAACCTATACGTTCCCTCTTCTGTTGTTACTGTACAGCAATCAGTTTATAAACAGTCGCACTAGACCGGCTGACATAATGGTCCCCAATTGGTATTGCTGCAGACCAGCAGCCCTTGACTTAACTGTGATTTCACCACTTAACACCAATGTCACTGCCGAAGCAGGATTCACAGGGGGGTCAGCAGAAGTCAGGAAACACTCAGAAAATGATCAAAGGTGTGAAGAACTTGAATGGATCTGTGTGCCTCTAGCAGTTGAAGCCTATGGTGCATGGGGTATGGAAACACAGCAAACCTTCTCACATTTGGTCCGCAGGCTCTCCATCAGAACCAAACAGTTAAGGCCAACTCCAGAGCTATATTCAGTAGAATTGCATTGTGATTTAGTTGTGCAGTGTAGTTGTGTGATAAGTTGTACTCTTAATATAGTGTAGGACTTATCCATATTTATTAAAAAATATCAAGCAAGTATCAAGTATAATTTGTATTTCTTCAGTCAACTATTATGCAATCGTATATCACTACAGACATGTAACAGTTTGGTTTCATTGACATGTTCAAGGAAGCCAAATTAAACTGTTCCCTGCAGTGTTTAGCTATTGAGTTACTCTTCCTAATTCAATATGCATGCCCCCTTAGCATAACCATTTTATACATGTGATGCTGTTATAGCAAGACAAACTGACCAATAGTTCCATCTGCAGCTATTCTAGCTGTCGTTATAATGGGCAATGTGACACAGCAATTGTTTTTGTCTGTGTATGTGGAGTGATTCTGTGACTAGTGTCAGCCGTAGAAGAGCACATCTCTCCATACTGGCTGGTAGTTTATACCATAGATATTAGAGTTTATACTATCATTTAGTGCTACTCTGTGATGATATGCTGCTGGTACACTGTTCTTCATATTTTAGTAAGCCACCAGTGGTGAAAAATGGTAAATTTTTCATCCAGATCATAGTATTAAATAAATATTCCAACAGGTTAACGTCAGGCAGCTGAATTCCTTTAACCAAACAAAATTTTGTTCCAATATGACATTGGACTTTTCCCTCTCTATTCGGCAAACTTCCCAAGTAAATAATTTATATGCAATTATCTGCCTTATGTCCTTTAGAGCATCCCCTCGTCCCCAGTCCTCCATATGTCGTATGTCGAAGTATACATGTACCGCCTGGCTTGATAGACTACTAGAATTCATACGTGACCTACCCCAGACATGTTTTTAATCAGACCGATGAAAAGTCTCGCCTTCTCCTAAACAGCCATGCATGCAATAGATCGTACAAGGACAAAGCCCCGCCCCCGCCCCTGCGTACAGGCACGACAGGAGGGCGTGAGATTGAAGCAAAAGGCTCGTCGCTGCAACGATCGGATCACACCTTGCAATGTTCAAAATTGCAGTTTATTTGCTCGTTGCTACAGTGATAATAGTTGGATACACACAAGGTTAGCGCTGCGCTCGGCTAAATTGTAATGCATATAATTTTTTTAATACGCCACACAGGCCAGACTGTTGGGATTTTTTGGAATGTTAATCTAATGGTTGCCAACAACAGTCTGGTGACCCTCTCAGCAGTATTACCAAGAGTGAGCGCAACATCTACCCAACAGTTTCCTCTGGTGTGTGAGGGTATAACAGGTGGACAGTGGTATCAACCAAATGGAGCCCTGTTTCCCCTAGCAACACCAGACAATGCAACTATTCCTCAATCTTGGGGTCAACGAAATGCATCACGAGGAGTAGAGCTGTATCGTGGAACTCCTTATGACTTCCCACATGGTGTTCAATGTTGTACCAATACCACCATCACACTCTGTGTTGGAATGTACTCTGATCTCACACTTGCAGCATCATCAGGCATAGCTGCATCAGGCACTATGGGCTATACTCTCTCTGTAGCAGCCACTTGTAAGTAGAGAGGAAAGTACATCACATGTGTTATGGAAGTGTTGACTCTCCCACAGATGGTCCTAACATCACAGGAGGTGTCCAGTTTCAGCTGTTGACACCTACAAATGTTGATCCACCAGTGTTCCAGTTGACCTGCACCAGCACTAGTTCTCCTCCTACAACTGTGCAGTGGACCATCAATGGAAGTTCAGTGAATGGTGGTAACTATGCTTCCTCTCAGATAGTGACAGATCGACCAACATCTACTTACAACAACACCCTGACTGTGACTGGGAGAGTACCTGGGATGTACACATGCACTGTCACCACTACCTGCTCACCAGTGTGTGGAGGTAACGGGTTTACTCTCAATCCAAGATCCACTACCTCATCCCTCAGTGTATCAGGTAAGTACTGACTATGAAGAGTGTCTTGTACCTATAGACATGTACCTCTATACAGGTCCTCCTGCCCCACCCACTGGTGTCACTGCTGTGCAGTCTGGTCCCACATCTGTCAGTGTCTCTTGGACTGCACCAACCTCAGGTGATCCAGTGAGCAGATATGATATCTACTATGTGGCTAATGGAGTCCCAAGTACAAGTGGTGGCTCAACCACTTCTACCTCTTATGTCCTAACCAACCTTCAAGTTGGGGTTCAGTACAACATCTCTGTCATAGCTGTGGGCACTTATATACCATCTCAGAGTGCTTTGGCTACAAATGTATCAAGTAAGCTGAGTACTGTGTTGTGTATAGAAACCAATATTGTGCGAGATGTGGTAAACGTACAGCAGCATGGGGGGGGGGGGGGGGGGGGGCCACTGGGATATATCTACTCCGCCCTCTCCTTCTGCATTCTGCATTTAGAAATAATTATAGAAAGGTAAAATTCAACAAGTCCAAAGCCCTAAAAACCCTTTAAATGAAATGTATTAATGTGGTATCAAACGTCACATAGCCTTTGGGGGAAAAATAATTCACTCTGGATCCACTCCATGATATAGGTGCTTAATATTAAGGCATATTCTCACTGTTCATCTTCCTACACAGCATTAGGTAATGTGTCCATCACTGGTAGTGGGATCACACCCACTGCTGGGTCACCATACACACTGACCTGCACTGTTCCAGTCATTGGATGGAATGGATCACTAACCATCAAACTGACAGCTCCAAATGGAAGTGTGCTCACCAGCAATGTATCAGCTAGTCCAGGGATGACCTACACACTCCAGTGGCCATTCTCCTCTCTACACACATCTGATGGAGGACAGTACTCATGTGTGGTGTCATATAAGAGCTACACTCTTGGTACAACAAGCTCTTCTGTCATAGTGACAGGTATGTACTAAAGCAAGGCTGGGTAGCTTGAGGGAGAACATGCCCCCCTAAAATTTCTGTATCTGACATTTATTAAAAATATAATAGCATAATTATTAAAAGTGTCGGCCTATTGTGTCGGTCCCCCCATACTATGAACGTTATCTGTAAAGCATGGTGGTTAATTATATGTTAATTATATGTTTCTCCCCATACTGCCAGTCCCTCCACCCACTGTCACGGTCTATGTATCTAATCAAGTTACCATTGCTGGAAGCAACCTCACCCTGACCTGTAATATCCAGTTGGACCCATCAGTGAACAGTACAGTGATGGTGAACAGTACATGGACTGGACCAGGAGGAGCTACCCTCAGTGGTAGTAATCCTTCATTGAATGGGTCATCCTACCAGAGCACACTGATGTTGACTTCACTGGGGACTGGAGATGCTGGGACTTATATCTGTGGAGTGTCAGTCACTCCTATGGCCTCACAGTACATCACTGGACCAATGGGAAGGAATGCATCCATCTTGGGTAGCTAAATACATTGTTTGCGGCATAACTATTATAATATTCTCTTATCTCATTCAGTTTCAGTACACTCCATCAGCCTTACCACATCAGGCAGTCCAGTGGCAGGACAGATGTACACACTCATCTGTAATGGAACACTGGTGGGGAACACTTCACTCACTCCTGTGGTGACATGGAGGAACTCAACTGGAGTGGTTACCAGTGGAAATGACATCTCTGTAACCAATGGCATCCTCACATTTAACCCTCTGCACACCTCTCATGGAGGACAGTACACCTGTCAGTCTGTAGTCACTTCAGTGAATACTTCAACAGCCACAGCAAACACAAATGTCACTGTACAAAGTAAGACATCATGAAGGGTGTGCATACAATAATATGTACATGTAATGTATTCACTCTTACTAATAAGATCATCATTCTTCCCACAGTCCCTGCTGCCACTGTCACCATCACCTCCACACCCATCACCTCCTCATACTATGCTGGTACACCACTCAACCTCACCTGTAATGTTCAGCTCATCCCACAAGTGGACACTCCTGTCACCTTTAACTCCTTGTGGACCGGACCAGGAGGACAGATCTCCAGTGGTGTTGGTAGAGTCTCCCTCTCCTCTGGTGTCAACCAGACCACTGTACAGTTCTATCCTCTCAACACCAGTGATACTGGAGTGTATTACTGTTCAGTTAATGTTTCTGCATCAGGTCAGCAGTATGTGGACACCTCAATAGCTGTCAGTTCATCCACATCACCAATCACAGTGAAAGGTCAGTAGATGTTAGAGCAGATGACACCTGATGTTCACCATCCACCCCTCTTCCCTCACAGCTCTCCCTGCTACTCTGGTGACCATCACTCCATCAGGGAGCTCCACTGCAGGAAGTCCATACACACTCACATGTACAGTGATGGTAGTAAATGGACTGGTAGTTGTTCCTCAGGTGATGTGGTTGAAGAATGGAGCAAGTGTAGTTGTAGGAAATGGCATCTCAGTGACTCCTGGAGTGGTCTCAGCTAACACAACAACCCTCACTCTCCAATTCATCCCTCTCCACACATCTGATGGAGGACAGTACTCCTGTATAGCCAATGTCTCCCTCCCAGTAATATCCATCACAGGTCTACGTGATACCTCTTTAGCTAACATTACAGTTCAAAGTAAGTGATCTCACTTTACTACACATGTGTGCCAAGTCATATGTCTCCTCTCCAGTCCCTCCACCCACAGTGACCATCACAACAGTACCTAGCCAGGTCATCACTGAGGGAGACAACCTCACCCTGACCTGTAATATCCAGTTGGACCCATCAGTGGACAGTACCGTGATGGTGAACACCTCATGGATAGAACCAGGAGGAGCTACCCTCAGTGTCAGAAACTTCACACAAGTTGGCTCCCTGTTCACCAACACACTGTGGCTTCCTTCAGTGGTACAAGAGGAGGGTGGTATGTACAGATGTACTGTGGTAGTCAGTGCAGCATTTGTAGCCACTACATCCAACAGTGTTCCAGTTGAAGGTAACCATGGAGTACTTGGCTATTACTTCCATTTAGTGCCCATCTCTCCCTTCAGTTGCCATATATTCCATAGTGATCATGTCCTCCCCAAACACCACCATTGGAGGGATGAACTATTCCCTCACATGTGCTGTGGAGGTACTTGGAGGTGCACGCCCACTTAATGTATCATGGGTAGGGCCCAGGGGACCTGTTACCAATGGAAACCATGTCCTTGTTGAGAACAATTACACAGCAAGCCTGTCAGGGAGAAATGCAACCCTTTTATTTAACCCCCTGCATACCTCCCACGGTGGAAGGTACACATGTGTATCCATGGTTACCTCCCCTGCTACATCCAATGTGACAGCTATTAAAGACATCTATATTCAAGGTATGGATGGAGTCATTATGTTTGCTATACCTTTCCACAGTCCCTCCTCCCATTGTCACCATCACCTCCACACCCATCACATCCTCATACTATGCTGGTACACCACTCAACCTCACCTGTAATGTTCAGCTCATCCCACAAGTGGACACTCCTGTTACCATAACTTGGTTCAAGGGACCATCAGTTATAACTATTGATAACTACACTACCATATTGCCACTCTCCATGATCAGCTCCTCCTATGTCACCACACTCATGTTTAACCCTCTTGGTACTGCTGACAGCGGAGGGTACTACTGTAATGTCTCTATTCTACCTGGGGCTCCCTATACCATCTCAGGAGTGGGAGGTGGTTCTCTGTCCCTTCAGGTCCTAGGTCAGTGCTACAAATACACTCCACTCATCCTCACCATCTCTGGTCCTTCCTCTTCCATCAGATCTTCCTGCTCCCATTGTCACCATCACTCCTTCCCTCCCTCTACCCTCCCTTGGTGCAATGTACTCACTAACATGTCAGGCTATGGTGGTAGCTGGTCTGGTCTTACCTGTTAGTCTGACCTGGACCAGGGGAGATGGTATTACATTGGGGGTCACCCCAGTGATGACCAACAGTACCACCATCACCCTCACCTTCACTTCATGGAGGGCACAGGACCTGGCTGAATACAGCTGCACTGCTAAGATCTCTCTACCATATAAGGGCATTGCAGCAACCACTACCACCAGCATTGTTCTGAAAGGTAATGGAGGACTGGGGACGTGTGTGTGTGTGTGCATGTGTGTGTGCATGTGCGTGTGTGTGGTGTGTGTGAGTGTGTGTGTGTGTGTAAGTGTGTGTGAGTGTGTATGCATATGTGTATGCATGTGGTATGTTTAGCCTATTGGTGTCTCCAGCCCCAGGTGTGGTGAGTGGTCCATCAGTGGTAATACCATCAGATAGTACCTCTGTGATCAGTTGGAGTGCACCCCAGCTGACCTATGGACGACTAACAGGCTATGTCCTCTCCATTGTACAACTACTGGACTATGGTGTGCCTGTTAGTGGTACTGCAATGAACACCACTGTTGATGTCATCATGATGTCATATACTTGGAGTGGACTAAGTGAGTATTCTTAGACACACCTCAGTTCATGTGTGTCGGAGGTTTTTCACCATTGGTGCGGCAATAAAATAGTGGGCGGGGATCACTGCATCATTATAATGGGCGGCATCATTATAATGGGCGGGATCATTAATAATGGTTGGGATCATTAATAGTGGGCGGGATCATTAATAATGGGCGGGGATAATTAATAATGGGTGGCATCATTAATAATGGGTGGCATCATTAATAATGGGCGGTATCATTAATAATGGGCGGCATCATTAATAATGGGCGGCATCATTAATAATGCGCAGGATCATTAATAATGGGCGGGAACATTAATAATGGGCAGGATCATTAATAATGGGTAGGATCATTAATAATGGGCAGGGGGGGGACCAGAGGGTTGGTACAGAAGAGATCATCATCCCTTTTATCCAGCCAGGGGTGGGTGTGGTCATCCATCCCTCCTCCCCAGCCACCAGAAGCTTTGCAAGCTTTATTAATGTTCAGATATCACGGGTAAAGCTTCAAGCAACAAGTCATATAACAGACTTGAGGGTTGGCAGACTGTTGTAAATTGTGTGGTGCAATGTCTACAGTTAAAACAGGAATGGTAGTTTTACTTCTGTTGCTGTCCATGCATTAGTTTCAAGTTGCTGGTGTATTTCATACCACTAATTATAACCCCTACTGTCTAAGCTCTCAGTGTGTAGTGCCCTTCGATCCAGACGAGCATTGTGCAAATCTAAGATGGTTGCAATGGTTGACTTATACATGAGCATACACACATGGGATGCTATCTGAGAGCATGCAATAAAACCTTATGGATCCAAACCATAACATGTGCATCACGTGGCGTACTGTATACGTCTTCAATGACTGTCCCCTCCTCCCCATTAAGATTATACAAAAAAATTATTTATGCTGGTTTCGATGCTCGTGTAGTTTAATGTTTTAACCCTGTGTGCACCCAGATCCAGGAGTGCCCTACCAGACGTGCATTAGTGCAGTCAACCCACTTGGTCCTGGGGACCCGTGGTGCAAGGTCTTTTTCACAGTGGAGCAGGGTAAGCCATGATGTGACATCACCAGAGGTGTGGCTATGACATCACCACGTACCCCCTGTGTGTTCAGTCCCCAGTATGGCCCCTGGGGAACTGAGGGTGTCAAGATCACCAGATGGTCTGAGCATGAACATCAGTTGGTCACCTCTGACCCTCTCACAGGCCAGAGGGTTTGTGGATTACGTCATCGCCTATGGACCAGTTGGAGATATCAACAAACAGCTGGAAATAATGACCAATATCACATATGTCATGGCAACCTCACTGGATGCTATGGCAACCTACTCTGTTGTGGTCAGAGGTCAGACCAGTAAAGGTCCTGGGCCCAGTAATGCACCAGTCACTTCACCATCACCAGTTACAGGTGAGGTAGCAAACCATACTGAGCCCCTCCCCCCTTTACCACAGCATGTCGAGCCCCTCCCTCTTTACCACAGCATGTAGTGCCCCTCCCCCTTTACCACTGCATGTCAAGCCCCTCCCCCTTTACCACTGCATGTAGTGCCCCTCCCCCTAAGAGGGTCTAATTTTCTGTTTCCTCATGTTTCCATGGGTATCCCTCATGTTTCTATGGTTATATTTTCCCCTCATGTTACTATGGTGACCTGTCGTTCCATCATGTTGCTTGTTATTATGCTGTACCCCATGTGATGTTGTTATGTTACCATGGTGCCTACTACTTCAGCCAGTACAAGTGCTGGGCCAACCACTGGCTCTGGCGACTCCTTACCTATTGGCCCAATTGGTGGAGCTATTGGTGGAGGTGCTGTGGCTATCATTGTTGTGGTGGCCATAGTAGCTATTGTCCTGGTATTAAGGTCAGCAACCATCACTTTGGTAAGTGTCTCTGTGGTGAGAAATGTGTCTGCTCAGATCAAGGAGGAAGGGAGTGCTCCAATTGGAAGACATGGCAGTTAGTATGACCAATCATGCCCATGAGAAGCAGACCATAGAGCTGACCGATGTGAATGTGAAGGGTAAGGTACCAGATGGACATAGGGACACTGGGGAGAAGCACCACCCACCTCCCACCAGTACAGTAATCGTGAGTGAGAATAGCATCCGCCCACAGCCAGCACCTGTTCCTAATGATGGTAAGGGATCACACACCTAACCCCAAAACTGCCTCCATCTCCAAATCCTTCTCTCCATCATCCAACACCTCACCCTTACCCCTGTGTGGGTGCCCCGCCCAAAGACCACACCCAGCCCATCCCTGTGGCCACCTTCCATGACCATGTTCACAACATGCACACCAATGGTGGCAGAGGATTTGAGCGGGAGTACCAAGTAATTACTCACATCCATCATGAAGAGTACTGACTTGCCTCTCTCATGCAGCTGCTGGAAGTGAAGCCATGCAGGCCTCAGGTGGCAGCTGCCCTCGCCTATAACACTGCCAAGAACAGATTCGCTAACATTTTACCATGTAAGGGTACAACCATATTAACCATTACCTCATCCTGTTTTGCGATGCATTCCCAAGACGACAATGACAGAGTGAAGCTGAAGGAGATACCAGGAGTGGATGGTTCTGACTACATAAATGCCAGCTATATCAATGTAAGACATCTTTTATGCCACATGAATTAGTTTGTTATTGCACTTTCATTGCAGGGGCACAAGTGTGAGAACTGTTACATAGCCTGTCAAGGTCAGCCACATTTCCATGACAAACATGGCACCGAACACCATTTAACCCCCTAGGACCAACTGACAACACTATTGCTGACTTCTGGCGAATGGTGTGGGAGGGAAGGATGCAAACCATTGTCATGCTGACAAAGTGTTCGGAAGGCGGAAAGGTGAACGTACTGCCAGCTGCTTACAAGCATGGCTGGTTTGATCTCTGGTGGATGAGCGTATTTGTAGGATATGTCATTTTATTATATTTAACCCTTCAATAGAGCAAGTGTGAGATGTACTGGGCTGACAGCATGGGAGGGGTCTATGAGACTGACACCCTCACCATAACAACCACCTCCATCCTTCCTTTTGCTGACTTTGATATTCGAAGGTTCTCTATCAAAAGTGTAAGTGTTGCTGCTAGTACTGAATGCTGCCTGGTTACCTCATGTTGACCCTAATACAGAAAATGGTACCAGATTCAGATTATCTCCAGGTGACCCACTTCCACTATACTGCCTGGCCAGACCACGGGGTACCCCAGTTTGCGACCTCCATCCTTGGCTTTGTGAGGAGGGTACAGAAGGCCCATGACAAGAGCAAGGGGATTCCCCTAGTGGTCCACTGCAGTGCGGGGGTGGGGCGCACTGGGACCTTCATTGTACTGGACACACTTCTAGACAGGATGAGGTCTGAGATGTCCATCAGTGTATTTAAGGTTGTGGAGGACATGAGAATGAGACGTGTGCAGATGGTCCAAACACAGGTAAGATGTCATACCTCTTAACCCCTTGGATACCTCTTAACCCCTTGGATACCTACTCCCACCCCTCCCAGGCCCAGTATGTGTTCATCCATGATGCCCTGGATGAGTACATAACATGTGGGGACACTGCCATCACTGTCACTAACCTCAGGATTTCCATCAACTCCCTCTCCAAGACCAAACCTGGGAAAACTCTCAATGGATTCCAGGAACAGTTCTCTGTATGTTGTTGTACCAGATATAAGGTTGTTGGTTTAGGAGCTGGCTGTGTTGTGTGTGTGTATGTGTGTGTGTGTGTGTGTGTGTGTGTGTGTGTGTGTGTGTGTGTGTGTGTGTGTTGTGTGTTGTATACTCTTCCCTCTAGCTTCTTGACATGGTGAGTCGCAAGCCAGCTCCTGGTGAGTGCTCATATGGGGAGGAGCCATTCAACAGGGCTAAGAACCGCTATGAGAACAAGCTACCATGTATGTCCATATATGGTATCAGTTGTAGGTCAGGGGAGGAGGATGACTGATATTCTCAACAGACAATACTAGCCGAGCTCTTCTAAGGATGTCTGGTACCCAAGGTTCTGACTACATCAATGCCAGCTTTGTGGATGTATGGGATACTCTTGGATACTCTCAGTCCCACATCTTGAATTGCCTCCATCCCCTACAGGGTTACAAGCAGCGTAATGCTTACATAGCCACCCAGGGTCCCCTACAGAACACAGTGGAAGACTTCTGGAGGATGGTGTGGGAGTTCAAGAGCAGGGTCATTGTCATGTTGTGTCACCTGACGGAGGAAGGTCGTGAATCCTCTTACTGCTACTGGCCCACAGAGGAAGGAGCAGCTGTGACTTATGGAAAGCTTTCTGTCACAGTGGAGTCAACACAGAGCTATGACGGTTACAAAGTTAGAAGATTTCTTATCACAGATAAAAAGGTCAGTATGAAATGATATATATCTTGTGGTTGGTGTTGATTGATGTTTAGTCATGTTTAACTTCCCCTCCCACCTCATCTCCCAGAGTGAGGACCAGGACACAGTGGTCACCCAGCTTCACTACACAGAATGGCCTGAACATGGAAGGCCTGCCAACACTGCTTCAGTGGTGGAGCTGATGGACACTCTCACCAGGACCCAGATCAGCACTGGGAACAAGCCTGTTGTGGTCCACTGCAAGTACGTACACTCCCTCCCTCACCACACCCTCACACTCCTCACATCCTCACAGTGATGGAGTAGGTCGCACAGGAACGTTCATCACCATGTACTCAGAGCTGGAGAGGTTGAAGACAGAGGGAGTTGTTGATGTCTTCCAGCGAGTGAAGTTCTCCAGGATAGCCAGACCTGGTCTTGTGCAGGATGAGGTAAGGACACAGAATTACACCATCACCCTTATGTGATTGCTACCTACCCCACCCCACACCTTTCCAATCATCTTTTTGTAACCATCACATCCAAATCTTTTTTCCCCCCAATGAATCCCACTGTATGTCTCTCATTCCCATTCGTCCTTACTCTTTCTCCTACAGGGGCAGTATGTCTATAGCCACGAGTGCCTTGCTCAGTATGTGGACAGCTTTGATGCCTATGCCAATTTTAAGGTTACCTGAGAAGAACACACATGTAAAAGAAATTGTATCAAGATTGTATTACCATGTGTTGTGCATATAGATTAATAAAATGATTTTCACGAGACAGGAAGTAATCTAGCATTTTGTGATCTTGATACACTGAGAATCAAAGATGGTGAGGAGGAATTAGAAGAATTTATATTGCTTCATGACAGCTATTATGGTGGTGTGTCTTTCATTGGAAGCTGCCATGCATCCTGACAGCTTTGATCAGCTTGGTTAAAACTCACCGCATATAATTCACTAGACTCCACACATCCTGAGGTAACATTTGAGATCAGATCGGACAGGGCATACTCAGTGGCAGATACAGACAGGTGTGGTACAGGATAATATCGGATATTTATCCAATTTACGTTGATATATCCGATTATATCCTGTTTACCCAGAACCACGCCTATCTGTATCCGCCTCTGAAACTGTTAGTGGAAATATAGCAGATCCCAAAATAAACCTATATAATATATATCTTGGGAGCCCTGGGAGACTAAGGTCCAGGGTCGGGCACACGACGAGCCGACCAGCAGCAGGATAGATAATATAGCGTCAGAGATAATCGTGTGCAAACAATGTGTAGAAATAAAGTTAAATACGAATGCCCACACCCTTAACATGAGTAGGTTGATATGTGTAATATCTGTGCGCAGGGGGAAAAACGTGCACACGGTACGCACATACATGTAGAGAGTGTGGGGGGTGGATTGAGTGGTCTGGTGGGTTGGGCTCATGTAAATGTGTTATGGAGCTTGAACATGCACATGTGTATGCACAAAGAAGTGATCTATGCACTGTCACCTTTTGTGCCTGTACACAATATTTCATAGCCAGGGTATGTGGCATTGTTCCCCCCATTCACCTCCCCTTATGCACACACATAAGCACACACACACACACACACACACACACACACACACACATACACACACGGACCCTTTTCAGGCACTAATGACGTGTGTGTGTTAATACCTCCATTTGCTGTGGCTGATAATATCGGATATTTATACAATTTACGTTGATATATCCGATTATATCCTGTTTACCCAGAACCACGCCTATCTGTATCCGCCTCTGAAACTGTTAGTGGAAATATAGCAGATCCCAAAATAAACCTATATAATATATCTTGGGAGCCCTGGGAGACTAAGGTCCAGGGTCGGGCACACGACGAGCCGACCAGCAGCAGGATAGATAATATAGCGTCAGAGATAATCGTGTGCGAACAATGTGTAGAAATAAAGTTAAATACGAATTCGAGTTACGAATTATAGTTACGACGTTAGTGGTTCCTATATAGGACACGGCTGTTTGCGGCTGTAAATAGAATTTTACGGTATTAGTTAACATCCTCTTAGCAACCAGCATAGCAACCAAGTATGCTTCGAAACGCTCGATGTGTCTGGTATCGGGTGGCAATGTACAAGGTTTGGCACGTAGCATATTGTGGGGCAGTCCTAGATGGATTTCGTGTCCCAAGCACGCAACTTCAGTTTTTGGTTCCTGTCTACTGCGCATGTGTTAATTGAGCTACGTTTACAACGAGTGGTTCGAGCGGTGTGCATAGAAGGTCACTTTTTCAGCTTCCTGCAGTTTTCCCAGCGATTATGCCAACATATCTGTGTTCCTGTGTCATTACACAACACGTGTAAAGTAACCAGGTATAATGAGTGTTTTTTTCTCGTATTCTATAATGTGGCTAAAATCGTTGACTTTCACGTAGTTGGAGGTGAGCGCTTGCGTAAAGTCACACAATGGCGGAACATGCACACCATTTAGCAAAGTTATGCAGGATTTGTGCTAGGCTTTGCACATCTACAAGACGTAAAGTACCTATCTACAGTTGTATCTCATATACTTCAGACCTATTAATTGTATTCAGAATAAGTATCAGCAATGATCTGCCATCCACACATCCTACTTCATTTTGCTACTTGTGCTACTAAACCATTGCATCTTATAAGAAGGCACTAGATAGCGGAAGATCATACAATGTGTGCACTGTGGTTTTTGATGGTTGGATGTCACACAATGACGATGTGTGTAGGGTGTGTGAGCAAGGGAGGAAATGTGATAGGGGAGGGAGACCAAAGAAGATCAAGTTAGATGGTAGGCCTCCAGAAATTCCAATCAGGAATTTAGTCCATCACATTGGGTTGATAGCACCACCGCCTCTTGTACCATTTACTGAAGAGCCACCCAAATTGGTGGGTAATGCATCTAAAGATAGCGCTATGTGTCCACTGTGTCTCGAAGTCCTCAACAGCCCAATTGAGTTAGTTACATGTGGAGCTATAGTATGCTCCAAATGTTGCTGCTCTTGGCTTGAAGTCAAGCATGAGCTTGTGTGTCCCTGTTGTTATGGTGATCATTTGAAGGATGCTGCTACAATAAGACCACCATGTAGCCTTGTTTTAGACACACTAAGCAGTATCAGTGTTGCTTGCAGTCGATGCAAAAACAAATTTCCACTATCAGACTACACACCTCATTTGCAAAGCTCATGTCAGTATGTTCCAGTGGATGGTGTACTTCAAGAGATTCTTCACAATCCTGTGACTGAGCCCCTATCTCCTGTTGAGTCAGCATTACGTACAGTCACATTTTGTGAGGCGTTCCCTGCTGCAAAGTCCAACAAAAGATGTACTAGTAGTAAAGACCTCAGGGAAGGTAAATACTTAGCTCACAATTTTTAAATTTTCAGTCATTTATTACATACAATTCTCATAGCCACTCCATTTTGCACATATCAGTCAGGCGCAGGTTCCTACCAGCTCTGCGTCTTCCAAAACTGTGAAGAATCGAACCACGAACCTGAGTGATCGTCGTAGTTTTGTTAGTGCTGGTGACACAATGACTCAACTGTCCAAAGAAGTGGAGGCTTGTACTCCTGAAGAAAGAGCCAAGCTTTTGGAAGTCATTTCATCTCAAACTGGAGATTTCAGAGTCTCCATTTCAACTGAGTCTCCATTTCAACCCCTAAAATGCACATACTTGAGTCTCATGTGGTACCCTTCTTAAGACGATGGCATTTTGGTTTTGGCTACTTAGGGGAGCAGGGTATTGAAAGCATGCATCCGTATTTCAATAACCTTGTTCGCACATATAACTCTGGTAAGCAACCTGCACAGAAATTATTATTAATGTTTAAAGAGCATATGTTACACGTAACACCAATTAATGTAGCTGCTAGGCCTGAAGTAAAACACTACAAAAAGAAAAGTAAGCAATTTTAGGTGAGTAAATGTCTGCGTATTCATGTATGTTCATTTAATTGTACTGGTGCAATTGTATTTCAGCTGAGATGCTACCTGAACGAACCTACATAATGTTTGTATAGTAATTAATACCTTTATGTGCGATTTTGTGATTCACTGTGTAATTATTATGAGTTTTTCATGACTTGTAGGTAGCCACATTATATACGGATTAAAAAAAGGTTTCATAACAATTGCTCTGCATAATCTGGTAGCTAACTTGGCAAGCTTTTTAGTTCTTTTAAACATTTCCTTAGGAAAACTGCAGGAGTAGCAGTATAATTGAAATACGTTATGTGATTTATGGTCAAACAACGCGTGAAATAATAGAAATTTAAAATCAGAAAGCACATAAAAACAGAGTCAGGGGACTGCTTCATTCATCTTAAAAGTTTTGAGACGTGGCTACGCTCCCACGCACTTGTAAGCCATTGTGAAGCGACATGCCTCCATGGTATCCAAGGAGGTTGCTAGGGGAAATTTTTACGCGGCGCGCGCGTACTAAGTACAGCCGTGAGCTAGGAATTGACCCGGGTCGTGAAATCATTAAAAAAAAAAAAAAACGCTACCCGCGTATAACTCGCGTACCAAGAAACGGATAGTGTAGCTCTTTGTTGCTATCGAACCAGAAGGCAAAGACGGTCATTTTATTGTTTTGTTCCAGTGTTATAACCGCTTGCTTTAAAAGAACAAACGTGTTTTCCCTCGTCCCCAGGCCAATTATTCTCCTCCGTCGTCGTCTTCACGCGCGAGTATAGGAATGGTTTTAAAGAGCAAGGCTATGGGAGGTGATCGCTGCCAAAATTCACGTCCCGTATTCAATGATGGGGGGGGGGTGTTGTGAAATGTTGCAGATTATTACATAAGACAAGTACTATCATTCCATATCAACCTCTATTCCATACCATTGGCTATTATTATTCCTGAATCCGTGTCTCCAAATCTCGTGATGGCTGCCGCTGCGAGAGTTCTTCCATCACTGAGAGGTGTTATTAACGCCCTATAGTGCCAACACAGGATGGTAGAAGCGTTTCATCTGACCAAATAGACGAGTTTATACTAACGATTGAGCTGGTGTATCGCGGGATTCCATAATTTATATTGATCGAGTATACAGAGGGTCTGAATGTCAACGAAGAAAGTACCAAGCAATACATAAGGATGGCGTTGAATGTATTACGAGAGGCTATGGACACGGCAAGACGTGTTCTTTATGCTCATCGGCCACAGGTAGAAACGAGTCGAACTGCTGGGCGGCCGCAACCTTATTAAAAAAAAGTGGCAAGACTTGCCAAGTCTTGCCAAGAAAATTAAAGTATGACTTGGCAAGTCTTGTTAAAACTTGCATCGTGTTTTCATAAGACTTGTCAAGACTTATCAAGACTTGTCAAGACTACAAGCAAGACTTGCTAAGAGATTTCAAGAAATTGGGACAGAAGTGACAAGATTTGGCCTGAAGTGTCAAGTTATTCCAAGATGGGTCTTGACAAGGCTTACCAAGATTTGACAAGATTGTGTATGACTTGGCAAGGTTAAATATATAATAGTATACATGTATAAATTAGCATACTCATACACTTGAACTATAACTTAGTGTCCCTACACTTTTGATTTGCTTTCTGTACAAAATCTTTGATTTCCCATTCACTGTCGTTATATCTATTCTTGATCAATTCTGAATGAAGAAAAATGTTACAAAAGTGAAATGAGTATGCCTCAATGTAGCTTACGTATCACTTAGGCAACTTAGGTTTGATCCAAAGCCAATCTTTCACTTTTGTTGGTGAAAAAGAGACCTTGCCAATTCCTCTTTAAGTAAAAAAGAGGTCCAGTCCAAATACACTCTTTGCTGGTAACAGCATAACATCAATTCCCTTCACCTCTACATTATACAGTTACATATATGTTCAATGAAACACACTATGCAAAATTAAAATTCTACATACTATGTGTGTTTGCTCAAGAATTTCAGGTCTTGCTTCCTGGATCGATATGGAGGGTGTTGATGTAACTGTAACAAAGAACTGATATCACACATTAAAAATTAAAATACTCTGCATGTGTACATGTCACATTTACTTGGGCTGTTCCTATTGTTGAGAACAAAGTACAACTCGTCCAATTTGCCCTCTCACTTTTTGTGCCGGGGATGGAAGTGGACAGTTGAACATTGATAGAAATCCATTAACTGCAAGCCAAACATGTACAATGATGGATCCTTGGCTGGTAATCCCTACAGAGTTGCTACACATTTTATTACACACAGCTGATAGCAACTGACCATGTACAAGTTTGGGTTGCAATTGGCTGTAAACTATACTGTCCTTGACCTGAAAGAAATCATGTTTCTCATTCTGTAGGTGTGAATCCTTCAATGCTACTGTTAGAGCACAGAATATTCTTAGTAATCGCCTTGCTCCCTCTCGGGTCATTTTGCTGTGCAGCAGCATCTACGTTATACATGTGCTTGTGATGGAGATGATAACATCCAGTAAGTGTTACTCAGTTTAATGAACACTTATCATTGATGTTGATTTAGGTGTGGTGGTGGCTTAAAGACATTTTACTCAACTCCTATGACATTTCTTCAACAATGTTACGATGATAGAACTCAATGGCAACAGGAGCATATATCAGCCTGGAGCACTGAGGAAAGTGAGTTGCAGTTAAACTAGTCAGTGTTTTTTTATGTGCACATTCTATGCTATAGCGCCTTTCAAAATCCCCACACGTATTGCAAACATGTTGTTCTCAATTCTATTGGCCTTTCCTGTGCTACCATTGAGGATCTGCATCGTCATGATAGCTCAACTAGAATAGAACTCTTCCACTGTATGGAGGACAGCCTTGTTGCAGTGTTCAAAGGGGTTATTGCAGCAGATGGTGGATTGGTTCATGCTGGAGACTTTGTTGAACTGCTCTGTTCAGAGGTAAAATAGTATGTTTTGTCACCTCAGTAACTTCATGTAGTTTATCTTTTGTAGACAAAGAATGCCCTGTTTTTGACTTCCTGTCAGTTGGAAACAGGTGAATCATTCTGCGTACTTCAGGGATGTGATGATTTTGTTGTGAATAGTGAACCAGTGCTGGACGAGTATGAGTGCCCAATACTTGGCATAACGAAAAGAATATTCTCAGCAGACTGCAGCCAGATCAAGCAAGCCGTTTCTATAGTCCATGAATGCAGTGACAGTTGTACTTTTGATTGAGGGTCCAGCTCTAGGAGGATAGAGAGAGAAGCATCAGGAGAGAAGGCTTTGGTGTATACCCATGACTGGACGAATATGCTTTGTTGTTTAAATTTGTATTGCGTGTGATTATGGAATGTATTAATCATTCATCCGTTTATTTAACATTAGCGATCACGAGACAAAACCACGCATTCCCCCCGTGTATCACCGGAACAATATTTGACTTGGCGCTGGTACCACCCACGATTCAGGCTGTTACCAGTTTTGCATTATCGTGGTAGTACAGGTAAGAATCGAAAATTACTCCACCAGATCTGAAACGGATATTTTTCCCAACCTTTTTAGTATTTGATAACAGTCTGATTCAAATCAGGTAACAGGTTTGGAACGGTTTTAAACTTTTGGTCGTGTACTGTACACACAGCTGAGTCACCATGCCATGTGAAGTGAATGGTTTTGTGCAGATCCGTGCTGTACATAGTCGGGCGGGCCCTACTACCGCGTTTGGTCAGGTAGTAGGGTGACAGCCCGACCAAACACCGCCCGACTATGCTGCATGCACAGCTTTTTAATGTTAATACAACATGCCATAACATACCTTTGGGTGGTATAGTGGTAGTTCTCTGACCCCTGCGGTACCGCGTCCTCTCGGCAGCACGTTTAGCCAATCGGACAGCAGGGTCATTCCAATACCTACTCCTTTCAGATGCTTTAATGGCAGCTGAATTGTATTTCTGCCTTTTAGCAGCGCCAGAGGCGGATCCAGGGGGGGGGGGGGGGGGGGGGGGGGGGTTTGGGGGTTGCAACCCCCCCTTTCTTATATGGTAACGCCCCCTCTTCTGCTAAACAGCCCCTCCCCCTTCCCCGCTTTTTGTATCGGGCCTGAAGCGCCGGACAGCACCCCCCCCCCCCCCCTTCGCTTTTCGTATCGGGCCTTAAATGGACAGCACCCCCCCCCGCTTTTCGTATCGGGCCTGAAGCGGGCAGCACCCCCCCCCCCCCCCCCCCCCCCCCCCCGCATTTCGTATCGCGGGTCCCAACCCCCCCTTTTGGAAAACCCTGTATCCGCCCCTGAGCGCGGTTTCCCTCGAGGTCCTCTTCAAATCGCCGCCTTTTAGCAGCACGGTTCTCCTCGAGGTCCTCTTCATATCGCCGCCTTTTAGCAGAACGGTTCTCCTCGAGGTCCCCTTGATATCGCCGCCTTTTAGCAAATCGCTTAGATTCGGGATCGACCATGTAGCTGTCGCGTGCAGAGGCCTTCTTCTTTTCGGGATTGGCCTTGTAGCTGTCGCGTGCAAAGGCCTTCATCTTTTCGGGATCGGCCTTGTAGCTGTCGCGTACAGAGGCCTTCTTTTTTCGGGATTGGCCTTGTAGAGCGCTCGGGCTTTAGCTTTGTTCTCGTCTTGCTTTTGGAGGTATTCCGCTCGTTGCTTAGATCTCTTCTTATGATTACGGGAAGGCATTTTTAGAAAAACAACTTCACTAGCCAAAGTAACAACTAAACTGCGATAGGAACACCAAATAAGTGCAGGTTTGAGTGCCAAAAATTATTTTAAAAAATCTATTATACATTATTAAATAGAACTTGATATTTGTGTGTCTATATGACATATAAGGATAACGTGCCGGTAAATTTCGAAGCGATTGGTACTATTCCCGTCCTTCTAAACCGTTCCTAGCTCGAGTTATACCTTCCTAAGAAGAAGACGACGACGATGGAGAATTATTTTAGGACTGGGGCACGAGAAACAGGAAATTGTTTGTTTCTCTATAACCACACCGTTTTATGACACGGTACCAACGTAGAACTGTAGATCGTTGTGCTCTCATTCCATCGCGATAAAGAGATAAGCAATCCGTTTCTCCGTTGTCCCTCCAGACGCTAGTGAAGTTTTATTAATGACATTCATCAACCCTCAATCAATCCTATATTGAACCTGTTCAGATAGAGCATCCCCTCGTTCCCAGTCCTCCGTATGTCGCATGTCGAAGTAAAGTACATGTACCGTCTGGCTTGCAAGACTACTAGAATTCATACGTGACCTACCCCAGACATGTTTTTAATCAGTCCGATGAAAAGTCCCACCTTCTCCTAAACAGCCATACATTCAACTTGTATTAGGTACGGGCATATTTCACGTACGAGTACCGAAAAATTGGTGATCCAATTTTAGGTAAAAATTGTGACGCGGGTTGCTAATTGTTGAGGTACATCATATTCGAGTGAAGGCTGGTTTGTGTTCGTTTGATCGCTGTTTTGGACTGTTTCGGGATTTATCGGTATGTCCTTACATTGTCTATGCTGTGATACATCTCTGGTTTATTCGCAACGTTTTGTTCAATATTTCTGGCGCGTAAAATAAATATGTACCCTTTAGTTTTAGTAGGATTTTTTTGTGCTTCGAACTACCGGGAAACGGATCAAATTTACGTACTCCCAAGGTCATAATGTATATGCACTTCAAATTTTATGAACTTCGGTTGATGCCCAAGGTGTTATCCAGCAGCCTGTGTGTTTAAATGTGGTACGTGCTTTTCATCAAGCCAGCCCACGTCAAAATTTTATTTGTGGCTCAGCACTGCCCGTATAACATGGCTTTGCAACTTTTGGAGAACATTGCTTAATTTTGAGTACTTTGTAGCATTAGCAAAGTTTAACTCTAAATAAAGACTACCATAATCTTCGAGCTACCGATAAGAGAAATAGCTATGAATGCAGTTTTGGTATAAATCTACATGCTGTGAAAATATCTTTTTTTTTGGCTGATGCCCAAGGCATACCCCAGATTTTCTCAGATTATGACTCGTCCCCAGATATAAATATAAATATACATATATATCTAATGATCATTGGACGTTGCGGTGAAAACGGAGCTATCGCATGTTTTAACAACTTTCCTTTGTGTTTAAAACTTAAAACCTTGCATGTAACATGTTAGTCTGCTCTTTTTGCTGCAAATATCGTGTTGGTGTGTATGAATGTGTTGACTTTCCAAATTAGGATGAAGACTACAGAAGATTTAAAGAAGTTGATTGAAGGTTTTCGTAGTGATGTCAGTGTAGATAATGTACTACAGGTTTCAGCAATAAGAAATGGCTTGGTAGTGCACATATATACCAACATAACGCAGCAAAGCATTGTTAAAACTGCCAAAATGGTGGCTTTTATTCATGCAGAGAATGTGGAAATGTTAATGCTTTACATCAATACAAAAGCTCATGGAGAAATTAAAAAGCATGAAGAAGCATCTTGAAAGGGTTTGGGAGGATATTGTTCATCTATTAGAGGATGCGTTTCCATTTCCTATTCAAACCCCTGCTACAGCATTTCAGTGCCCTCCTGATGAATTACCAAGTAGCTCTACTTGCCAAATCCCTGCTATATACCATCTCTATGCCCTCCTGAAGAATTACCAAGTTCTACTTGTCAAACCCCTTTGCAATTTACTAAATTAAGAACTCCTTGCAAAGAATGTGGAATCAAGAGAGTGAAACTAAGGGAATTACTAATTTCTAAGCGAATGCTCAGTCACAAGTTTCAAACAGTTATAACTAAGCAACGTGACAATCGTAAACTTAGACAAGCTTTCAGCAGAAAAGTTAAAATTGAAAGAAATATGAGTGCACATTTAAATAATCTAAAAAAGGAGTTGAAACAAAAAGAGGCCACTTTAAAAGGTTTGGCAAATGAAAACTTATTATTAAAAAACACAGGTCATTTGCATGAAATAGCTTCAATAAAACATTCAAAGGTTAAAATGAGGTCTGCTCATAGAAGGTGTGACATACATCAAAAAAATACAGAGCGTGCTCTGAAGAGAAGCAATGCCTTTTTAAGTAAGAAGGTCCGCTGCGATCTTGAGCTGGAAAATGAAGTATTAAGGGCTGAAGCAGCTGATCAGAGCCACAATTTAGCATGATGCATCAGTACTAGAGAAGACAATAAAACATACAGTACAGCATGTCGTAAAACAATATATTCATGCCTTGAGTATCAGGTGCCTGTTACTAGTGTATGCAATGTTATAAAGGCCGTTCTTGAACATCTTGGAAATGTAACTGCATAGTTTCCAGAGATGGATGAATGTCATGTGAATATTATAAAAGCAATTCTTGCCAATCCAGAGATGATTGATGGGCTATACTTCGAACATTTTTATTAATGAAGCAAATGTGTAATATCAAGGTAAAATTGCAGCAGTAAAGTTATTTAAAAGTTTTAAAATGTATAAAGTAACAACTACCTATTGGAAAAATGGAAGCAGTCAAGAAGATGGAGATGATGTTACAATGACTCTATATGAATTCTTAGTTGACTATATCACTGATGATTTGTACATAACTGAAATCGATGTATAACATTATTCTATGTTTCCTATGTGTGTGCAAGACTTGTAACAAAATTTTGGTGTGATTATATTATACATTGTAGTTGCTATACCGAAGAGAACAATTACCGTCACAATTTTTTATGCGATACCGCATGGATTACCGTTCCCGCAAAATCGAATGTTTGAATCGCTATAACTTTGTCACTACTTATGCAAAAACCACATTTCACGTATCATTTTAATTCATTTCATTTGCTCTTTCAGGCTATACCAAAGTTGTTGCAAAATATGTGATTTGAAAAAAATATGCCCGTACCTACTTGTATAGATCGTACAAGAACAAAGCCCCGCCCCCGCCCTGCGTACAGAAATAACAGGAGGGCGTGAGATTGAAGCAAAAGGCTCGTCGCTGCAACGATCGGATAACACTTCGCAATGTTCAAAATTGAAGTTTATTTGCTCGTTGCTACGGTGATACTGGTTGGATACACACAAGGTTAGAGCTGCGTTAGGCTAACGCATATAAATGATTATTTTTTCTATACACTACATAGGCCAGACTGTTGGGATTTTTTGGAATGGCATGACTGTAGCCAACAACAGTCTGGTGACCCTCTCAGTGGTCCTGCAGAGAGTGAGTGTGGTATCTGGATCACTGTTTCCTCTGGTGTGTGAGGGTATAACAGGTGGACAGTGGTATCAACCAAATGGAGCCCTGTTTCCACTAGCAACACCAGACCCTGTAACCACCCCTGGAGGGTTGGGTCAACGAAACGTGTCAGTAGGAGTAGAGCTGTATCGTGGAACTCCTTCTGACTTCCCACATGGTGTTCAATGTTGTACCAATACCGCTATCACACTCTGTGTTGGAATGTACACTGATCTCACACTAGCAGCACCATCAGGCATAATTGGAACTACTAGCTATGCTCTCTCTGTAGCAGCCACTTGTAAGTAGAGAGGAAAGTACATCACATGTGTTATGGAAGTGTTGACTCTTCCACAGATGGTCCTAACATCACAGGAGGTGTCCAGTTTCAGCTGTTAACACCTACAAATGTTGATCCACCAGTGTTCCAGTTGACCTGCACCAGCACTAGTTCTCCTCCTACAACTGTGCAGTGGACCATCAATGGAAGTCCAGTGAATGGTGGTAACTATGCTTCCTCTCAGATAGTGACAGATCGACCAACATCTACTTACAACAACACCCTGACTGTGACTGGGAGAACACCTGGGATGTACACATGCACTGTCACCACTACCTGCTCACCAGTATGTGGACCCACAGGGTTTACTCTCAATCCAAGATCCATTACCTCATCCCTCAGTGTATCAGGTAAGTACTGCCTATGAAGAGTGTCTTGTACCTATAGACATGTACCTCTATACAGGTCCTCCTGCCCCACCCACTGGTGTCACTGCTGTGCAGTCTGGTCCCACATCTGTCAGTGTCTCTTGGACTGCACCAATCTCAGGTGGTCCAGTGAGCAGATATGATATCTACTATGTGGCTAATGGAGTCCCAAGTACAAGTGGTGGTTCAACCACTTCTACCTCTTATGTCCTAACCAACCTTCAAGTTGGGGTTCAGTACAACATCTCTGTCATAGCTGTGGGTACTTATATACCATCTCAGAGTGCTTTGGCTACAACTATATCAAGTTAGTTACTGTGTTGTGTATAGAAACCAATACTGTGCGAGATGTGGTAATGTGCAGCAGCAGGGGGGGCCACTGGGATACATCTCCTCCCCCCCCCCCCCCTTCCCCTTCTGCCTTCTGCATTTAGATATAATTCCAAAAAGCAAGTCCAAAGCCCTAAATAATCTTTAAATGTGGTATCAAACGTCACATAGCCTTTGGAGGAAAAATAGGTCACTCCCTGATATAGGTGCTTAGTATTAAGGCACATGTATAACTGCAAGGCCATTACTGCATTACTGTCAACCACGTCCTACACAGCATTAGGTAATGTCTCCATCACTGGTAGTGGGACCACACCCACTGCAGGGTCACCATACAGACTCACCTGCACTGCTCCAGTCATTGGATGGAATGGATCACTGACCATCCAACTGACAGCGCCAAATGGAAGTGTGCTCACCAGCAATGTGGTATCAGCTAGTCCAGGGATGACCTACACACTCCAGTGGCCATTCTCCCCTCTACACACATCTGATGGAGGACAGTACTCATGTGCGGTGTCATGTGAGAGCTACACTCTTGGTACAACAAGCTCTTCTATCTTTGTGACAGGTATGTACTAAAGCAAGGCTGGGTAGCTTGAGGGAGAACATGACCCCCTAAAATTTCTGTATCTGACATTTATTAAAAATGTATTATTAAAAGTGTCGGTCTATTTTGTCCCCCCATAAGTTATCTATGGCCCTGTAAAGCATAGTGGTTAATTATATTTTTCTCCCTCTATACTGCCAGTCCCTCCACCCACTGTCATGGTCAATGTACCTAATCAAGTCGCCATTGCTGGAAGCAACCTCACCCTGACCTGTAATATCCAGTTGGACCCATCAGTGGACAGTACAGTGATGGTGAACAGTACATGGACTGCACCAGGAGGAGCTACCCTCAATGGTAGTAATCCTTCATGGACTGGGTCATCCTACCAGAGCACACTGATGTTGGCTTCACTGGAAACTGGAAATGCTGGAAACTATATCTGTGGAGTGTCAGTCACTCCTATGGCCTCACAGTACATCACTGGACCAATGGGAAGGACTGTCTCCATCTTGGGTAGCTAAATACATTGTTTACCACATAACTATTATAATATTCTCTTATCTCATTCAGTTTCAGTACACACAGTAAACATCACCACATCAGACAGTTCAGTGGCAGGAC
Source organism: Eunapius fragilis (assembly GCA_963681505.1). Lineage (NCBI taxonomy): Eukaryota > Metazoa > Porifera > Demospongiae > Spongillida > Spongillidae > Eunapius > Eunapius fragilis. The sequence continues at coordinate 7,916,780 of OY811980.1, read as the reverse complement.
AGATGTACACACTCATCTGTAATGGAACACTGGTGGGGAACACTTCACTCACTCCTGTGGTGACATGGTGGAACTCAACTGGAGTGGTTACCAGTGGAAATGACAGCACTGTATCCAATGGCATCCTCACATTTAACCCTCTGCACACCTCGCATGGAGGACAGTACACCTGTCAATCTGCAGTCCCCAGCTCAACAACCACTGCAGTAATGAATATTGTTGTTCAAAGTATGTACATGTAATGTATTCACTCTTACTAATGAGATCATCATTCTTCCCTTAGTACCTCCTCCCACTGTCACCATCACCTCCACACCCATCACCTCCTCATACTATGCTGGTACACCACTCAACCTCACCTGTAATGTTCAGCTCATCTCACAAGTGGACACTCCTGTCACCTTTAACTCCTTGTGGACTGGACCAGAAGGACAGATCTCCAGTGGTGGTGGTAGAGTCTCCCTTTCCTCTGGAGTCAACCAGACCACTGTACAGTTCTATCCTCTCAACACGAGTGATACTGGAGTGTACAACTGTTCAGTTAGTGTTTCTGCATCAGGTCAGCAGTATGTGGACACCTCAATAGCTGTCAGTTCTTCCACATCACCAATCACAGTGAAAGGTCAGTAGATGTTAGAGCAGATGGCACCTGATGTTCACCATCCACCCGAGCCCCTCCCCCTTTACCACTGCATATCGAGCCCCTCCCTCTTTACCACTGCATGTCGAGCCCCTCCCTCTTTACCACTGCATTTCGAGCCCCTCCCCCTCTACCACTGCATGTAGTGCCCCTCCCCTTTACCACTGCATGTAGTGCCCTTCCCCTTTACCACTGCATATCGAGCCCCTCCCTCTTTACCACTGCATGTAGAGCCCCTCCCCCTCTACCACTGCATGTAGTGCCCCTCCCCCTTTACCACTGCATGTAGTGCCCCTCCCCCTAAGAGGGTCAATTTTTCTGTTTCCTCATGTTTCCATGCATGGGGATCCCTCATGTAACTTCTATGGTTATATTTTCCCCTCATGTTACTATGGTGACCTGTCGTTCCATCATGTTGCTTGTTATTATGCTGTACCCCATGTGGTGTTGTTATGTTACCATAGTGCCTACTACTTCAGCCAGTACAAGTGCTGGGCCAACCACTGGCTCTGGCGACTCCTTACCTATTGGCCCAATTGGTGGAGCTATTGGTGGAGGTGCTGTGGCTATCATTGTTGTGGTGGCCATAGTAGTAGCTATTGTCCTGGTATTAAGGTCAGCAACCATCACTTTGGTAAGTGTCTCTGTGGTGAGAAATGTGTCTGCTCAGATCAAGGAGGAAGGGAGTGCTCCAATTCGAAGACATGACACTTACTATGACCAACCATGCCCATTTCAAGCAGACCAAAGAGCTGACCGATGTGAATGTGAAGGGTAAGGTACCGGATGAACAGGGGGACACTGGGGAGAAGCACCACCCACCTCCCACCAGTACAGTAATCGTGAGTGAGAATAGCACCAGCCCACAGCCAGCACCTGCTCCTAGTGATGGTAAGGGATCACACACCTAACCCCAAAACTGCCTCCATCTCCAAATCCTTCTCTCCATCATTCAACACCTCTCTCTTACCCCTGTGTGGGTGCTCCACCCAAAGACCACGTCCAGCCCATCCCTGTGGTCACCTTCCATGTCCATGTTCACAACATGCACACCAATGGTGACAGAGGATTTGAGCGGGAGTATGAAGTAATTACTCACACCCATCATGAAGAGTACTGACTTGCCTCTCTCATGCAGCTGCTGGAAGTGAAGCCATGCAAGCCTCAGGTGGCAGCTGCCCTTGCCTATAACACTGCCAAGAACAGATTCGCTAACATCTTACCATGTAAGGGTACAACCATATTAGCCATTACCTCATCCTGTTTTGCGATGCGTTCCCAAGACGACGATGACAGAGTGAAGCTGCAGGAGATACCAGGAGTGGATGGTTCTGACTACATAAATGCCAGCTATATCAATGTAAGACGTCTTTTATGCCCCATGAATTAGTTTTGTTATTGCACTTTCATTGCAGGGGCACAAGTGTGAGAACTGTTACATAGCCTGTCAAGGTCAGCCGCGTTGCCATGACAAACATGGTACCGAACACCATTTAACCCCCTAGGACCAACTGACAACACTATTGCTGACTTCTGGAGAATGGTGTGGGAGGGAAGGCTGCAAACCATTGTCATGCTGACAAAATGTTCGGAAGGCGGAAAGGTGAGCATACTGCCAGCTGCTTATAAGCATGGCTGGTTTGATCTCTGGTGGATGAGCGTATTTGTAGGATATGTCATTTTATTATATTTAACCCTTCAATAGAGCAAGTGTGAGATGTACTGGGCTGACAGCATGGGAGGGGTCTATGAGACAGAGACCCTCACCATAACAACCACCTCCATCCTTCCTTTTGCTGACTTTGATATTCGAAGGTTCTCTATCAAAAGTGTAAGTGTTGCTGCTTGTACTGAATGCTGCCTGGTTACCTCATGTTGACCCTAATACAGAAAATGGTACCAGATTCAGATTATCTCCAGGTGATCCACTTCCACTATACTGCCTGGCCAGACCACGGGGTACCCCAGTTTGCCACCTCCATCCTTGGCTTTGTGAGGAGGGTACAGAAGGCCCATGACAAGAGCAAGGGGATTCCCCTAGTGGTCCACTGCAGTGCGGGGGTGGGGCGCACTGGGACCTTCATTGTACTGGACACACTTCTAGACAGGATGAGGTCTGAGATGTCCATCAGTATATTTAAGGTTGTGGAGGACATGAGAAGGAGACGTGTGCAGATGGTCCAAACACAGGTAAGATGTCATATCTCTTAACCCCTTGGATACCTCTTAACCCCTTGGATACCTACTCCCACCCCTCCCAGGCCCAGTATGTGTTCATCCATGATGCCCTGGATGAGTACATAACATGTGGGGACACTGCCATCACTGTCACTAACCTCAGGATCTCCATCAACTCCCTCTCCAAGACCAAACCTGGGAAAACTCTCAATGGATTCCAGAAACAGTTCTCTGTATGTTGTTGTACCAGATATAAGGTTGTTGGTTTAGGAGCTGGCTGTGTGTGTATGTGTATGTGTGTGTTGTATGCTCTTCCCTCTAGCTTCTTGACATGGTGAGTCGCAAGCCAGCTCCTGGTGAGTGCTCATATGGGGAGGAGCCATTCAACAGGGCTAAGAACCGCTATGAGAACAAGCTACCATGTATGTCCATATATGGTATTAGTTGTGGGTCAGGGGAGGAGGATGACTGATATTCTCAACAGACAATACTAGCCGAGCACTTCTAAGGATGTCTGGTACCCAAGGTTCTGACTACATCAATGCCAGCTTTGTGGATGTAAGGGATACTCTTGGATACTATCAGTCCCACATCTTGAATTGCCTCCATCCCCTACAGGGTTACAAGCAGCTTAATGCTTACATAGCCACCCAGGGTCCTCTACAGAATACAGTGGAAGACTTCTGGAGGATGGTGTGGGAGTTCAAGAGCAGGGTCATTGTCATGTTGTGTCAACTGACAGAGGAAGGTCGTGAATCTTCTTACTGCTACTGGCCCACAGAGGAAGGAGCAGCTGTGACTTATGGAAGTATCTCTGTCACAGTGGAGTCAACACAGAGCTATGACGGTTACAAAGTTAGAAGATTTCTTATCACAGATAAAAAAGTCGGTATGAAATGATATATATCTTGTGGTTGGTGTTGATTGATGTTTAGTCATGTTTAACTTCCCCTCCCACCTCATCTCCCAGGGTGAGGACCAGGACACAGTGGTCACCCAGCTTCAGTACACAGAATGGCCTGAACATGGAAGGCCTGCCAACACTGCTTCAGTGGTGGAGCTGATGGACACTCTCACCAGGACCCAGATCAGCACTGGGAACAAGCCTGTTGTGGTGCACTGCAAGTATGTACACTCCCTCCCTCACCACACCCTCACACTCCTCACACCCTCACAGTGATGGAGTAGGTCGCACAGGAACGTTCATCACCATGCATGCAGAGCTGGAGAGGTTGAAGACAGAGGGAGTTGTTGATGTCTTCCAGCGAGTGAAGTTCTCCAGGATAGCCAGACCTGGTCTTATGCAGGATGAGGTAAGGACACAGAATATTTACCATCACCCTTAAGTGAATGCCGTACTGAGCACACAAACACACACACACACACACACACACACACACACACACACACACACACACACACACACACACACACACACACACACACACACACACACACACACACACACACACACACACACACACACACCTTTCCAATCCAACCATCACATCCAAATCTTTTTTCCCCCAATCCCAATGTATGTCTCTCATTCCCATTCCTCCTTACTCTTTCTCCTACAGGGGCAGTATGTCTATTGCCACGAGTGCCTTGCTCAGTATGTGGACAGCTTTGATGCCTATGCCAATTTTAAGGTTACCTGAGAAGAACACACATGTAAAAAAATTCTTGTTTTATCATGTATTGTGCATATAGAATATATGAGTACTATTTACGTCACTGCATTACATCATATCACCGCTATGGTTTGATGTTGGATAATGAAGTCATTAATAAACGTGACTATCTCAACCAAATCCCTACTAACTGTAACAGATCTGTATGGCATATCATTCTGTAACAGATGCGTTGTACATTCGTTCTACATTTTATTTTCCTGCTACAGTTTGATGCAACATAATGTTACATTATGTTAAATGTTGTTACTGAAAATGTGATACAGTTTCTTCTAACAATCAGTTACATCTTATTCCAAAAATCTGTTACGTATTGATGCCATATCTGTTACACCCAATTACGATATTTCTGTGATAATAATACGCTCAACGGGATCGGGATACGATAAATAGTTCAGAGGGTTTGCGTCTTCTCGACGGCAAGGTGGCGTAGTCTAGTAATATTGTTCTTGCGCTTTGCTACAACACAAAGAAGCAGGTAATATACAACTGAAGGACTATAGAGAAGGCAATATACACCGCTGAGAAGACAGTACACACCACTGACAAGACAATACACACCGCTGAGAAGGCAGTACACACCGCTGAGAAGGCAGTACACACGGTAAGTCCTCAGGACATGTTTTTTTGGCATGGGTGCAGTAATTAAAATATCTCACGGGTGGTTTGAGGTAATGTGGCGCCTCTGTTACAGGATGACCAGGATGGTTACCTAAGAGCGCATGGTACTTAAGAAATCTTCACAATACACGGCAAGTCCTCTGGACATATTTTTGCATGGTGTGCACTAATTAGAATATCTCACGGGTGGTTTGAGGTCATGTGTTGCCTCTGTTACAGGTACAGGATGACCAGGATGGTTACCTAAGAGCATTTGGTGCTTCACAAACCTTGACGATACATGGTGAGTCCTCTGGACATGTTGAATAACTCACAGGTGGTTTGAGGTCATGTGTTGCCTCTGTTACAGGATGACCAGGATGGTTACCTAAGAGTGCTTGGTGCTTCAGAGATCACATGTTGAGTCCTCTGACATGTTGAATATCTCACAGGTGGTTTGAGATCATGTGCTGTCTCTGTTACAGGATGACCATGATGGTTACCTAAGAGAGCTTGATGCTTTAGAAACCTTGACAATACACGGTGAGTCCTCTGACATGTTGAATATCTCACAGGTGGTTTGAGGTCATGTGCTGCCTCTGTTACAGGATGACCAGGATGGTTACCTAAGAGTGCTGTGGTGCTTCAGAAATCTTGACGATACACAGTGAGTCCTTTGAACATGATTTTTAGCATGGTGTGCACTAATTAGAATATCACAAGTGGATTGAGGTCATGTGTTGCCTCTTAGGATGGCGCTTGGTGCTTCAGAAATCTTGACAGTGGGTACACGGTGACTATTTTGAGTTTGTTCAGCTTATGATCAGGTGAGCTTAAACACATGAAATTGTAAAGATGTACATTATGATGTGATGTGGTTTATATTGTATTGTGAATATCTGTAATGTGAATATGACTTGTATGTTTGTTTTATAATACAGTGTCAATATGGAGTGTGATGGCAGTATTCAAACGCTTAACTGGTGACGGATACTGTTGTTCTAGGCTTCTACTCAATGCACATATTGGTCTGGAATTTCTTCATCATATCATCGTCCAATGTCCGAAGACCAGTGAACATTCTTCACGAATGCACACCACTTGTCAATTTCAAGAGACAGCTGGACTATTGAAAGAGAAGATGCTTCATCCAACAAACTTGTTTTTAGGCATGACAGACAGAACACTATGTACTGTTTTAACATATATTGTGTATAAAATGCAATATACAATCAGCTGCCTTATAAGTAAAAAAATATTGTTACATCCTGAAAGAATCCATGGTACAGATATGATACATATCTGTTACTTATATGTTCATCTTTGTGTTACATTTTGTTGGTACATTCTTCTATATGGGGTGTGTGATTAGTGCCAAAAGTCGGTCACGCGCAGCGATCTCGTGCCTATGTAATAATCGATGTGCTGAGAAAAACATTATTTAATTATTAGATGGTGGTCAGGCTGGTTGACATGGCCGTTTACAGCTAGGTGCAGAATAAAAGACAACCCTACATCATTCTATGAACGAGGTGTCGCTACCAGTAGGCCTTATCTGACCATTCATACCAAATGATTACTAATAATGGTACGTCTATTTGTTACTCTATTTGATGCTCATCCATGTATTTACGGTAGTGGCTTGAGGTGTAAACTGCAGTTCTTTTCGAGAGGCAACTTGTGATGGTGACCGATGTTGTGGTTACTCATAGGCAAGCCCCCCCCCCTTCTTTTTTTTATACAGTACGAATAATTAAACAAGTTATCAAAACGAAAGCGGGTCCTTATAAGGCCTTATCGATTATAAAATTCTTCAGGATTGGAAGAAGTAAGGCTACTTTAATTGACCTCACCTGAAAGAATACTAAGTGCTGTGGTGTGGTTGGGTCTGCCCTTATATTCAAATTTCTGCACAGTAGCATACCGGCTTGACTCAACGGCTAGAAGGCTATCCACTTACCTTCATGTAATTCAATGGCGGGTCAAGGGAGGGAGGCTGTACCCCAGTAAGATTCACGGGTAATCTAATACTTTTCGGACCAAGGCTAAGCCTATAATACCCCTTAGCGAGGTGGAAAAGGATCACATTTTTATTGCTTGAAACTGTTACAGTTGTTTAGCTGCATCTCAAGACAAAACACACCAAAACTAATTAATGGAGACTGAGTCAAGCAGTTGTTGATGTTTTAAGTGTTCATTTATTTGTTTGCATGTGTAACTGAGAGTTTGTGTCATGTATTTGTGCATGAGTGTTTGAATGTTTGAATAGGCATGTGTATGTACAGGGGGGGCTCGGAATAGTGGAAAGTAACACCTCGCAACAGTGGAAATTGCAGACATTCATAGCTTACTTTGTGACCGCTAATAGCATTTGGGGTGAAGCGTTAAAGCTCGATAAATGAAATTCAATGTTTACGTGGCTTTGCTGTTACGCAATGTTTCGTAATCCGCCCCTTTTTCTAAAATACTCCGCGCCACACCTACCGGTACATAGTAGCTGGTTTTAATGAAACGAGCGTCAACATGCTCGTGCAAAATAACGCAATCGCCCGCCCTGCAGTTATGCATTTTTAATAATGCGATTTCACACATCAAGACGCCATCCGGTGTACTTCTAACACCACTACGCGTACGCTAAAACGGCACGCTAAGAGCTTAAACTTGCTTGGTTAGCTGCAGCATTACATGTCGAAAATGGGACATCACAAAGTAAGAAATGAAATTTTAGAAAAAGGGGCGGATTACGATACATTGCGTAACAACAAAGCCACGATAAACATTGAATTTCATTTATCGATGCTTTAACGCTTCACCCCAAATGCAATTAGCGGTCACAAAGTAAGCTATGAATGTCTGCAATTTTCCACTGTTGCGAGGTGTTACTTTCCACTATTCTGAGCCCCCTAAGTTTAATCTAAGGCATCTCATAGTTGCAAGTTCTCTACATGTATACCCCCACACTCCTGCTGCTTGCCCTCCTGGTTGTATGTCCATGTGCCTGGATCTGCTGAGCAGAAAACATTCTAATGTTTAACACCCAAGGTTCTCCACATTGTGACATCACCTCACTGTTACATCATCCTCATCACTGAGACATCACCCTCCAATCTTCTTACCCCTCCTCCCTAGGTCCCTGATACAATTCCTCCTTTATCTCCTCCTCCTTTGCCTCCTCATCCTCCTCCTCCTCCTCCTTCCTCACAATATTGCAATCACAAAATACATACAATAAGATTTCAATATCTCTTCACAATAACACGGAGACCTAACACTGACCCTTGCACCCTCACAAACACACCATTTTGATCACTGGATGCAGAACTTGGTCTCATTCACTTGGCATTCCTGACCACTCCCATATGCTCCTCCCCTGCAGAGAACATGTGATGGGATGTGCCCATGGGGTAGACCACACACGCACACCTATTCCCTCTTTGTACATGCTGCACCCTGCCATCGTGTGCAATACTAACATGATAATCGGTTTTATGCCTTTTGCTAAGGTTTCTCCTGTCTAGATCACCGTGCAGCAGGTGATGGGACTAATCAGTAAAGAAATTAATTGATCTAAAAAACAATACAATTACCCAACCGTCTACCTGCTGGGAATTTACTCTAGGGAGACATGTAGCTAATATTGTATTACTAGATGGTTGTAGTACAGCGTTAAATGGAACCTTTCTGTTTGGCATAGTGCACAGCTGATAGTGCAGCATACACGCACTCATGCTGAGCTAGGTTCCTGCCCTCTGCAGTATTGGAACCTATTAGAGTAGATTCCATATAGGAATTCTGCAGTGTGATGCATAGACTCATGTATGTCATTTTTTAAAACATCATAGGTAAAGGGTGAATTGTGCAGTATATATACACACACACATGGGAGCATAGTGTATGTGGTCATGTCTTATGAGTACATGTGGCATTTTTGAACATAACATTGTGAAGAACATGAGGTGTACCAAAGATGGGAGAATCGAGCCCATGGGATTGATCATATCCCCTATCTCCATGTCATCTCATACTGCCAGGAGGGCATTTCTCTGTCCTTCACACATTGCTTGAGGCAGCACTCAGTTCCTCAACCCCTTCTAGGTTATGCAGCCAGACTTCTGCTGGACCAGCTCTCCCTTCTAAGCTGTGCCGACATCCTCTCTGTGCATCCCCCTCAGTGAATGTGAATGCACCATTGTGGAGGGATGAACATGCCAAGTGTGTGTGGTGCTAATTATAATGTGTTACGCATGGTGTTTGGGTGTGCATGTGACAATTTGTGAGAATGTGATGGGATGTAGATGGTGCAAGTATGATCATATATGTAGCATAACAGCGTCACTGAATTTGATTTGTGGATCCATGGAACATGGAACATTACTCATGCACATGCACATTGAATATATGTGAGTGTGTGTGCTGGTTAACCTTAATTTACTCCTGCTCCTGGCATATCTACTGTCATTAACTTTGTTCTGTTTGCCAGCTATGGCAAAATTTTGCTATGTGAGCAATCGACAGTACTGTTCCCTTTTCTAAAGTAGCTAGGTTTGGGATTTGGATGAATACTGACTTTACTAACCTCACCCTGACTGCAAAAGTGTTGTGCCCAGTTGGATGCTATAATCACACTCTATTTTCTCAGAGCTCAGAGTCCTAAACCAAATAGAAAGTACAAACACATGATTTAGTGAAAGACAACACATGTCAGTTCTGACTGTAACCCCATTTTTTAATGAACCAGTTTTAATTTGATGGGTTACACATGATTATCATCTTACTACGTATTTAAAATCCCATTTTTGCCATGCATTTTGATTGGTTAATTGCAGGTACATATATTAAATTTTAAAAAACACAGTAGAAATTTTATAATTAAGAGAAGATTCCCCCCTGCTGGCACCTATAATTCCTATGTGCAATATTTCATATCAGCTCGGCAGAGTTTTTATTCATACACCATGTGATTATATGTTGAACTTCTGCATGAGTCCTTGGTGCTGTAAACATTCTATTGTAATGGGTTACTGCCCGGTATAATATGGTTTAGATCCTTTATGTCACCATGCCTTAACATGCAAGTACAGGGAGATGTCACATTAGAGTCAGTGATTTCCTTTTATAATCTTGCCAGTAGACTAGCCTGGGTCCCCATGTTGAAGCAGAAAGTGGTCTGGGGTTTGAAGGACATCAAACATGGCTTTTCCCCTGTAGGTTAGCATGCAAACCCTTTAAAAGTAATATCCCGCTCAAGAAAATAAGAGGTACAATGATTTGCCATTGTGCATGTGATTCCTTATTTTGAAGGGCTTTTTAAAAATACAACTCAACAGATGTAGTAATACACGGTGCAGCTGGGATGAAAATCGTGAAAGCATCATTGTACAAAGCCATAGCCGGGGGGTTGAACAACACCCAACCCCCCCCCCCCCCACACACACACACACACACACACAAACACACACTTAAAGAAAAAATGTTATAGTCCAAACCTGATTTGATAAACAAACAGATTATCATACAAACACTATATATGACCATTCATGGGAAGATATATAAAAGCACTTCATTCATTGTACACATATGCCTTACATTGCAATGGAATTGGCGTGAGAAATATTTTGTTACAAGTTCAATTCATTACCATGGTGTTTGGTATTGTTGCCTGCCTCTTAATACCTATCTGGTATGCATCCTTTAGAAGTGATGTGTTAGAAAATTGCATTCATTACCTGGTTGACTATATTGTACCATAATGCAGAGTGCTCCACATTAGCAAAAAATCTTTATTATTTTACAGTAACTATAAAACCATTCTGTACTTTTCATATAATACTAATCACTTTCAGGAAGAAAGTATCATACATCACAGGTTAATTGATTAACGTTAATTAACATTAATACTGACAACAAGTTAATTTCGGAAACCAAAACTGATAGGAATTCTGAAATTAAAGAAAGAACTTTTTTTTTCCCGCTGTGGGGTTTATCAAAAGCACTTCATTCTTTCTGGATGTACTTGAGCTGGGCAGGAGGAGGTGGTCCATAAACATCTGCATGGCCAGCATGGAGGAGAAGGAGCGGCAGAATATTTAAGTTCAACAAACGTTAGATAGTAGGAATGTGGTTTCAGCAATATAATCTGAAGTCATGAACATGACTTTAATTAAATTGACCAAAAATGAGACAAAGTTCATATATATAGAGCACTTGTAAATGTACAAAAGAAGTGCTAAGCTCGCTTATAATTCTGGGCCAGTACTTTTGGACCACATTAATTATCCATAATACTTCAGCAGACAACTCTTTATTTCCAGAAGCAAATTGTCATATTCTCAGGGTGTTTTATATGGGAGTTCCTGACTCCCCCCCCCCCTGAATGAGATTTGCTCGTGAAATTTTGAGGGAGCCTAACGTCTATCTGTATAGCCAAGTATGAATTACATTTAACATTTTGGTATTAACAATGCACTCATCACCACCAGCTTCATTACTAGCACTAAAACATCATGCATCTTAACTCTGATCAACCTAAGTATTGGCCCTTTATTTGGGTCTGGATTAAGACATACAGTACACAGGAGTTTAGTGTTGATATGAATATTAGCATTATAGGTTATTGCAACTACTTTATAAAGGTAAGTGAGATACCTTGGAAAAAATATTGTTTTCAGTATCACGGTTATGGTTGTATGTTCTCTCCAATTAAAACAAAGGCAGGTCTTTGAGTTTTATATACTACTATGCAAGCTGGAAATGACTTCACTGAGTCCCCATCATGCATCAGTTACTACCCCACCCCCCAAAAAATAATCCTTGTCATGATCTACCTGTGTGTTTTGTGAAATGGGCCCTTTAAACATCAAGGCCATGCAACTTGAAAATGTTGATGTCTCTCGTGCAGTCCTCCACACAGTACAGGAGCTAGCTGCAGGTGCAGACAGTATGATGGAGTATGCTTTCATGTACAACTGAGTCCTCCATGAATGACCTGAAGAAAGATGCATCCTTGGACATGAGAGACTTAACTGAGACCTTTCAATTGCTAATCCAACTCCAGACACACCAGGCAGTGTTTGCATTCCATCCAATAAGATGAAAAACAATAAGGACATAAAGACGCATTAAAACAAGCATTTCCACAGACCAGGTACAGATATACGAAAACAATCACACCACCACACAAAATAACACATGCAAAAGTGTTCCTCGACTGAACAATGTCCAGATTTAGTAGTCTGGCGTGACTGTGAAGGGTAAAAAAATCAAAAATGTTGCAGGCTAACTCCCCAGACCCAGATTAACCATAGGACTGACTAGGCTCAAATCTGGGGCTAAGCTACAGCCTATAGTCTAGGGCCCCTGGCATTATGTGGGCCCCTCATGGCCAGGAATACTGTGCCAGATGACGCAATAACGGTTCTAACCCAATATTAATTCATGCAGTAGAATCTTTATTTAAAAAATCAGATCGACCTAATGCATTGGTGGGTGGAGATGGGGTATATAGTTTTTAGTCTAGTGCCCAAGTATCTTAATTGGGCACTGACTATCCCAATTAATTGCTAGCTATAAATGGTAACTATACTGATGAATTTTAATCCACTGACTTTTTCAAGGAAGTTTTTGGGGCCGCCCTTCCTCCCCTTAGCTGGACTGTTAACAAAAGCACTGTATCTACCCTTGCTGTATATATCTTTAGAGCCAATCTTTCGCTGTCCAGGCATAGATGATATAATCCAGTGGCATCCAGGTACATGCATTTTTGTCTCACTGTCTTTTGTCTTGGTCCATGCATGCATCGTTTTCATAAAAACCTATTGCTGAACTAACAATGGCAGTGGGGGCAATTGAACTCACATCCAGCTCAGGGGGTCCGAGCTTTCCTCCCACCTCACCTATTTTATATAAAGGGGGAGGGGAGTGCTACACAAAATTGTCAAATATAGCCCGCCCCCCCCTACCTACCCCCCCCCCCCCCCCCAGCCAATAGACACGCTGTATTATCCCCCCTTCCTTCTTACATGTAAGATAACTTATATACTTTTACCAGTTCACAACACAATGTATGTTAAAAATCGCGCATAATTCAATTCCTGGGTAACACTGTCTCAACAACATCTGAGTTCAGATTATGAAAATTCCAAACATGACAAGTGTTTAGGTCCTAAACCATGGTTTAGGTACTAAACTATAATATGGTTTAGGACCTAAACTGAGCAATGCCCATGTATGAGTTCACATGTTAATGAACATGACATGACATATGTTTTATTGTAAGGTAACCCTACATGGGAAGATGGGAGGGGCCAAAAAGGGGTCACATTACTGCTGTTTAGTAGTTACCCTTTGGATGCCACATGAGTATCTTTATAGCTCTGTATAGTGTGCCAATCAAACTGTAAATAGCCTTGAAGTTGCTGACTAATGGTATCTATACATCCATGTGTTCGGCACCTGTGGCTACATAAAAGAGGGTGATGACCAATTGGACCTAGAGATCCCTCAGTCCCCTGGAGTTATCCTAGTGCCCAGGCCTCCAAGGAGTGGTCCTGGAATGGGATGGTTCCCATGTCTCATGCAAGTGGCCCTGTGGGACTCCAAGTACTCAGTAGTGCATTATTTAAAACGAATACTCCCACCTATGCTGACTGCTGACTCATACATACATGTACGCGCATTAAGCCAACATGTCACCTCTCCTCCTGTGCAAACCAAATGGAGTGTTGTGTTAACAGTTTAGGTTAGTACCATAGGAATGTGCAAGGTGGTAGCCCTTCACACACAACTCCCCCGAATCCAAGTCCATATGAGTACATATGATCCCTCTATGGGGTGCATGTGTATGTGCATGTGGGTGTGCGTATAGTGAATGGGTGTGCATGTTTGTGACCGCTCTTTGGCCCCCCTCCACCCCCCCCCCCCCCCTCTTCCTCTGTGAGAAATGCCTTGCCTTTGCTGCAAGAATTGGGTACACCAATAGATGTAATCTGTAAAATCAACTAACCTTTATTGTAGAAATGACTTTCGGTGCATCACTCACGTTTATATCGACCCTCAATACTAGTACTCTCTCTGTCTGTAGGCCCATGCAGACCAAATACTCCTTATTTAGCTAGGGCCTGGTCCATGAGAGATGGGACATAAATCCCTAAGGGTTACTATACAATAAAACATATGTCATGTCATGTTCATTAACATGTGAATTAACATGTGAAATCGCCCATACATGGCATTGCTCAGTTTAGGTCCTAAACCATAGAATAGTTAAGAACCTAAACACTCTTCATGTTCAATAATTTTCATTTCCGGATGTTGTTGAGACAGTGTTGGGTACGAAATTCTGAGATGCCAAGTTGAGCAGTAATACTTATTATGCACAATAATGTAACTATGGCACTGCCTGAGTGCCAAATAATACTGTAACCATCACCTCAAATTCAACATCACCATGGGGTTGCCTCACGAAAAGAACTACAAATACATGGATGTGCATCAAATAGAATAATACACAGACGCATTATTATTAGTATCGCTTTGTTATGACCTGTAGTGGGAGTGACCAGTTAAGGCCTCCCATGCAGTTCTGGTAGCGTTCATAGAATGCTGTAAGGCTTCATATATTCTTTCATGTATTCTTTTACGCCTATTTTTTATCTGCGCCTAGCTGTATAGGGCCATGTCAGCTAGTCCGACCACCATCTAATAATGTTTTTCTCAGCATATCAATATTACATATTCGATACACATATGATTTCTGGGCACGAGATTGCGCTGCATGCCAATCGCTGCGCTGCGTCATCTGTTGTTGCGCTGCGCGTGACCGTCCCATACTTCTACATATTCCTGCCGTACATACATGTACCAGATTGTATTCACAGATATGACAGACATATATGGTAACATGTATGTATCATAAATGTAACATGTCTGGTACATAATTGTCTGTGTAGCTCGTGGCGTCTGCCCGCCGTGACCGGGATCATTTCCCTCTTTGTCGCTTCGGCTATTGTATCAAACGATAACACAAATAAGAACGGTTTTGCGTTGGTTCTGTGCCATAACAGCGCGCGCTTTTAGAGAACAAAAATACTCGTGCCCACGTGGTCCAGCTGTTATTCGCCGCCATTTTTATTCTTCTCCTTCCTTCCGCCATAGCTAGAGAGAGCATATATCGGTAATCCGATTGTAGAAATAATATTAAAAGGAAAAGGAACTGATATAATCAGGCAGTGAGGTGGTGTACATTGTAAACATGATAGCTAAAAATTAAAATAAAATAAAAAACTGGTTTTCCATGGATCAAAATATGAATTCACTTAATAAAACTTCTAGACTTGGTGCTAAATAAATTAAAACTGCATCAGAATACTTGCAACATAACGTAGTAATTACAGTAACTGGGTACTTGATACTGACAGGCTGACAGGGGAGAATGTAGGTGTTGATGCTATATAAATCATCTTGGCAAGCTGAATGCATCCTTGAGATACAATTAGTAGATGGAGAGCTGTTTATTACTACGGTAGTGGGGTCAGCAGCAATACTCTTAGGTTGATTACCAGGAACAGAGCGGCGTGATGCTTCGCCCGCTTCCAAATGATGTCTTAATTCTGAATCTGGCAAACGTGTCCAACAAGCATTGCTCCTTGTCTTTTCCAGCACCAGGGTCTGAGTGCAAAACATATATAGTCTTCATCATTGCTGCTTCTAACAATATCTATGCTTCTATCTGCATCATATTGTGTTAATTTTACCATTGATATTAAAGTATACTGATTTATGATTTTCTTTGTTTCTTACTCGAAATTGGAAAACCCACACACTGAAAAAGAGTCCTCTGACGTGCCATATACTTCCACGTACATTACTAATATTACTATTAGCCGCTGTACTGAAATTTGAACGTCGCGACACCATATGATGATATGTGTCGAGCCCGCGTGCTAATTGTTCATTACAGATTATTATGCTCGGTTGGTAGGGCCTAGGCCCTACCAGGCCCTACCGTAGCTACGCCACTGAATTAGGAGCTATATAGGAATTGACCCGGGTCGTGAAATCATTTTAAAAACACGCGACCCGCGTTAACTCGCGTACCAAGAAACGGATAGTGTAGCTCTTTGTTGCTATCAAACCAGAAGGCAAAGACGGTCATTGTAAATCCAGTACTTGCTTTAAGAGAACAAAAAAAAAAAAAAAAAAAAAAAAAAAACTCGTGTATTTCCTCGTCCCCAGGCCAATTCTTCTCCGTCGTCGTCGTCGTCGTCGTCGTCGTTGTCGTCGTCGTCGTCGTCGTCATCGTCGTCGTCGTCGTCTTCTTCTTCTCGGCCGAGTATAACTCGGGATGGGAATGGTTTTAAAGAGCGCAAGTTATGCCAATCGCTTTAGAATCTCCTGGAAGGACATCTTGATATATGAAAGCATAAAACGATATACGTAATCATTACGTAATATGGAGTGCTATCCTTTCCCATGGCGACATTCACGCTTATTTAGAATTGTGCAACGTTGTGCACAGGTGGGATTTCATTACTTTTGGCTAGCGAAGTTGTTTTTTTTTTTCAAAATGCCTTCGCGTCAACAAACGAGGAGAGCTAAACGACGAGAGAAATACATGTACCTCCAAAATCAAGACAATGGTACAATATGCTGATCCTGAAACAAAGCGGGCGTCTGTTCGTGACAGCTACAGAGCAGATCCTGAAAAAAAAAAAACGGGCGTCTGTTCGTGGCAGCTACAGAGCAGACCTAGCTTGAACCGAGCCAAGCTTCTAAGAGGCAGCGTTATCAGAGATCATATATAGATCATATATAGATCTATATATATGATCTCTGGCGTTATGAACAGAATTCTGATACGGTGCGAGCTTCTAAGAGGCAGCGTTCTGAACAGAATTCCGACGAGATACGAGCTTCTAAGAGGCAAAAGTATCAGCAAAATTCAGTGACCAATCGGGTTTCCAAAAGGAATTGAGAAACCCTTCTGCTGCGCGTTCAGCGAAAAGGGCGCTTATATCAGAAGCGTCCGGAAAACTATGTGTTTCTAGCATGTTCTAAGCGCTAGTGTTGTACTGGTTTATAGCTGACATGCATGAGATGGTATAACTTTGCTAACAATTGCAAGTGCATGGTGGTAAACATGCATGCATGTGCATGTGGTTATGTGCATGAGACCAAATCGGATTTGGCGCAAAACGTATGACGCAAAACATATAACGGCAGAACGTATGACGGATTTGGCGCAAAACGTAATAAAAAGACGCAAAGCGTTTTTGAAGCAAAAAGTTTTTTGGGCGTTGCCCCGGACCGGATGTCGGACAACGGAAGTAGTTATTAGCGCGATATATACGGCAGGCAGGCAGACAAATGGTGGAGGCAGAGATAATATATAGAGGGATTGGAAACTCATCACGTGCGCCATTCAATGCAATTGACCAACCATGCCCATTTCAAGCAGACCAAAGAGCTGACCGATGTGAATGTGAAGGGTAAGGTACCGGATGAACAGGGGGACACTGGGGAGAAGCACCACCCACCTCCCACTAGTACAGTAATTGTGAGTGAGAATAGCACCAGCCCACAGCCAGCACCTGCTCCTAGTGATGGTAAGGGATCACACACCTAACCCCAAAACTGCCTCCATCTCCAAATCCTTCTCTCCATCATTCAACACCTCTCTCTTACCCCTGTGTGGGTGCTCCACCCAAAGACCACGTCCAGCTCATCCCTGTGGTCACCTTCCATGACCATGTTCACAACATGCACACCAATGGTGGCAGAGGATTTGAGGGGGAGTATGAAGTAATTACTCACATCCATCATGAAGAGTACTGACTTGCCTCTCTCATGCAGCTGCTGGAAGTGAAGCCATGCAAGCCTCAGGTGGCAGCTGCCCTCGCCTATAACACTGCCAAGAACAGATTCGCTAACATTTTACCATGTAAGGGTACAACCATATTAGCCATTACCTCATCCTGTTTTGCGATGCGTTCCCAAGACGACGATGACAGAGTGAAGCTGCAGGAGATACCAGGAGTGGATGGTTCTGACTACATAAATGCCAGCTATATCAATGTAAGACATCTTTTATGCCCCATGAATCAGTTTTGTTATTGCACTTTCATTGCAGGGACACAAGTGTGAGAACTGTTACATAGCCTGTCAAGGTCAGCCGCGTTGCCATGACAAACATGGTACCGAACACCATTTAACCCCCTAGGACCAACTGACAACACTATTGCTGACTTCTGGAGAATGGTGTGGGAGGGAAGGCTGCAAACCATTGTCATGCTGACAAAATGTTCGGAAGGCGGAAAGGTGAGCATACTGTCAGCTGCTTATAAGCATGGCTGGTTTGATCTCTGGTGGATGAGCGTATTTGTAGGATATGTCATTTTATTATATTTAACCCTTCAATAGAGCAAGTGTGAGATGTACTGGGCTGACAGCATGGGAGGGGTCTATGAGACAGAGACCCTCACCATAACAACCACCTCCATCCTTCCTTTTGCTGACTTTGATATTCGAAGGTTCTCTATCAAAAGTGTAAGTGTTACTGCTTGTACTGAATGCTGCCTGGTTACCTCATGTTGACCCTAATACAGAAAATGGTACCAGATTCAGATTATCTCCAGGTGACCCACTTCCACTATACTGCCTGGCCAGACCACGGGGTACCCCAGTTTGCCACCTCCATCCTTGGCTTTGTGAGGAGGGTACAGAAGGCCCATGACAAGAGCAAGGGGATTCCCCTAGTGGTCCACTGCAGTGCGGGGGTGGGGCGCACTGGGACCTTCATTGTACTGGACACACTTCTAGACAGGATGAGGTCTGAGATGTCCATCAGTGTATTTAAGGTTGTGGAGGACATGAGAAGGAGACGTGTGCAGATGGTCCAAACACAGGTAAGATGTCATATCTCTTAACCCCTTGGATACCTCTTAACCCCTTGGATACCTACTCCCACCCCTCCCAGGCCCAGTATGTGTTCATCCATGATGCCCTGGATGAGTACATAACATGTGGGGACACTGCCATCACTGTCACTAACCTCAGGATCTCCATCAACTCCCTCTCCAAGACCAAACCTGGGAAAACTCTCAATGGATTCCAGAAACAGTTCTCTGTATGTTGTTGTACCAGATATAAGGTTGTTGGTTTAGGAGCTGGCTGTGTGTGTATGTGTATGTGTGTGTTGTATGCTCTTCCCTCTAGCTTCTTGACATGGTGAGTCGCAAGCCAGCTCCTGGTGAGTGCTCATATGGGGAGGAGCCATTCAACAGGGCTAAGAACCGCTATGGGAACAAGCTACCATGTATGTCCATATATGGTATCAGGTGTGGGTCAGGGGAAGAGGATGACTGATATTCTCAACAGACAATACTAGTCGAGTACTTCTAAGGATGTCTGGTATCCAAGGTTCTGACTTCATAAATGCCAGCTTTGTGGATGTAAGGGATACTCTTGGATACTAACGGTCCCACATCTTGAATTGCCTCCACCCCCCTACAGGGTTACAAGCAGCGTAATGCTTACATAGCCGCCCAGGGTCCCCTACAGAACACAGTGGAAGACTTCTGGAGGATGGTGTGGGAGTTCAAGAGCAGGGTCATTGTCATGTTGTGTCACCTGACGGAGGAAGGTCGTGAATCCTCTTACTGCTACTGGCCCACAGAGGAAGGAGCAGCTGTGACTTATGGAAAGCTTTCTGTCACAGTGGAGTCAACACAGAGCTATGACGGTTACAAAGTTAGGAGATTTCTTATCACAGATAAAAAAAGTCAGTATGAAATGATATATATCTTGTGGTTGGTGTTGATTGATGTTTAGTCGTGTTTAATTTCCCCTCCCACCTCATCTCCCAGAGTGAGGACCAGGACACAGTGGTCACCCAGCTTCACTACACAGAATGGCCTGAACATGGAAGGCCTGCCAACACTGCTTCAGTGGTGGAGCTGATGGACACTCTCACCAGGACCCAGATCAGCACTGGGAACAAGCCTGTTGTGGTCCACTGCAAGTATGTACACTCCCTCCCTCACCACTCCCTCACACTCCTCACATCCTCACCGTGATGGAGTAGGTCGCACAGGAACGTTCATCACCATGTACTCAGAGCTGGAGAGGTTGAAGACAGAGGGAGTTGTTGATGTCTTCCAGCGAGTGAAGTTCTCCAGGATAGCCAGACCTGGTCTTGTGCAGGATGAGGTAAGGACACAGAATTTCACCATCACCCTTAAGTGATTGCTACCTACCCCACCCCACACCTTTCCAATCATCTTTTTGTAACCATCACATCCAAATCTTGTTTCCCCCCAATCCCACTGTATGTCTCTCATTCTCATTCCTCCTTACTCTTTCTCCTACAGGGGCAGTATGTCTATAGCCACGAGTGTCTTGCTCAGTATGTGGACAGCTTTGATGCATATGCCAATTTTAAGGTTACCTGAGAAGAACACACATGTAAAAGAAATTGTATCAAGATTGTATTACCATGTGTTGTGCATATAGATTAATAAAATGATTTTCACGAGACAGGAAGTAATCTAGCATTTTGTGATCTTGATACACTGAGAATCAAAGATGGTGAGGAGGAATTAGAAGAATTTATATTGCTTCATGACAGCTATTATGGTGGTGTGTCTTTCATTGGAAGCTGCCATGCATCCTGACAGCTTTGATCAGCTTGGTTAAAACTCACCGCATATAATTCACTAGACTCCACACATCCTGAGGTAACATTTGAGATCAGATCGGACAGGGCATACTCAGTGGCAGATACAGACAGAGGATAATATCGGATATTTATACAATTGACGTTGATATATCCGATAATATCCTGTTTACCCAGAACCACGCCTATCTGTATCCGCCTCTGAAACTGTTAGTGGAAATATAGCAGATCCCAAAATAAACCTATATAATATATCTTGGGAGCCCTGGGAGACTAAGGTCCAGGGTCGGGCACACGACGAGCCGACCAGCAGCAGGATAGATAATATAGCGTCAGAGATAATCGTGTGCGAACAATGTGTAGAAATAAAGTTAAATACGAATTCGAGTTGCGAATTATAGTTACGACGTTAGTGGTTCCTATATAGGAGCTAGGAATTGACCCGGGTCGTGAAATCATTAAAAAAAAAAAAAAAAAAACGCTACCCGCGTATAACTCGCGTACCAAGAAACGGATAGTGTAGCTCTTTGTTGCTATCGAACCAGAAGGCAAAGACGGTCATTTTATTGTTTTGTTCCAGTGTTATAACTGCTTGCTTTAAAAGAACAAACGTGTATTCCCGCGTCCCCAGGCCAATTATTCTCCTCCGTCGTCTTCACGCGCGAGTATAGGAATGGTTTTATAGAGCAAGGCTATGGGAGGTGATCGCTGCCAAAATTCACGTCCCGTATTCAATGATGGGGGGGGGGGGGGGGGGGGGGGGATGTTGTGAAATGTTGCAGATAATTACATAAGACAAGTACTATCATTCCATATCAACCTCTATTCCATACCATTGGCTATTATTATTCCTGAATCCGTGTCTCCAAATCTCGTGATGGCTGCCGCAGCGAGAGTTCTTCCATCACTGAGAGGTGTTATTAACGCCCTAGTGCCAACACAGGATGGTAGAAGCGTTTCATCTGACCAAATAGACGAGTTTATACTAACGATTGAGCTGGTGTATCGCGGGATTCCATAATTTATATTGATCGAGTATACAGAGGGTCTGAATGTCAACGAAGAAAGTACCAAGCAATACATAAGGATGGCGTTGAATGTATTACGAGAGGCTATGGACACGGCAAGACGTGTTCTTTAGGCTTATCGGCCACAGGTAGAAACGAGTCGAACTGCTGGGCGGCCGCAACCTTATTAAAAAAAAGTGGCAAGACTTGCCAAGTCTTGCCAAGAAATTTAAAGTATGACTTGGCAAGTCTTGTTAAAACTTGCATCATGTTTTCATAAGACTTGTCAAGACTTATCAAGACTTGTCAAGACTACAAGCAAGACTTGCTAAGAGATTTCAAGAAATTGGGACAGAAGTGACAAGATTTGGCCTGAAGTGTCAAGTTATTCCAAGATGGGTCTTGACAAGGCTTACCAAGATTTGACAAGATTGTGTATGACTTGGCAAGGTTAAATATATAATAGTATACATGTATAAATTAGCATACTCATACACTTGAACTATAACTTAGTGTCCCTACACTTTTGATTTGCTTTCTGTACAAAATCTTTGATTTCCCATTCACTGTCGTTATATCTATTCTTGATCAATTCTGAATGAAGAAAAATGTTACAAAAGTGAAATGAGTATGCCTCAATGTAGCTTACGTATCACTTAGGCAACTTAGGTTTGATCCAAAGCCTATCTTTCACTTTTGTTGGTGAAAAAGAGACCTTGCCAATTCCTCTTTAAGTAAAAAAGAGGTCCAGTCCAAATATACTCTTTGCTGGTAACAGCATAACATCAATTCCCTTCACCTCTACATTATACAGTTACATATATGTTCAATGAAACACACTATGCAAAATTAAAATTCTACATACTATGTGGGTTTGCTCAAGAATTTCAGGTCTTGCTTCCTGGATCGATATGGAGGGTGTTGATGTAACTGTAACAAAGAACTGATATCACACATTAAAAATTAAAATACTCTGCATGTGTACATGTCACATTTACTTGGGCTGTTCCTATTGTTGAGAACAAAGTACAACTCGTCCAATTTGCCCTCTCACTTTTTGTGCCGGGAATGGAAGTGGACAGTTGAACATTGATAGAAATCCATTAACTGCAAGCCAAACATGTACAATGATGGATCCTTGGCTGGTAATCCCTACAGAGTTGCTACACATTTTATTACACACAGCTGATAGCAACTGACCATCTACAAGTTTGGGTTGCAATTGGCTGTAAACTATACTGTCCTTGACCTGAAAGAAATCATGTTTCTCATTCTGTAGGTGTGAATCCTTCAATGCTACTGTTAGAGCACAGAATATTTTTAGTAATTGCCTTGCTCCCTCTCGGGTCATTTTGCTGTGCAGCAGCATCTACGTTATACATGTGCTTGTGATGGAGATGATAACATCCAGTAAGTGTGTTACTCAGTTTAATGAACACTTATCATTGATGTTGATTTAGGTGTGGTGGTGGCTTAAAGACATTTTATTCAACTCCTATGACATTTCTTCAACAATGTTACGATGATAGAACTCAATGGCAACAGGAGCATATATCACCCTGGAGCACTGAGGAAAGTGAGTTGCAGTTAAACTAGTCAGTGTTTTTTTATGTGCACATTCTATGCTATAGCGCCTTTCAAAATCCCCACACGTATTGCAAACATGTTGTTCTCAATACTATTGGCCTTTCCTGTGCTACCATTGAGGATCTGCATCGTCATGATAGCTCAACTAGAATAGAACTCTTCCACTGTATGGAGGACAGCCTTGTTGCAGTGTTCAAAGGGGTTATTGCAGCAGATGGTGGATTGGTTCATGCTGGAGACTTTGTTGAACTGCTCTGTTCAGAGGTAAAATAGTATGTTTTGTCACCTCAGTAACTTCATGTAGTTTATCTTTTGTAGACAAAGAATGCCCTGTTTTTGACTTCCTGTCAGTTGGAAACGGGTGAATCATTCTGCGTACTTCAGGGATGTGATGATTTTGTTGTGAATAGTGAACCAGTGCTGGACGAGTATGAGTGCCCAATACTTGGCATAACGAAAAGAATATTCTCAGCACTGCAGCCAGATCAAGCAAGCCGTTTCTATAGTCCATGAATGCAGTGACAGTTGTACTTTTGATTGAGGGTCCAGCTCTAGGAGGATAGAGAGAGAAGCATCAGGAGAGAAGGCTTTGGTGTATACCCATGACTGGACGAATATGCTTTGTTGTTTAAATTTGTATTGCGTGTGATTATGGAATGTATTAATCATTCATCCGTTTATTTAACATTAGCGATCACGAGACAAAACCACGCATTCCCCCGGTGTATCACCGGAACAATACTTGATTTGGCGCTGGTACCACCCACAATTCAGGCTGTTACCAGTTTTGCATTATCGTGGTAGTACAGGTAAGAATCGGAAATTACTCCACCAGATCTGAAACGGATGTTTTTCCCAACCTTTTTAGTATTTGATAACAGTCTGATTCAAATCAGGTAACAGGTTTGGAACGGTTTTAAACTTTTGGTCGTGTACTGTACACACAGCTGAGTCACCATGCCATGTGAAGTGAATGGTTTTGTGCAGATCCGTGCTGTACATAGTCGGGCGGGCCCTACTACCGCGTTTGGTCAGGTAGTAGGGTGACAAGCCCGACTATGCTGCATGCACAGCTTTTTAATGTTAATACAACATGCCATAACATACCTTTGGGTGGTATAGTGGTAGTTCTCTGACCCCTGCGGTACCGCGTCCTCTCGGCAGCACGTTTAGCCAATCGGACAGCAGGGTCATTCCAATACCTACTCCTTTCAGATGCTTTAATGGCAGCTGAATGGTATTTCTGCCTTTTAGCAGCGCCAGAGGCGGATCCAGGGGGGGGTTTGGGGGTTGCAACCCCCCCTTTCATATATGGTAACGCCCCCTCTTCTGCTAAACAGCCCCTCCCCCTTCCCCGCTTTTTGTATCGGGCCTGAAGCGCCGGACAGCACCCCCCCCCCCCCCCCCCCCTTTCGCTTTTCGTATCGGGCCTTAAATGGACAGCACCCCCCCGCTTTTCGTATCGGGCCTGAAGCGGGCAGCACCCCCACCCCCCCGCATTTCGTATCGCGGGTCTCAACCCCCCCTTTTGGAAAACCCTGTATCCGCCCCTGAGCGCGGTTTCCCTCGAGGTCCTCTTCATATCGCCGCCTTTTAGCAGCACGGTTCTCCTCGAGGTCCTCTTCATATCGCCGCCTTTTAGCAGAACGGTTCTCCTCGAGGTCCTCTTCATATCGCCGCCTTTTAGCAGATCGCTTAGATTCGGGATCGACCATGCAGCTGTCGCGTGCAGAGGCCTTCTTCTTTTCTGGATTGGCCTTGTAGCTGTCGCGTGCAAAGGCCTTCATCTTTTCGGGATCGGCCTTGTAGCTGTCGCGTACAGAGGCCTTCTTTTTTCGGGATTGGCCTTGTAGAGCGCTCGGGCTTTAGCTTTGTTCTCGTCTTGCTTTTGGAGGTATTCCGCTCGTTGCTTAGATCTCTTCTTATGATTACGGGAAGGCATTTTTAGAAAAACAACTAGCCAAAGTAACAACTAAACTGCGATAGGAACACCAAATAAGTGCAGGTTTGAATGCCAAAAATTATTTTAAAAAATCTATTATACATTATTAAATAGAACTTGATATTTGTGTGTCTATATGACATATAAGGATAACGTGCCGGTAAATTTCGAAGCGATTGGTACTATTCCCGTCCTTCTAAACCGTTCCTAGCTCGAGTTATACCTTCCTAAGAAGAAGACGACGACGATGGAGAATTATTTTAGGACTGGGGCACGAGAAACAGGAAATTGTTTGTTTCTCTATAACCACACCGCTTTATGACACGGTACCAACGTAGAACTGTTAATCGTTGTGCTCTCATTCCATCGCGATAAAGAGATAAGCAATCCGTTTCTCCGTTTTCCCCAGATGCTAGTGAAGTTTTATTAATGACATTCATCAACCCTCAATCAATCCTATATTGAACCTGCTGCCGCAGGTTCAGATAGAGCATCCCCTCGTTCCCAGTCCTCCGTATGTCGTATGTCGAAGTAAAGTACATGTACCGTCTGGTTTGCAAGACTACTAGAATTCATACGTGACCTACCCCAGACATGTTTTAAATCAGTCCGATGAAAAGTCCCACCTTCTCCTAAACAGCCATACATTCAACTTGTATAGATCGTACAAGGACAAAGCCCCGCCCCTGCGTACAGAAATAACAGGAGGGCGTGAGATTGAAGCAAAAGGCTCGTCGCTGCAACGATCGGATAACACTTCGCAATGTTCAAAATTGAAGTTTATTTGATCGTTGCTACGGTGATACTGGTTGGATACACACAAGGTTAGAGCTGCGTTAGGCTAACGCATATAAATGATTATATTTCTATACACTACATAGGCCAGACTGTTGGGATTTTTTGGAATGACATGACTGTAGCCAACAACAGTCTGGTGACCCTCTCAGTGGTCCTGCAGAGAGTGAGTGTGGTATCTGGATCACTGTTTCCTCTGGTGTGTGAGGGTATAACAGGTGGACAGTGGTATCAACCAAATGGAGCCCTGTTTCCACTAGCAACACCAGACCCTGTAACCACCCCTGGAGGGTTGGGTCAACGAAACGTGTCAGTAGGAGTAGAGCTGTATCGTGGAACTCCTTATGACTTCCCACATGGTGTTCAATGTTGTACCAATACCGCCATCACACTCTGTGTTGGAATGTACACTGATCTCACACTAGCAGCATCATCAGGCTTAACTGGTAGATCTTATGATCTCTCTGTAGCAGCCACTTGTAAGTAGAGAGGAAAGTACATCACATGTGTTATGGAAGTGTTGACTCTTCCACAGATGGTCCTAACATCACAGGAGGTGTCCTGTTTCAGCTGTTGACACCTACAAATGTTGATCCACCAGTGTTCCAGTTGACCTGCACCAGCACTAGTTCTCCTCCTACAACTGTGCAGTGGACCATCAGTGGAAGTCCAGTGAATGGTGGTAACTATGCTTCCTCACAGATAGTGACAGATCGACCAACATCTACTTACAACAACACCCTGACTGTGACTGGGAGAACACCTGGGATGTACACATGCACTGTCACCACTACCTGCTCACCAGTGTGTGGAGGTACAGGGTTTACTCTCAACCCAAGATCCACTACCTCATCCCTCAGTGTATCAGGTAAGTACTGCCTATGAAGAGTGTCTTGTACCTATAGACATGTACCTCTATACAGGTCCTCCTGCCCCACCCACTGGTGTCACTGCTGTGCAGTCTGGTCCCACATCTGTCAGTGTCTCTTGGACTGCACCAACCTCAGGTGGTCCAGTGAGCAGATATGATATCTACTATGTGGCTAATGGAGTCCCAAGTACAAGTGGTGGTTCAACCACTTCTACCTCTTATGTCCTAACCAACCTTCAAGTTGGGGTTCAGTACAACATCTCTGTCATAGCTGTGGGTACTTATATACCATCTCAGAGTGCTTTGGCTACAACTATATCAAGTTAGTTACTGTGTTGTGTATAGAAACCAATACTGTGCGAGATGTGGTAATGTGCAGCAGCAGGGGGGGCCACTGGGATACATCTCCTCCCCCCCCCCCCCCCCCCCCCTTCCCCTTCTGCCTTCTGCATTTAGATATAATTCCAAAAAGCAAGTCCAAAGCCCTAAAAACTCTTTAAATGTGGTATCAAACGTCACATAGCCTTTGGAGAAAAAATAGGTCACTCCCTGATATAGGTGCTTAGTATTAAGGCATATGTATAACTGCAAGACCATTACTGCATTACTGTCAACCACGTTTTACACAGCAATAGGTAATGTCTCCATCACTGGTAGTGGGACCACACCCACTGCAGGGTCACCATACACACTCACCTGCACTGCTCCAGTCATTGGATGGAATGGATCACTGACCATCCATCTGACAGCTCCAAATGGAAGTGTGCTCACCAGCAATGTGGTATCAGCTAGTCCAGGGATGACCTACGCACTCCAGTGGCCATTCTCCTCTCTACACACATCTGATGGAGGACAGTACTCATGTGCGGTGTCATGTGAGAGCTACACTCTTGGTACAACAAGCTCTTCTGTCATAGTGACAGGTATGTACTAAAGCAAGGCTGGGTAGCTTGAGGGAGAACATGACCCCCTAAAATTTCTGTATCTGACATTTATTAAAAATGTATTATTAAAAGTGTCGGTCTGTTGTGTCCCCCCATACTATGTAAGTTATCTATGGCCCTGTAAAGGTTAATTATATTTTTCTCCCTATACTGCCAGTCCCTCCACCCGCTGTCATGGTCAATGTATCTAATCAAGTCGCCAATGCTGGAAGCAACCTCACCCTGACCTGTAATATCCAGTTGGATCCATCAGTGGACAGTACAGTGATGGTGAACAGTACATGGACTGCACCAGGAGGAGCTACCCTCAGTGGTAGTAATCCTTCATGGACTGGGTCATCCTACCAGAGCACACTGATGTTGACTTCACTGGGGACTGGAAATGCTGGAAACTATATCTGTGGAGTGTCAGTCACTCCTATGGCCTCACAGTACATCACTGGACCAATGGGAAGGACTGCCTCCATCTTGGGTAGCTAAATACATTGTTTGGAGCATAACTATTATAATATTCTCTTATCTCATTCAGTTTCAGTACACACAGTATACATCACCACATCAGGCAGTTCAGTGGCAGGACAGATGTATACACTCATCTGTAATGGAGCACTGGTGGGGAACACTTCACTCACTCCTGTGGTGACATGTTGGAACTCAACTGGAGTGTTTACCAGTGGAAATGACAACACTGCATCCAATGGCATCCTCACATTTAACCCTCTGCACACCTCGCATGGAGGACAGTACACCTGTCAATCTGCAGTCCCCAGCTCAACAATCACTGCAGTAATGAATATTGTTGTTCAAAGTATGTACATGTAATGTATTCACTCTTACTAATGAAATCATCATTCTTCCCTTAGTACCTCCTCCCACTGTCACCATCACCTCCACACCCATCACCACCTCATACTATGCGGGTACACCACTCAACCTCACCTGTAATGTTCAGCTCATCCCACAAGTGGACACTCCTGTCACCTTTAACTCCTTGTGGACTGGACCAGAAGGACAGATCTCCAGTGGTGGCAGTAGAGTCTCCCTCTCCTCTGGTGTCAACCAGACCACTGTACAGTTCTATCCTCTCTACACCAGTGATACTGGAGTGTACAACTGTTCAGTTAATGTTTCTGCATCAGGTCAGCAGTATGTGGACACCTCAATAGCTGTCAGTTCTTCCACATCACCAATCACAGTGAAAGGTCAGTAGATGTTAGAGCAGATGGCACCTGATGTTCACCATCCACCCCTCCTCCCTCACAGCTCTCCCTGCTCCTCAGGTGACCATCACTCCATCAGGGAGCTCCACTGCAGGAAGTCCATACACACTCACATGTACAGTGATGGTAGTAAATGAACTGGTAGTTGTTCCTCAGGTGATGTGGTTGAAGAATGGAGCAAGTGTAGCTGTAGGAAATGGCATCTCAGTGACTCCTGGAGTGGTCTCAGCTAACACAACAACCCTCACTCTCCAATTCAACCCTCTCCACACATCTGATGGAGGACAGTACTCCTGTATAGCCAATGTCTCTCTCCCAATAATATCCCTCACAGGACTACGTGATACCTCTTTAGCTAACATTACAGTTCAAAGTAAGTGATCTCACTTTACTACACATGTGTGCCAAGTCAGATGTCTCCTCCCCAGTCCCACCACCTACTGTGACCATCAGTGCACTACCCAGCCAGGTCATCACTGAGGGGGACAATCTCACCCTGACCTGTAATATCCAGTTGGACCCATCAGTGGACAGTACAGTGATGGTGAAGACCTCATGGACTGCACCAGGAAGAGCTCCCCTCAGTGTCAGAAACTTCACACAAGTTGGCTTACCGTACACCAACATACTGGGGCTTCCTTCTGTGGGACAAGAGGACAGTGGTGTGTACAGATGTACTGTAGTAGTCAGTGCAGCATTTGTAGCCACTGCTAATAACAGTGTCCCTGTTGAAGGTAACCATGGAGTACTTGGTCATAGTTTATTACTTCCATTTAGTGCCCATCTCTCCCTTCAGTTGTCATATACTCCATAGTGGTCATGTCCTCCTCAAACACCACCATTGGAGGAATGAACTATTCCCTCACATGCATTGTGGAGGTACTCGGAGGTACACGCCCACTTAACGTATCATGGGTAGGGCCCAGGGGACCTGTTACCAATGGAAACCATATCCTTGTTGAGGACAACACAGCAGGCCAGTCGGAGAGAAAAGTGTCCCTTTTATTTAACCCCCTGCATACCTCCCACGATGGAAGGTACACATGTGTATCCATGGTTACCTCCCCTGCTACATCCAATGTGACAGCTATTAAAGACATCTATATTCAAGGTATGGATGGAGTCATTATGTTTGGTATAGTTTAATATACC
The DNA here is from genome assembly GCA_963681505.1 of Eunapius fragilis. Taxonomy (NCBI): domain Eukaryota; kingdom Metazoa; phylum Porifera; class Demospongiae; order Spongillida; family Spongillidae; genus Eunapius; species Eunapius fragilis. The sequence continues at coordinate 7,886,480 of OY811980.1, read as the reverse complement.
TTCCCTCAGTCCCTCCTCTCACTGTCACCATCACCTCCACACCCATCACCTCCTCATACTATGCTGGTACACCACTCAACCTCACCTGTAATGTTCAGCTCATCCCACAAGTGGACACTCCTGTTACCATAACTTGGTTCAAGGGACCATCAGTTATAACTATTGATAACTACACTACCATATCACCACTCTCCATCATCAGCTCCTCCTACGTCACCACACTCATGTTTAACCCTCTTGGTACTGCTGACAGTGGAGGGTACTACTGTAATGTCTCTGTTCTACCTGGGGCTCCCTATACCATCTCAGGAGTGGGAGGTGGTTCTCTGTCCCTTCAGGTCCTAGGTCAGTGCTACCAATACACTCCATTCATCCTCATCATCTCTGGTCCCTTCCTCTTCCATCAGATCTTCCTGCTCCCATTGTCACCATCACTCCTTCCCTCCCTCTACCCTCCCTTGGTGCAATGTACTCACTAACATGTCAGGCCATGGTGGTAGCTGGTCTGGTATTACCTGTTAGTCTGACCTGGACCAGGATAGATGGATTGTATCTAGGATCCAGTGGGACACTCTCCCTAGGTCCTCTGACTATGTCTGACCTCACCTCATACAACTGTACTGCAGTGACAACCTTACCATATAAGGATATCTATAGGATAGGTTCATCAGCAGCAGATGTAGCTGTGAGAAGTGAGTTATGTCCACCTCCACACACTCCATCACTTCACTCCCATTCGTCCATTTACAGTCCCAGGTGTGGTGAGTGGTCCATCAGTGGCTATACCATCAGATAGTACCTCTGTGATCAGTTGGAGTGCACCCCAGCTGACCTATGGACGACTAACAGGCTATGTCCTCTCCATTGTACAACTACTGGACTATGGTGTGCCTGTTAGTGGTACTGCAATGAACACCACTGTTGATGTCATCATGATGTCATATACTTGGAGTGGTCTAAGTGAGTATGCCTACACCACACCCACCAGTTTGATGTTTTAACCCTGTGTGCACCCAGATCCAGGAGTGCCCTACCAGACGTGCATTAGTGCAGTCAACCCACTTGGTCCTGGGGACTCGTGGTGCAAGGTCTTCTTCACTGTGGAGCAGGGTAAGCCATGATGTGACATCACCAGAGGTGTGGCTATGACATCATCATGTACCCCCTGTGTGTTCAGTCCCCAGTGTGGCCCCTGGGGGACTGAGGGTGTCTAGATCACCAGATGGTCTGAGCATGAACATCAGTTGGTCACCTCTGACCCTCTCACAGGCCAGAGGGTTTGTGGATTACGTCATCGCCTATGGACCAGTTGTGAAGACCATTCGTCAGGGTCAGATCTCTGTAACTACCAACATGACATCAGTGGTGGTCTCAGGGCTGGAGCCTTCAAAGGACTATTCTGTGACTGTATGTGTTCAGACCAAAAATGGTATTCTTGGTCCTATTAGTAACAAGTCTACATCTCCCTCAGTACCTGTTTCAGGAGGCACAGGTATTGTGTGTAGTGTGTGTGTGCTATGTGTGCTGGTGTGGTGTGTCTCATCAATTGTGATGGACCCCTCATTCCCTCATTCCTTTCCTTGCCTTCTTCTTTTACACCTCCTCCCCCTACCTTCCTTTACACCTCCTCCCCTTTTATCCTTTAAACCCCTCCCCCTTCCTTCCTTTACACCTCCTCCCCCTTCCTTCCTTTACACCTCCTCCCCTTCCTTACTTTACACCTCCTCCCCCTTCCTTCCTTTACACCTCCTCCCCCTTCCTTACTTTACACCTTCCCCCTTCCCACATCAGGTTCAAGTGGTGGAATCATAGCAGCTGTAATCATTGTTGTCATGGTGATTATTGTTGTCGTCAGTACAGTCACTGCTGTCATAGTCATTAGGTACTTCCCCTTACATCACCTTTGTACATGTCTCAATGTCTTCTCTCCTGCAGGCACAGCCATAAGCGTAAAGCTCATTACTCCAATTCTGTGGAAACCCGTGAGATGCAGAATATTACAAAGTCTGAGACAGCATCTGTCCAGTCACTGAGCCCTAGCGAAACAGAGGAGGGAAGGAAAGACCACACCCCTGCCAAAGACCAAAAGAAAGGTCTGCAGTGGGGGCGTGTGTCTTGACCAGTGTGTGGGTGGATTCTCTTAGCTGTGTGTGTGTGGGGGGCGTGACCAGTGTGTCTTAGATGTGGGGGCGTGACCAGTGTGTCTTAGATGTGGGGGCGTGTGTCTTGACCAGTGTGTGGGTGGATTCTCTTAGCTGTGTGTGTGTGGGGGGCGTGACCAGTGTGTCTTAGATGTGGGGGCGTGACCAGTGTGTCTTAGATGTGGGGGCGTGACCAGTGTGTCTTAGATGTGGGGGTGTGACCAGTGTGTCTTAGATGTGGGGGTGTGACCAGTGTGTCTTAGATGTGGGGGCGTGACCAGTGTGTCTTAGATGTGGGGGTGTGACCAGTGTGTCTTAGATGTGGGGGCGTGACCAGTGTGTCTTAGATGTGGGGGGCGTGACCAGTGTGTCTTAGATGTGGGGGCGTGACCAGTGTGTCTTAGATGTGGGGGCGTGACCAGTGTGTCTTAGATGTGGGGGTGTGACCAGTGTGTCTTAGATGTGGGGGTGTGACCAGTGTGTCTTAGATGTGGGGGTGTGACCAGTGTGTGGGCGGGTCCTCTTAGATGTGGGGGCGTGTGTCTTGACCAGCGTGTGTGGGTGCGTAGATGCGGGCTGTGAAGCCATACAGCTGAAGGACTTCAGTGAACATGTTCGCTAGATGCACGAAGAGAAGGACAGAGGCTTTGCCAAGGAGTACCAGGTTAGGACAAACCAACTCTGTTGGGTAATGACTCCTCCGCTGTCACCTTCCTTACTCCCTCCCTCCCCTCTCCCCTCTCCTTAAAACAGCTGATCCCATCACACCCTCTGACGTCACGTAACACCTCTGCCCTCGAGTGCAACAGACCTAAAAACAGATTTGGCAATATCTTTCCATGTAGGGTGATGTCCTTGTAGGGTTATGTCCATGTATGGATGGGATGATGATCCTATTATAGTATAATGATCATTTACGGCAATGATCCATTTATGGCAGTGGTCCATTTATGGCAGTGGTCCATTTACTTGTCCATGTTTGTAGCTTTAACTTTGTTTTGGAAGGGGACATGTTTCATGTGTGTGTTTGCTGTAGGAGATGGACGATGGGGGAAGTAGGGGGGAGGGATGTGGGGGAGGGGAGGAATGTGGGGAGGGGAGGGATGTGGGGAGGGGAGGGATGTGGGAAGGGGAGGGATGTGGGGGAGGGGAGGGATGTGGGGAGCGGACGGATGTGGGGAGGGGAGGGATGTGGGGGAGGGGAGGGAAGTAGGGGGAGGGATGTGGGGGAGGGGAGGGATGTGGGGGAGGGGAGGGATGTGGGGGAGGGGAGGGATGTGGGGGAGGGGAGGGATGTGGGGGAGGGGAGGGATGTGGGGGAGGGGAGGGGATGTGGGGGAGGGAGGAGGCAGTGAGTATAGTGGACTTGTAAAAGCATTAATATATGAGTACTTGGCAGGTGGCCTTTTTTTTTACACTTCTCAACCTTCAATAGATGATGCCAGTAGAGTGAAGCTTGAACCTATCCCAGGTGTTGAAGGGTCAGACTACATGTACATCAATGCCAGCTACATAGATGCAAGTCCACACTCTCACCTGCACTGGTGTGTGCTCATGTGTACACCCATGTCCTTATAGGGCTACGAACATAAAAACTGCTATGTTGCAGCTCAAGGTTGGTTACCATGGTAATTTGTGCGTTGATCTGATGGTGCCATTGGAATAGGTCCCTTGGAACATACGGTGAAGGATTTCTGGAGGATGGTCTGGGAACTACACATCAGCTGTATCGTGATGTTGACAAAGTGCATTGAAGGTGGAAAGGTATGCGGGACGAGAGATATGGGGATGGGGACCAGAGAGGTATGGGATTGGGACCAGAGGTATGGGGATGGGGACCAGAAGAAGGCAATGGTTTTCAGAACTGCAGCTGCAGGACAATTACTTCATGGTTGACTTATGGTCATCTGTTAGTCAGCTAATGATCACCTGATAGGTATTCATGTGTTGTACCTTAATGTAATGTTGATGAGTTACAGAGCATCATTGCATGGTATGCCATCTTTGCTACCCAAATTAGAGCCCGCCCCCCTTTACTTGCTGTATTTATTACACCTGACCCCTGTAGGCAAAGTGTGAGCAGTACTGGGCTGAGAGGCTTAATGAGTCCTTGGAGACAGACACCCTCACCATCAAGACTGTCTCCTACATACCCTGTGCTGACTATGAGATGAGAACCTTTGTCATAAAGAGTGTGAGTTTTAAGAGGGAGGGAGAGTGAGGGAGAGGGAAACCGTGTTACCAGGGCCAATAGATTACGAGCAGTACACACATGCACACGCCACACACCATATGTCTCTCTCCTCAGAAAGATGATCCATCCAAGGGTACTCTTAAACTCACCCACTTCCACTATACTGCCTGGCCAGACCACGGGGTACCCCAGTTTACCACCTCCATCATTGACTTTGTGAGGAGGGTACAGAAGGCCCACGACAAGAGCAAGGGGATTCCCCTAGTGGTCCACTGCAGTGCGGGGGTGGGGCGCACTGGGACCTTCATTGTACTGGACGCCATGATGGACAGGATGAAGAAAGAAGCCTCGCTGAGTGTGTGGGGCTTTGTGATGGAGATGAGGAAGAACAGAGTCATGATGGTGCAGACATTGGTCAGTTTAACCCCTTAGGTGCTCATTGGTAAAGTCAGGGCCACACCAGGTTGGAGTGCTTGCTGAACTGAGGCACCAAAACAGGGTGCAAGGGGAGGGAGGGTGGAGGGACGGACATAGGTTCCACCCCTCATTTACCATTAAATCAATGTTCTGATTTCAACTTCAAACCTATGTGTTGCCTCTTTCATTGTTACTGTACAGCAATCAGTTTATAAACAGTCGCACTAGACCGGCTGCCATATTGGTCCCCAATTGGTACTGTGGCAGACCAGCAGCCTTTGACTTAACTGTGATTTCACCACTTAACACCAATGTCATTGCCAAAGTGAGATTCACAGTGGAGTCAGCAGCTGCATCTGCAGAAGTCGGAAAACACTCATAAAATGATCAAAAGTGTGAATGGATCTGTGTGCCTCTGGAAACACAGCACACCTTCTCACATTTGGCCCGCAGGCTCTCCATCAGAACCAAACAGTTGGCCAACTCCAGAGCTATATTCAGTAGAATTGCATGGTAGATTTTGTTGTGCAGTGTAGTTGTGTGATAAGTTGTACTCTTAATATAGTGTAGGACTTATTTATTAAAAGATATCAAGTGAGTATCAAGTATTATTTGTATTTCTTCAGTCAACTATAATTGTATAAATATGCAATCGTATAACACTAACAACCTACAGACATGTAACAGTTTGGTTTCATTGACATGTTCAAGGAAGCCAAATTAAACTGTTCCCTGCAGTGTTTAGCTATTGAGTTACTCTTCCTAATTCAATATGCATGCCCCCTTAGCATAACCATTTTATACATGTGATGCTGTTATAGCAAGACAAACTGACCAATAGTTCCATCTGCAGCTATTCTAGCTGTCGTTATAATGGGCAGTGTGACACAGCAATTTTTGTTGTCTATGTAAGTGGAGTGGTTCTGTAACTGTTGTGTCAGCCCTAGAAGAGCACATCTCTCCTTTTGCCACACAATGCATGCACACTGACTGGTAGTTTATACTATCATTTAGTGCTACTCTGTGATGATATGCTGCTGGTACTCTATTCTTCATATTGTAGTAAGTCACCAGTGGTGAAAAATGGTAAATCCATCCAAATCATAGCATTAAATTAATATTCCAACAGGCTAACGTCAGGCATTAATTAAGCAGCTTTTAACGGTAACCAAACAAAATTTTGTTCCAATAGGACATTGGACTTTTCCCCCTCTATTCGGCAAACTTCCCAAGTAAATAATTTATATGCAATTATCTGCCTTCGGACTTTTTAATAGTATTTAGAGCATCCCCTCGTCCCCGGTCCTCCGTATGTCGTATGTCGAAGTAAGTAGATGCACCGTCTGGCTTGCAAGACTACTAGAATTCATACGTGACCTACCCCAACCATGTTTTAAATCAGTCCGATGAAAAGTCCCGCCTTCTCCAAAACAGCCATAAAAGAAATTGAATACAAGGACAAAGCCCCGCCCCCGCCCCTGCGTACAGGCAAGACAGGAGGGCGTGAGATTGGCTCGTCGCTGCAACGATCGGATCACACCTTGCAATGTGCGAAATAAAAGTTCGTTTGCTCGTTGCTACGGTGATAATGGTTGGATACACACAAGGTTAGAGCTGCCTTACGCAAATGCATATAAATTATTTATTGTTAAACACAGGCCAGACTGTTGGGATCTTTTGGAATGTGAATGGTGCAAATCTAATGGTTGCCAACAACAGTCTGGTGACCCTCTCTGTAATCCAAAACAGAGTGAGTGCAACATCTACCCAACAGTTTCCTCTGGTGTGTGAGGGTATAACAGGTGGACAGTGGTATCAACCAAGTGGAGCCCTGTTTCCACTAGCAACACCAGACCCTGTAACCACCCCTGGAGGGTTGGGTCAACGAAACGTGTCAGTTGGAGTAGAGCTGTATCGTGGAACTCCTTATGACTTCCCACATGGTGTTCAATGTTGTACCAATACCACCATCACACTCTGTGTTGGAATGTACACTGATCTCACACTAGCAGCATCATCAGGCATAGCTGCATCAGGCACTATGGGCTATGCTCTCTCTGTAGCAGCCACTTGTAAGTAGAGAGGAAAGTACATCACATGTGTTATGGAAGTGTTGACTCTCCCACAGATGGTCCTAACATCACAGGAGGTGTCCTGTTTCATCTGTTGACACCTACAAATGTTGATATACCAGTGTTCCAGTTGACCTGCAACAGCACTAGTTCTCCTCCTACAACTGTGCAGTGGACCATCAATGGAAGTCCAGTGAATGGTGGTAACTATGCTTCCTCTCAGATAGTGACAGATCGACCAACATCTACTTACAACAACACCCTGACTGTGACTGGGAGAGCACCTGGGATGTACACATGCACTGTCACCACTACCTGCTCACCAGTGTGTGGACCCACAGGGTTTACTCTCAATCCAAGATCCATTACCTCATCCCTCAGTGTATCAGGTAAGTACTGCCTATGAAGAGTGTCTTTTACCTATAGACATGTACCTAGGTCCTCCTGCCCTACCCACTGGTGTCACTGCTGTGCAGTCTGGTCCCACAACTATCAGTGTCTTTTGGACTGCACCAACCTCAGGTGGTCCAGTGAGCAGATATGATATCTACTATGTGGCTAATGGAGTCCCAAGTACAAGTGGTGGTTCAACCACTTCTACCTCTTATGTCCTAACCAACCTTCAAGTTGGGGTTCAGTACAACATCTCTGTCATAGCTGTGGGCACTTACCTTGGATCTCAGAGTGCTTTGGCTACAACTATATCAAGTAAGCTGAGTACTGTGTTGTGTATAGAAACCAATATTGCGCGAGATGTGGTAACGTACAGCAGCAGGGGGGTGGGGGGCCACTGGGATACATCTACTCCCCCCTCCCCTTCTGCATTCTGCATTTAGAAATAATTATAAAAAGCAAGTCCAAAGCCCTAAAAACCCTTTAAATGAAATGTATTAATGCGGTATCAAACGTCACAAAGCCTTTGGGGGGAAAATAATTCACTCTGGATCCACTCCATGATATAGGTGCTTAATATTAAGGCATATGTATAACTGGAAGCCATTACTGCATTACTGAACCATCTTCCTACACAGCATTAGGTAATGTGTCCATCACTGGTAGTGGGACCACACCCACTGCTGGGTCACCATACACACTCGCCTGCACTGTTCCAGTCATTGGATGGAATGGATCACTGACCATCCAACTGACAGCTCCAAATGGAAGTGTGCTCACCAGCAATGTGGTATCAGCTAGTCCAGGGATGACCTACACACTCCAGTGGCCATTCTCCCCTCTACACACATCTGATGGAGGACAGTACTCATGTGTGGTGTCATATGACAGCTACACTCTTGGTACAACAAGCTCTTCTGTCATAGTGACAGGTATGTACTAAAACAAGGCTGGGTAGCTTGAGGGGGAACATGACCCCCTAAAATTTCTGAATCTGACATTTATTAAAAATGTATTATTAAAAGTGTCGGTCTATTTTGTCCCCCCATAAGTTATCTATGGCCCTGTAAAGCATAGTGGTTAATTATATTTTTCTCCCTATACTGCCAGTCCCTCCACCCACTGTCATGGTCAATGTATCTAATCAAGTCGCCATTGCTGGAAGCAACCTCACCCTGACCTGTAATATCCAGTTGGACCCATCAGTGGACAGTGCAGTGATAGTGAACAGTACATGGACTGCACCAGGAGGAGCTACCCTCAGTGGTAGTAATCCTTCATGGACTGTGTCATCCTACCAGACCACACTGATGTTGACTTCACTGGGGACTGGAGATGCTGGGAACTATATGTGTGGAGTGTCAATCACTCCTATGGCCTCACAGTACATCACTGGACCAATGGGAAGGAATGTCTCCATCTTGGGTAGCTAAATACATTGTTTACCGCATAACTATTATAATATTCTCTTATCTCATTCAGTTTCAGTACTCACAGTAAACATCACCACATCAGGCAGTTCAGTGGCAGGACAGATGTACACACTCATCTGTAATGGCACTGTTCTAGGGAACACTTCACTCACTCCTGTGGTGACATGGGGGAACTCAACTGGAGTGGTTACCAGTGGAAATGACATCACTGTATCCAATGGTATCCTCACATTTAACCCTCTGCACACCTCGCATGGAGGACAGTACACCTGTCAATCTGCAGTCCCCAGCTCAACAATCACTGCAGTAATGAATATTGTTGTTCAAAGTATGTGCATGTAATGTATTCATTCTTACTAATGAGATCATCATTCTACTCTTAGTCCCTCCTCCCACTGTCACCATCACCTCCACACCCATCACCTCCTCATACTATGCTGGTACACCACTCAACCTCACCTGTAATGTTCAGCTCATCCCACAAGTGGACACTCCTGTTACCATAACTTGGTTCAAGGGACTATCAGTTATAACTGTTGATAACTACACTACCATATCACCACTCTCCATGATTAGCTCCTCCTATGTCACCACACTCATGTTTAACCCTCTTGGTACTGCTGACAGCGGAGGGTACTACTGTAATGTCTCTGTTCTACCTGGGGCTCCCTATACCATCTCAGGAGTGGGAGGTGGTTCTCTGTTCCTTCAGGTCCTAGGTCAGTGCTACCAATACACCCCATTCATCCTCACCATCTCTGGTCCCTTCCTCTTCCATCAGATCTTCCTGCTCCCAATGTCACCATCACTCCTTCCCTTCCTCCACCCTCCCTTGGTGCAATGTACTCACTAACATGTCAGGCCATGGTGGTAGCTGGTCTGGTATTACCTGTTAGTCTGACCTGGACCAGGGGAGATGGTATTACATTGGGGGTCACCCCAGTGATGACCAACAGTACCACCATCACCCTCACCTTCCCTTCATGGAGGGCACAGGACCTGGCTGAATACAGCTGCACTGCTAGGATCTCTCTACCATATAAGGGCATTGCAGCAACCACTACCACCAGCATTGTTCTGAAAGGTAATTAATGGGAAGGACTGGAGACTGTGTGTGTGTGTGTGTGTGTGTGTGTGTGTGTGTGTGTGTGTGTGTGTGTGTGTGTGTGTGTGTGTGTGTGTGTGTGTGTGTGTGTGTGTGTGTGTGTGTGTGTGTGTGTGTGTGTGTGTGTGTGTGTGTGTGTGTGTGTGTGTGTGTGTGTGTGTGCGTGTGTGTGTGGTGTGTGTGGTGTGTGTGTGGTGTGTGTGTGAGTGTGTGTGTGTGTAAGTATGTGTGAGTGTGTATGCATATGTGTATGCATGTGGTATGTTTAGCCTATTGGTGTCTCCAGCTCCAGGTGTGGTGAGTGGTCCATCAGTGGTTATACCATCAGATAGTACCTCTGTGATCAGTTGGAGTGCACCCCAGATGACCTATGGACGACTAACAGGCTATGTCCTCTCCATTGTACAACTACTGGACTATGGTGTGCCTGTTAGTGGTACTGCTATGACCACCACTGTTGATGTCATCATGATGTCATATACTTGGAGTGGTCTAAGTGAGTATGCTTAGACACACCTCAGTTCATGTGTGTCGGAGGTTTTTCACCATTGGTGCGGCAATAAAATAATGGGCGGGGATCAATAATAATGGGTGGCATCATTAATAATGGGTGGCATAATTAATAATGGGTGGGGATCATTAATAATGGGCAGGATCGTTAATAATGGGCAGGATCATTAATAATGGGTAAGATCATTAATAATGGGTAGGATAATTAATAATGGGTAGGGGGGGACCAGGGGGTGGGTACAGGAGAGATCATTCATAGGTGGCCCCAGGGGTGGGCCCAGGGGGCCACGGCCCCCTAGGCCCACCCCCTGGTTATGGCGCCCCCAATCCCTATAATTAATTTTACTGTAGTGTTGCTATAAGATGACTGCATGTAGCAATGTGGTTCTAATGTAAAACAGCTACTAACACTCATCTCAGTGTACAAATTGCAATTAACAAGATTGCAAATTGATAATGCCCCTACCCCTTTGGCACCCTTCATGGGGTTGGCCCCTCCCTTCGGTAAGTGCTGGGGCCACTTATGATTCATCATCCCTTTATCCAGCCAGGGGAGGGTGTGGTCATCCATCCCTCGCTTTGCAAGCCTTATTAATGTTCAGATATCATGCGTAAAGCTTCAAGCAACAAGTCATATAACACACTTGAGGGTTGGCAGACTGTTGTAAATTTATGTGGTGCAATGTCTGCAGTTAAAACAGGAATGGTTATTTTACTTCTGTTGCTGTCCATGCATAAGTTTCAAGTTGCTGGTGTATTTCATGCCACTCATTATAACCCCTACTGTCTAAGCGCTCAGTGCGTAGTGCCCTTTGATCCAGACGAGCATTGTGCAAATCTAAGATGGTTACAATGGTTGACTTATACATGAGCATACACACATGGGATGCTATCTGAGAGCATGCAATAAAACCTTATGGATTCAACCATAACATGTGCATCACGTGGTGTACTGTATACGTCTTCGATGACTGTCCCCTCCTCCCCATTAAGATTATACAAAAAAAATATTTTAAATATATATATGTTGGTTTCGATGCTCGTGTAGTTTAATGTTTTAACCCTGTGTGCACCCAGATCCAGGAGTGCCCTTCCAGACGTGCATTAGTGCAGTCAACCCACTTGGTCCTGGGGACTCGTGGTGCAAGGTCTTCTTCACAGTGGAGCAGGGTAAGCCATGATGTGACATCACCAGAGGTGTGGCTATGACATCACCACGTACTCCCTGTGTGTTCAGTCCCCAGTGTGGCCCCTGGGGGACTGAGGGTGTCAAGATCACCAGATGGTCTGAGCATGAACATCAGTTGGTCACCTCTGACCCTCTCACAGGCCAGAGGGTTTGTGGATTACCTCATCACCTATGGACCAGTTGGAGATATCAACAAACAGCTGGAAATAATGACCAATATCACATATGTCATGGCAACCTCACTGGATGCTATGGCAACCTACTCTGTCATGGTCAGAGGTCAGACCAGTAAAGGTCCTGGGCCCAGTAGTGCACCGGTCACTTCACCATCACCAGTTACAGGTGAGGTAGCAAACCATACTGAGCCCCTCCCCCTTTACCACAGCACGTAGAGCCCCTCCCCCTTGATCACTGCATGTAGTGCCCCTCCCCCTTTACCACATGTAATGCCCCTCCCCTTTACCACTGCATGTAGTGCCCCTCCCCTTTACCACTGCATGTCGAGCCCCTCCCCCTTTACAACTGCATGTCGAGCCCCTCCCCCTCTACCACTGCATGTAGAGCCCCTCCCCCTCTACCACTGCATGTAGTGCCCCTCCCCCTAAGAGGGTCTAATTTTCTGTTTCCTCATGTTTCCATGGGTATCCCTCATGTTTCTATGGTTATATTTCCCCTCATGTTACTATGGTGACCTGTCGTTCCATCATGTTGCTTGTTATTATGCTGTACCCCATGTGATGTTGTTATGCTACCATGGTGCCTACTACTTCAGCCAGTACAAGTGCTGGGCCAACCACTGGCTCTGGCGACTCCTTACCTATTGGCCCAATTGGTGGAGCTATTGGTGGAGGTGCTGTGGCTATCATTGTTGTGGTGGCCATAGTAGCTATTGTCCTGGTATTAAGGTCAGCAACCATCACTTTGGTAAGTGTCTCTGTGGTGAGAAATGTGTCTGCTCAGATCAAGGAGGAAGGGAGTGCTCCAATTCGAAGACATGACACTTACTATGACCAACCATGCCCATTTCAAGCAGACCAAAGAGCTGACCGATGTGAATGTGAAGGGTAAGGTACCGGATGAACAGGGGGACACTGGGGAGAAGCACCACCCACCTCCCACCAGTACAGTAATCGTGAGTGAGAATAGCATCCGCCCACAGCCAGCACCTGCTCCTAGTGAAGGTAAGGGATCACACACCTAACCCCAAAACTGCCTCCATCTCCAAATCCTTCTCTCCATCATCCAACACCTCACCCTTACCCCTGTGTGGGTGCTCCACCCAAAGACCACGTCCAGCCCATCCCTGTGGCCACCTTCCATGACCATGTTCACAACATGCACACCAATGGTGGCAGAGGATTTGAGGGGGAGTATGAAGTAATTACTCACATCCATCATGAAGAGTACTGACTTGCCTCTCTCATGCAGCTGCTGGAAGTGAAGCCATGCAAGCCTCAGGTGGCAGCTGCCCTCGCCTATAACACTGCCAAGAACAGATTCACTAACATTTTACCATGTAAGGCTACAACCATATTAACCATTACCTCATCCTGTTTTGCGATGCGTTCCCAAGACGACGATGACAGAGTGAAGTTGAAGGAGATACCAGGAGTGGATGGTTCTGACTACATAAATGCCAGCGATATCAATGTAAGACATCTTTTATGCCCCATGAATTAGTTTTGTTATTGCACTTTCATTGCAGGGGCACAAGTGTGAGAACTGTTACATAGCCTGTCAAGGTCAGCCGCGTTGCCATGACAAACATGGTACCGAACACCATTTAACCCCCTAGGACCAACTGACAACACTATTGCTGACTTCTGGAGAATGGTGTGGGAGGGAAGGCTGCAAACCATTGTCATGCTGACAAAATGTTCGGAAGGCGGAAAGGTGAGCATACTGCCAGCTGCTTACAAGCATGGCTGGTTTGATCTCTGGTGGATGAGCGTATTTGTAGGATATGTCATTTTATTATATTTAACCCTTCAATAGAGCAAGTGTGAGATGTACTGGGCTGACAGCATGGGAGCGGTATATGAGACAGACACCCTCACCATAACAACCACCTCCATCCTTCCTTTTGCTGACTTTGATATTCGAAGGTTCTCTATCAAAAGTGTAAGTGTTGCTGCTAGTACTGAATGCTGCCTGGTTACCTCATGTTGACCCTAATACAGAAAATGGTACCAGATTCAGATTATCTCCAGGTGACCCACTTCCACTATACTGCCTGGCCAGACCACGGGGTACCCCAGTTTGCCACCTCCATCCTTGGCTTTGTGAGGAGGGTACAGAAGGCCCATGACAAGAGCAAGGGGATTCCCCTAGTGGTCCACTGCAGTGCGGGGGTGGGGCGCACTGGGACCTTCATTGTACTGGACACACTTCTAGACAGGATGAGGTCTGAGATGTCCATCAGTGTATTTAAGGTTGTGGAGGACATGAGAATGAGACGTGTGCAGATGGTCCAAACACAGGTAAGATGTCATACCTCTTGACCCCTTGGATACCTCTTAACCCCTTGGATACCTACTCCCACCCCTCCCAGGCCCAGTATGTGTTCATCCATGATGCCCTGGATGAGTACATAACATGTGGGGACACTGCCATCACTGTCACTAACCTCAGGATTTCCATCAACTCCCTCTCCAAGACCAAACCTGGGAAAACTCTCAATGGATTCCAGGAACAGTTCTCTGTATGTTGTTGTACCAGATATAAGGTTGTTGGTTTAGGAGCTGGCTGTGTTGTGTGTGTGTATGTGTGTGTGTGTGTGTGTGTGTGTGTGTGTGTGTGTGTGTGTGCGTGTGTGTGTGTGTGTTGTGTGTTGTATACTCTTCCCTCTAGCTTCTTGACATGGTGAGTCGCAAGCCAGCTCCTGGTGAGTGCTCATATGGGGAGGAGCCATTCAACAGGGCTAAGAACCGCTATGAGAACAAGCTACCATGTATGTCCATATATGGTATCAGTTGTAGGTCAGGGGAGGAGGATGACTGATATTCTCAACAGACAATACTAGCCGAGCACTTCTAAGGATGTCTGGTACCCAAGGTTCTGACTACATCAATGCCAGCTTTGTGGATGTATGGGATACTCTTGGATACTCTCAGTCCCACATCTTGAATTGCCTCCATCCCCTACAGGGTTACAAGCAGCGTAATGCTTACATAGCCACCCAGGGTCCCCTCCAGAACACAGTGGAAGACTTCTGGAGGATGGTGTGGGAGTTCAAGAGCAGGGTCATTGTCATGTTGTGTCACCTGACGGAGGAAGGTCGTGAATCCTCTTACTGTTACTGGCCCACAGAGGAAGGAGCAGCTGTTACTTATGGAAAGCTTTCTGTCACAGTGGAGTCAACACAGAGCTATGACGGTTACAAAGTTAGAAGATTTCTTATCACAGATAAAAAGGTCAGTATGAAATGATATATATCTTGTGGTTGGTGTTGATTGATGTTTAGTCGTGTTTAATTTCCCCTCCCACCTCATCTCCCAGAGTGAGGACCAGGACACAGTGGTCACCCAGCTTCACTACACAGAATGGCCTGAACATGGAAGGCCTGCCAACACTGCTTCAGTGGTGGAGCTGATGGACACTCTCACCAGGACCCAGATCAGCACTGGGAACAAGCCTGTTGTGGTCCACTGCAAGTACGTACACTCCCTCCCTCACCACACCCTCACACTCCTCACATCCTCACAGTGATGGAGTAGGTCGCACAGGAACGTTCATCACCATGTACTCAGAGCTGGAGAGGTTGAAGACAGAGGGAGTTGTTGATGTCTTCCAGCGAGTGAAGTTCTCCAGGATAGCCAGACCTGGTCTTGTGCAGGATGAGGTAAGGACACAGAATTACACCATCACCCTTAAGTGATTGCTATCTACCCCACCCCACACCTTTCCAATCATCTTTTTGTAACCATCACATCCAAATCTTTTTCCCCCCCAATCCCACTGTATGTCTCTCATTCCCATTCCTCCTTACTCTTTCTCCTACAGGGGCAGTACGTCTATAGCCACGAGTGTCTTGCTCAGTATGTGGACAGCTTTGATGCCTATGCCAATTTTAAGGTTACCTGAGAAGAACACACATGTAAAAGAAATTGTATCAAGATTGTATTACCATGTGTTGTGCATATAGATTAATAAAATGATTTTCACGAGACAGGAAGTAATCTAGCATTTTGTGATCTTGATACACTGAGAATCAAAGATGGTGAGGAGGAATTAGAAGAATTTATATTGCTTCATGACAGCTATTATGGTGGTGTGTCTTTCATTGGAAGCTGCCATGCATCCTGACAGCTTTGATCAGCTTGGGTAAAACTCACCGCATATAATTCACTAGACTCCACACATCCTGAGGTAACATTTGAGATCAGATCGGACAGGGCATACTCAGTGGCAGATACAGACAGGTGTGGTACAGGATAATATCGGATATTTATACAATTTACGTTGATATTGTAGTATCTAACTATATGTGTGTGTATAGATATACTTGTATGCGCATGCGCATGATTCAGATTACGCTTTTTCGTGCTAGTCATGGCGTCGTTGTGAGAGTCTCTTAAAACGTAACAGTGGCGACGAGGGTGTACAACTGCAAAATGGAGTCTTCACGCGGCGTAGAACCTTTTGACCCGACGTTAGAGCAGATTGATGACTATAAAGAACGATTTGACTATTTTTGCATTGCCCATGGTATAGCCGAAGCGAAACAAAAGGCGCTATTCCTCACAAGGATCGGGCAGACGATGTATTTGAAGCTAAAGACCTGGGTGAGCCCAAAGAAACTTTCTGACCTCTCCCTTGACGAGATAGTGGTCCAACTGAAAAGTCAGACCAGTGCTCAAACGGTTGAAATAGCAGAGCGATATCGTTTCTTTAAGCGGCTTCAAAAAGACGGCGAAGGTGTAGTGGAGTACATGTCTCAGCTGCGCAGCTTGGCGACGACCTGTAAGTTTGAGGCATATTTGGATACCGCGCTGAGAGATCAATTTGTCTGTGGTCTGAAGGACCAACGCATTCAACAGGAGCTGCTATGCATATGTGATTTGACGCTAACAAAGGCCTTGGACAAGAGTCGTTCAATGGAAGTTGTCCTTAAAGAGACACAGAGTATACGGGAGCTAGAAAAGCCGACAGCAGAAGATCAACCTGAGGATGCAGCCGCCCATAGAGTGTTCACCTCCAAGAAGAACAGCTGTTACAGATGTGGGGGGGTGGGCCACTCGGCATCTTCTTGCTTCCATAAGGATAAAACTTGCAACTCCTGTGGAAAACTGGGTCACTTATCCCGAGTGTGTAGGGGCAAGTTGTCAGCAGGACATCACAAGGGAGATACCCATCACCCAACTCGAAAAGCACATTTAGTGGAACCAGATGAGGACCTCAGTGACTGCCGAAGCAGTGATGAGGAGACACCAGTATGTGTGCATAAGGTTGCCAATAGGAATAGATATCCCAAGCTAACTGCTAAATTGGACATCCATGGGAGTGTAGTGAAATTCGAGGTCGATACAGGAGCAGAAGTATCTACAATTCCAGCAAAAACGTACAGACAAAGGCTGAAGCAAATTACCCTGCAACCAACGTCAGTAGTGCTCCGTCAATACGATGGAACCATCCTTCCTACCTTGGGGGAGTTGAGAGCAAGGGTTTCGATGAAAAACCAGTCAGCAGAAGGTTGTTTCATCGTTGTGGAGAATGCAGACAAGCAACTTCCTTTGCTGGGCCGTGATTTGCTGTGTAAGCTTCGTTTGGACTGGTCTAAAATGCTGAGGAGCAATACTGCAGATGATCCCAGGATACACGCCATCCACAGTGTAAACTTGCTGAACGAGTTCCCAGATGTGATGGATGGAAAGTTGGGATTACTTAAGGGGACCAAGGCTGAAATTCAGCTGAAAGAGAGTACAGTGCCGGTGTTTTGCAAGTACAGACCAGTGCCTTTCGCATTAAGGGAGCAAGTGGAAGAGATGATAAGGCAACAAGTCAAGGAAGGAGAACTGGAGCCAGTGGAGCGGAGCGACTGGGCAGCCCCAATTGTCATTGCAAAGAAGAAGGATGGCAATATTCGAATATGTGCGGATTTCAAAATGACTATTAATCTACATCTCTGCTCTAAGACTTTTCCCTTACCTACTGTCGATGAAATGTTTTCCACCTTAGCAGGAGGGGAATCTTTCTCAAAGATTGATCTGGCTCGTGCATATAAACAGATGGAGGTGCTTGAAAGTCATAGACCATTTCTCACGATCAACACACATTTGGGTCTGTTTCGCTACTGCCGGTTACCTTTTGGAGTAGCTACAGCTCCTGCCATGTGGCAGAAGGCAATGGCAGTAGTGTTGCAAGGATGCAAGAAGGTTGTCTACTACATTGACGATATACTAGTGACCGGAAAAACAAGGCAGCAACATGAACAGAATTTGCGAGCGGTCTTTCAACGTCTTCAGCAGTATGGGTTACGCGTGAATCTGCCAAAGTGTCGATTTTTCCAAGACTCACTGGAATTTCTGGGCCACATCATCTCATCAAAGGGAATTAGGCCAACCAAGGAGAGAGTAGAAGGAATCCAGAATGCTGCCATCCCGCAAAACAAGTCAGAATTAAAGTCCTTTTTGGGGTTGATGACATATAATGCAAGATTCTTGCCAGCATTAGCTAGTGTGCTTCACCCTTTATACCAATTGCTCAAGAAGGATGAAAAATGGGCATGGACTTCTAGTCATGAGAAATCCTTTCAAGAAGCTAAGAGGTTGGTGTGTGAGGTTGTTACTTTAGTCCATTACGATGTTGACAAACCTGTAAGGGTATACTGTGACGCTTCATCATATGGTGTTGGGGCTTGTTTAATGCATGTTATTGGAGGTCAAGAAAAACCGATTGCTTACGCTTCTAGAACATTGTCACAAGCAGAAATGAAGTATGCTCAAATAGAACGGGAAGCCTTGGCCATTATTTTTGCTGTAAAAAAATTCCATCAGTATGTGTATGGCAGAGAGTTTGTGTTGGTTACAGACCATAAACCATTGTGCACCATTTTTGGGCATGATAAAGGTATTCCAACACTAGCCGCAGCACGAATGCAGAGATGGGCAATAATATTGGGGGCATATCAATATAAAATTGAGTATATCCCAGGGGCAGAAAATGTGTGTGCTGACTGCATGTCACGGTTACCAGATCAAACGAAGTTAGCCAAGGGCACTGACATCTTAGCTATAGATATATCTTCTTTACCAGTTACTGCTACGGATATTTCTAAGGGCACGAGAAAGGACAAAGATTTGTCAATGGTACTCCAATTTGTTCGACATGGTAAATGGCCTTCGTCTTTAGCAGAAAGTTACAAACCGTATCACAGGAGACAGACTGAGTTGAGCTGTCAAGATGATTGTTTGCTGTGGGGTCAACGGGTGATTATACCCACATCTTTGCGCCATAAACTGCTTGAAGAATTACATCAAGGTCATGTGGGTATCAGCAGAATGAAAGCACTAGCAAGGAGCTATATTTGGTGGCCTGAGCTAGACAAAGATATCGAAGACTTGGCTGCTTCTTGTGATCAATGCAAAAGGGTAGCATCGATGCCTGAGTTGGCACCACGTCACCCTTGGCAGTATCCAAGTGCACCATGGGACCGTGTTCATGTGGACTTCGGGGAATGGAATAAGAAACAGTTTTTGGTCATGGTAGATGCTTATAGCAAATGGCCTGAAGTTAGAGCCATGTCTTCAACGACTGCTCAGCATACCATTGAAGTGATGCAGGACATTTTTGCTACACATGGATTGCCTCGAATCCTGGTCTCCGACAATGGTCCACAATTTACATCAAAAGAATTCTCTGAGTACTTGGCACATAATGGTGTCCTTCACAGACGGTCTGCTCCTTATCATCCAGCTACAAACGGACTAGCCGAGAACATGGTTAAGAACGTTAAACAGTGGCTGTCAAAGCAGAGATGTGAAGTACGGGTTGGAGTTGCCTTGTCTGAATTTTTGCGTACATACCGCAATGTCCCTCATTCAACCACTGGGAGATCACCTGCTCAAATTCTATTTGGACGTGCTCTTCGTACCCGACTATCCTTTGTCCTACCTTGTATGAGCGAGAGGGTAAAAGAACAGTTGCAACCACAGGAAGAACTATCCGTACCACGAGTGTTTAGTCAAGGCGCATGTGTGTGGATCAGAGATTTTAGACCAAATGCTCCCTGCAAGTGGATGCCGGGTACTGTGCTGTCATCAGTGGGTCCATTGCACTATACAGTCAGCACCCAAGGTGGCTTCCAGAGAAAAGCACATATTGATCATTTACAGAGGCGTTCCGAATCACCGCTACCATCAGACTTCATGGATGTATCGCAGGAGAATGGAGAGGTGATAGAACAGTTAGATCCAGGCATATCAAGGAAGCAGCTTGCACCATTGCAAGGAAAGACTTGGACAAGGCCCCAATTGGAGAAAGATGCAGCACGCTCTCAGACTGAGACAGAAATTATTCACAAGGCAGCACAACAGGAAATGGCAGATGTTAGAACAGCCAATACCCCGGGATCAGATACCATGCTGTCTGATCCAGGTCAACAGCCATGCACCAACATAGGGAAGACTGCTGAGCAGCCCAGTGGCGTGGATAGGTCAGAAACTGGTACCATGGACACAACTCAAGACAGCCATATGCCACCCCCTAGGAGACACTCTACTAGGCCATCAAAACCTCCACGACGTCTCATTGAAGAGCTCTGAATGTTTGAACTTAGGGGGGAGGAAACTGTAGTATCTAACTATATGTGTGTGTATAGATATACTTGTATGCGCATGCGCATGATTCAGATTACGCTTTTTCGTGCTAGTCATGGCGTCGTTGTGAGAGTCTCTTAAAACGTAACAGATATGTCCGATAATATCCTGTTTACCCAGAACCACGCCTATCTGTATCCGCCTCTGAAACTGTTAGTGGAAATATAGCAGATCCCAAAATAAACCTATATAATATATCTTGGGAGCCCTGGGAGACTAAGGTCCAGGGTCGGCCGGGCACACGACGAGCCGACCAGCAGCAGGATAGATAATATAGCGTCAGAGATAATCGTGTGCGAACAATGTGTATAAATACGAATTCGAGTTACGAATTATAGTTACGACGTTAGTGGTTCCTATATAGGAATTGACCCGGGTCGTGAAATCATTTTAAAAAAATAAAAAAAACGCTACCCGCGTATAACTCGCGTACCAAGAAACGGATAGTGTAGCTCTTTGTTGCTATCGAACCAGAAGGCAAAGACGGTCATTTTATTGTTTTGTTCCAGTGTTATAACTGCTTGCTTTAAAAGAACAGTTTTCCCTCGTCCCCAGGCCAATTATTCTCCTCCGTCGTCGTCTTCACGCGCGAGTATAGGAATGGTTTTAAAGAGCAAGGCTAATATATGGGAGGTGATCGCTGCCAAAATTCACGTCCCGTATTCAATGATTGGGGGGGGGGGGGGGGGGGGGGGGTGTTGTGAAATGTTGCAGATTATTACATAAGACAAGTACTATCATTCCATATCAACCTCTATTCCATACCATTGGCTATTATTATTCCTGAATCCGTGTCTCCAAATCTCGTGATGGCTGCCGCTGCGAGAGTTCTTCCATCACTGAGAGGTGTTATTAACGCCCTAGTGCCAACACAGGATGGTAGAAGCGTTTTATCTGACTAAATAGACGAGTTTATACTAACGATTGAGCTGGTGTATCGCGGGATTCCATAATTTATATTGATCGAGCATGCATACAGAGGGTCTGAATGTCAACGAAGAAAGTACCAAGCAATACATAAGGATGGCGTTGAATGTATTACAAGAGGCTATGGACACGGTAAGACGTGTTCTTTATGCTTATCGGCCACAGGTAGAAACGAGTGGAACCGCTGGGCGGCCGCAATTTTTTGTACCTCGAGACCATCTCGAATATCTCGTGGAAAACCGTTTTATTGTCCCTCAAATTGCCGAGATGATAGACGTTTCCCCTCGAACGGTGCACCTCGAGACCGTCTCAGACACCCCGGCGAGAGGAACAATTCATGCACTGATTTAATTTGACAGTGTTCCGACTTCCAGTAAGTCAACTGTTCATTCTTTTTTGTCTTTTATTCCTATGTTGTGGTGAGTTTACACGCAGGCTGGCTAGTGTGTGTGTGTGTGTGTGTGTGTGTGTGTGTGTGTGTGTGTGTGTGTGTGTGTGTGTGTGTGTGTGTGTGTGTGTGTGTGTGTGTGTGTGTGTGTGTGTGTGTGTGTGTGTGTGTGTGTGTGTGTTGTGTGGTGTGTATGTGTGTGTGTGTGTGTGTGTGTGTGAGTACATTATGCTGTGGTGTGGTGGTGTGTGGGTCCATGCATAGTTTCCCCCCCCTAAACCTTTTCTCTCATGAATGGCTTAGTGCCTCTAGGTCTAACCCCTCCTTCCTTGATGCTACTTGTTAATGTTGTACCGCAGATCGTCTATAAAAGTGATGTTCTGCAGCATAACACAACTGTTAGTGTGGTGGTGTGTGTGAAGGGTTTGCACAACTGGTAATGATGAGTCTGTGTACAAAGTATGCAGTTTCTGTGATGATATACAGTGTTAGGGCTTCTTCATTGTTCATTCTGCAGCTGCTGCAAATTGCGAGTTAATTCTTTGTGCAGGTAGAAAACTTGTAGGCCCAATTGGTTCAAATAAGGATGATGCTGATACCATCACACAAGTGTGAAGACATGTGGTACTACATTACTACATTATGTCCTATCTATGGATAACCAAAGTACTCGTCCTGGCTGGAAATCTTTAGTAAGAGAACATGTTATTACTGATATGCCTGTACTAGTCATGTTATTACTGATATGCCTGTACTAGTCATGTTATTACTGATATGTCTGTACTAGTCATGTTATTACTGATATGCCTGTACTAGTCATGTTATTACTGATATGTCTGTACTAGTCATGTTATTACTGATATGCCTGTACTAGTCATGTTATTACTGATATGTCTGTACTAGTCATGATATTACTGATATGCCTGTACTAGTCATGTTATTACTGATATGCCTGTACTAGTCATGTTATTACTGATATGTCTGTACTAGTCATGTTATTACTGATATGCCTGTACCAGTCATGTTATTACTGATATGCCTGTAATAGTCATGTTATTACTGATATGCCTGTACTAGTCATGTTATTACTGATATGCTTGTACTAGTCATGTTATTACTGATATGCCTGTACTAGTCATGTTATTACTGATATGCCTGTACTAGTCATGTTATTACTGATATGCCAGTACTAATCATGTTATTACTGATATGCCTGCATAATATGCCTATACTAATCATTTGGTATTTTCTGATTTCATTGTGCAGCCAAAGTATATTCCTCCTCTTCAGTCCCTCCACCCACTGTCAAGGTCTACATACCCAACCAAGTTGCCATTGCTGGCAGCAACCTCACCCTGACCTGTAATATCCAGTTGGACCCATCAGTGGACAGTACAGTGATGGTGAACAGTACATGGACTGGACCAGGAGGAGCTACCCTCAGTGGTAGTAATCCTTCATGGACTGGGTCATCCTACCAGAGCACACTGATGTTGACTTCACTGGGGACTGGAGATGCTGGGAACTATATTTGTGGTGGGGAACACTTCACTCACTCCTGGGGTGACATGGTGGAACTCAAATGGAGTGGTTACCAGTGGAAATGGCATCACTGTATCCAATGGTAACCTCACATTTAACCCTCTGCGCACCTCTCATGGAGGACAGTATGTCTGCCAGTCTACACTAAGTTCACCATTCAGTTCAACAACCACAGCCATGAGTGTGTCTGTTCTAAGTAAGTGATTAGAGTGTTAGTAGTGAGCTCTAATTACTGCCTCCCCTTCCCTCAGTCCCTCCTCCCACTGTTACCATCACCTCCACACCCATCACATCCTCATACTATGCTGGTACACCACTCAACCTCACCTGTAATGTTCAGCTCATCCCACAAGTGGACACTCCTGTCACCTTTAACTCCTTGTGGACTGGACTAGGAGGACAGATCTCCAGTGGTGGTGGTAGAGTCTCCCTCTCCTCTGGTGTCAACCAGACCACTGTACAGTTCTATCCTCTCAACACCAGTGATACTGGAGTGTATAACTGTTCAGTTAGTGTTTCTGCATCAGGTCAGCAGTATGTGGACACCTCAATAGCTGTCAGTTCTTCCACATCACCAATCACAGTGAAAGGTCAGTAGATGATAGAGCAGATGGCACCTGATGTTCACCATCCACCCCTCCTCCCTCACAGCTCTCCCTGCTCCTCAGGTGTCCATCACTCCATCAGGGAGCTCCACTGCAGGAAGTCCATACACACTCACATGTACAGTGATGGTAGTAAATGGACTGGTAGTTGTTCCTCAGGTGATGTGGTTGAAGAATGGAGCAAGTGTAGTTGTAGGAAATGGCATCTCAGTGACTCCAGGAGTGGTCTCAGCTAACACAACAACCCTCACTCTCCAATTCAACCCTGTCCACACATCTGATGGAGGACAGTACTCCTGTATAGCCAATGTCTCCCTCCCAGTAATATCCATCACAAGTCTCTTCAATATCTCTTCTGTCAATCTGACTGTTCAAAGTGAGTCATGGTGTTATTTTCCTAGTTGCCTTACCCTTCTCTCCTCCCCAGTCCCTCCACCCATAGTAACCATCACTGCAGTACCCAGCCAGGTTATTATTGTGGGAGATGGGCTTACCCTGACCTGTAATATCCAGTTGGACCCATCAGTGGACAGTACAGTGATGGTGAACAGTACATGGACTGCACCAGGAGGGGCCATTATCACTGGAACCATGACTGCTACCAGTGCCATTCAAACCTCTCCATTCACCTCAACCCTAATGATGGTGTTAATTCTCCCCTTACACTGATGGTGCTAATGTGCTCCCTTTACACTGATGGTGTTAATGTGCTCCCTTTACACTGATGGTGTTAATGTGCTCCCTTTACACTGATGGTGTTAATGTGCTCCCTTGTACACTGATGGTGTTAATGTGCTCCCTTGTACAGTGATGGTGTTAACGTGCTCCCTTGTACACTGATGGTGTTAACGTGCTCCCTTGTACACTGATGGTGTTAATGTGCTCCCCTTACACTGTTGGTGTTAATGTGCTCCCTTGTACACTGATGGTGTTAATGTGCTCCCTTTACACTGATGGTGTTAATGTGCTCCCCTGTACACTGATGGTGTTAATGTGCTCCCTTTACACTGATGGTGTTAATGTGCTCCCTTGTACACTGATGGTGTTAATGTGCTCCCTTTACACTGATGGTGTTAATGTGCTCCCTTGTACACTGATGGTGTTAACGTGCTCCCTTGTACACTGATGGTGTTAATGTGCTCCCTTTACACTGATGGTGTTAATGTGCTCCCTTTACACTGATGGTGTTAATGTGCTCCCTTGTACACTGATGGTGTTAATGTGCTCCCTTGTACACTGATGGTGTTAATGTGCTCCCTTTACACTGATGGTGTTAATGTGCTCCCTTGTACACTGATGGTGTTAATCTGCTCCCTTTACACTGATGGTGTTATTGTGCTCCCTTTACACTGATGGTGTTAATGTGCTCCCTTTACACTGATGGTGTTAACGTGCTCCCTTGTACACTGATGGTGTTAATCTGCTCCCTTGTACACTGATTGTGTTAATGTGCTCCCTTTACACTGATGGTGTTAATGTGCTCCCTTTACACTGATGGTGTTAATGTGCTCCCTTTACACTGATGGTGTTAATGTGCTTCCTTTACACTGATGGTGTTAATGTGCTCCCTTTACACTGATGGTGTTAATGTGCTCCCTTGTACACTGATGGTGTTAATGTGCTCCCTTGTACACTGATGGTGTTAATGTGCTCCCTTGTACACTGATGGTGTTAATGTGCTCCCTTTACACTGATGGTGTTAATGTGCTCCCTTGTACACTGATGGTGTTACTGTGCTCCCTTTACACTGATGGTGTTAATGTGCTCCCTTGTACACTGATGGTATTTATGTGCTCCCTTTACACTGATGGTGTTAATGTGCTCCCTTTACACTGATGGTGTTAATGTGCTTCCTTGTACACTGATGGTGTTAATGTGCTCCCTTTACACTGATGGTGTTAATGTGCTCCCTTGTACACTGATGGTGTTAATGTGTTCCCTTGTACACTGATGGTGTTAATGTGCTCCCTTGTACATTGATGGTGTTACTGTGCTCCCTTTACACTGATGGTGTTAATGTGCTCCCTTGTACACTGATGGTGTTAATGTGCTCCCTTGTACACTGATGGTGTTAATGCTCCCTTTACACTGATGGTGTTAATGTGTACTTGTGTGTTCTCTATACTAAAGGATGGATTTTTGCTGACACAATTCCATTACATGGGTTGGCCCATTGGAGGTGTGGCCTCCAGCAGCTCCTCCCTCTTGGACCTCCTCCAGCAGCTGACCAAGGCTCAAATGAACAGCGGGAACAAACCAATCACTGTGATGTGCAAGTAGGTGTTGCTATGACAACAGTGGTTTAAACCAGCCATGCAATACTTATACATTGCTTGTTTTCCCATGTACCCTCACTTCATCCTCCCTGCTCTCAACCCCACCCTCCGTACTCTCCCTACCCCACCCCCACTCCCTCACACCTCCACACCTTCCCTCCCTCACACCTCCACACCTTCCCTCCCTCACACCTCCACACCTTCCCTCCCTCACACCTCCACACCTCCCTCCCTCCCACCTCCACACCCCCACTCCCTCACACCTCCACACCCCTATCAGTGATGGCATGGGACGTACTGGAGCTTTCATATGCATGCATTATGCTCTGGAGAGAATGAAGGTGGAGGGTGTGGTTGACATATTTCACTGCATCAAGACTTCCAGGATCTTCCGTCCATATCTTGTACAGAATGTGGTAAGTACCAGTCCACACCACAGCACAATGTCTTGTCTTATGTCAGGGCCGTAGCCAGGGAATCAATGGGGTCGAACGAACCCCCCCCCCTTGTAATGAAGGTCACCTTCCCCCCCTCCCATAATGAAAGTCACCTGTCCCCTCCCTCCCGTAATGAAGGTCACCTCCCCCCTCCCATAATGAAAGTCACCTGTCCCCTCCCTCCCGTAATGAAGGTCACCTGTCCCCCCCCCCTCCCCCCCCCCCCTGTAATGAAGGTTATCTGTCCCCCCCCCCCCCCTCCCATAATGAAGGTCACCCGTCACCTGCTATGTTCCTATAAGGAACGTAGCGGGTCATAGTGATTTGCTTCAATTCGTGTTCACTTGTTATGCATGATTTCAATGTACATGTGCGTTCCATAACGTACCGCTGACTGCTTAATAATACAATTTGTCTGCATTTAGAATAGGGTCACACATATCTGATTATCCGACCCCCCCCCCCCTCCCTTCAAAGGTCTGGCTATGGCCTTGTATGTCCTTATATCTCTATGGAGAGCATTTGCCTATTACCCTTGTCTCCCTATGTGGTGTGTCTATACCCCTTTCCTCACTCCAGTAACTAAGGCATTTGCTTATTACATCACATCCATTCACATCCTATTTAATGCCCATCTTCACAGGACCAGTACATATTGTGCCATGAGGTGCTTGCAGAGTATGTCAGGAGCTTTGATAACTATGCCAACTTTAGGGAGTTAACAGCATCACACTAATTTGACCGAATACATTACAGTGTGTGTTATTTTCATGCATTTCTGCTGTTTGTGTGATTAAAATGTTTGTGCTGCATTATGCATGTTACAATTGGAGGATACACCGGACATCGTGACGTTTTGCTAGTACAGTGGGTTGGAGTGCTCGCTGAACAGAGGTACCAAAACAGGGAGCAAGGGGAGGGAGGGTGGTGGGATGGACACAGGTTCCACCCCTCATTTTACCATTTAATCAATATTCTGATTTCAACTTCAAACCTATACGTTCCCTCTTCTGTTGTTACTGTACAGCAATCAGTTTATAGACCAGCTGACATATTGGTCCCCAATTGGTACTGCGGCAGACCAGCAGCCTTTGACTTAACTGTGATTTCACCACTTAACACCAATGTCATTGCCGAAG
Organism: Eunapius fragilis; assembly: GCA_963681505.1. Lineage (NCBI taxonomy): Eukaryota > Metazoa > Porifera > Demospongiae > Spongillida > Spongillidae > Eunapius > Eunapius fragilis. The sequence continues at coordinate 7,858,896 of OY811980.1, read as the reverse complement.
CGGGGTTCACAGGGGGGGTCAGCTGCATCTGCAGAAGTCAGGAAACACTCAGAAAATGATCAAAAGTGTGAAGAACTTGAATGGATCTGTGTGCCTCTAGCAGTTGAAGCCTATGGTGCATGGGGTATGGAAACACAGCAAACCTTCTCACATTTGGTCCGCAGGCTCTCCATCAGAACCAAGCAGTTAAAGCCAACTCCAGAGCTATATTCAGTAGAATTGCATGGTAGATTTGGTTGTGCAGTGTAGTTGTGTGATAGGTTGTACTAGTGTAGGACTTATCCATATTTATTACAAGCGAGTATCAAGTATAATTTGTCAACTATCATTGTATAAATATGCAATCGCATAACATTTTAACAACCTACAGACATGTAACAGTTTGGTTTCATTGACATGTTCAAGGAAGCCAAATTAAACTGTTCCCTGCAGTGTTTAGCTATTGAGTTACTCTTCCTAATTCAATATGCATGCCCCCTTAGCATAACCATTTTATACACGTGATGCTGTTATAGCAAGACAAACTGACCAATAGTTCCATCTGCAGCTATTCTAGCTGTCGTTATAATGGGCAGTGTGACACAGCAATTTTTGTTGTCTATGTAAGTGGAGTGGTTCTGTGACTGTTGTGTCAGCCCTAGAAGAGCACATCTCTCCTTTTACCCCACAATGCATCACCGTGCACACTGACTGGTAGTTGATACTATTATTTAGTGCTACTCTGTGATTATATGCTGCTGGTATACTGTTCTTCATATTTTAGTAAGCCACCAGTGGTGAAATTCATCCAGATCATAGTATTAAATAAATATTCCAACAAGGCTAACATCACAAGTAAATAAAAACATTCTCTAACGAGAGAGTTGTTGGTATATAGTATTGACCAATGGTGGTGTAAAAAGCACGGAAACAAGAGTGACAGAAATTTTACTGGAAAAATGAAATATGCCTATATTTAGCGAGGTATGCACTGTTTTTTTGTGAGTGTGCTAAATATAGGCCTATTTCAAAATTTCTGTCACTCTTGTTTCCGTGCTTTTTACACCACCATTGGTCAATCCTATATACCAACAACTCTCTCGTTAGAGAATGTTTTTATTTACTTGTTTCATAAGTTTTTTTCAACCTGTCATAACAGTAACGTAGTCAATAATCAATGTAGGAAGAGTCTTAAATGCAATAACAAATAACTTTAATTAATTATTCATACTCAGAGAATACATGAATAGGAATACAATATTTAGGAGGAGAAACAACATGCATGAATTATTAATAAAATAACTTTAATAATAAAAATTATAATTGTATGAATTTGTTTTTTTTTTTTGTTTTTTTTTTTCCTTATCAGAATACATTAATTTAAAACATAAGCACTACAAATAACTAAAAGTCAAAGCAGGTGTTTGGTGAGACACATCTGGCCAAAATTGCCCTGGCATTCTGCCTCATGAGGGTGAGGCTGAGGCGACTGTAGATGCCCGACATAACCTCATTCAGAGGTCGACAGAGTTGAGTGGCTACCTTTTTGGATATGGCCAAAAGTACATTGATGGCTTCATTGCCCCATCCCCCAAACACCTCCACAACCAAAGGGATGCATGACCATCCTCTAAGGGCACATGCCTCATCATTTCTTGAGTGCTTGGCCTCTTCTCTTATCTCAGCTGCATGACCACAGGTTTGAGCCGCTTCTTGTATAAATTGCAAATTAAGCGGATTGATGACCTTTATGTCAAATGCAGCTGGGCGTGAGAGGGACCAGTTTGGCACTAAAATGTCTGCTGGTCTTGATTGGTCTTTGGGAAGAATACCACTTCCTTTCTCAATTTGTGGGGAAAGGCATGCCTTATGGCAGAAGTCAGCAATGCAGTCCCTGAGTTGGTTTTGCCTGGTTATTACATCTCCCCCAGAGCGACAATTTGTGGTATTAATTATTAATTGTCCTCGCTCGCGCCCTCGTCTCCTGCGGGGACGTCCTCCTCCCTGACCTCCCCGCCATGCTGAGTTGGGCCAGGGTGGCAGTGGCCATGCAGGCCAGGGAGGGAGCACAGGCGGCGGTGGTACCAGCGGGAGCGCAGCTGGTGGTGGTGGCTCCAGCGCAGCTGGTGGTGGTGGCGGCGGGGGTATTGCTGGTGGTGGTGGCGGTGGGGGTATTGCTGCTGGTGGTGGCAGGGGTATTGCTGCTGGTGGTGGTGGGTCCACATCTGCTGCTGGTGGTGGCGGGGGCTGGTGGTGGTGGGGCAGTGGGGCTTCTCGCGGGGGAGTGAAGGGGAGAGGAGTCGGAGGATAAATGTCATCCTCTTCCTCCTCCTCTTCATCCTCCGACCCCTCATTATTAAAAAACCCAATAAGGTCTTCAGCTGCCAACTACATGTACGTGACAGAGACAGAGAGTATGATTAAACTTTAACCTTTTTCTTTTTAAATGCAAAGCCTTTACACGTGAATCCACATAGAGTATTATTAAATTTTTACCTCTTTTTGCAAATTAAAGTGCACTATAATTCAGCGGGTGCATGAGTGACTTTTATACCTGAAAAGCCTTCACACGAGTGCAGAATGTGCTATACTTCTATTGGTCCAATTCCATCACATGTGCTAAAATTTTATTGGTCAAATTTTAAAATACTCCAATCTAAACATGAGGTGTAGCCAACATGCAGTCAAGATGGATAGTGTGGGAACTCAGGAAGTGAACAACATTTCACCTATACCCTTGCAACTGCAATTATATTCATACAGTTGCAACATACGTTGTACATGTACATGGCTAGACAGATAAGGAAGCCTTCAAATAAGGAAGCCTTCAAATAAACATCAGATTAAAACAATCGAGAGTTACGTTAGTAACTCTCATATAGGATTTGACCCCGATTATGAATGTCATTAAAAAACGCGACCCGCTTCTAACAAGACTCCCGACGAGCGGATGGCTTACCTTGTTATCGTCGTCGTATAAGAAGGCAACAACAAGCAGTTTCGTGTTTGTTTGATGTCACAAAACCGCGTGGTTGTAGAGAACAAAACAATTTTCGAAACTCGTACCCAGTCCCACGTATATCTCGTTCTTCTTCTTCTTCTTCTTGTTCTTGACCACGCATAACTCGGGATCGGAACACTTTTAAGAAATGAAAATCACACCAATGGCTTCAGAATTCGTTGGCATTCTCGCTTCTGTGGTCAAAACGTCTCGAGGCTACATGACATGTATCGGTGGTTGTGTTAGCAAATCATGTATAGTTAAGCTTACTGCACTGACACGACTCGGATAGGTCCTACTTCGCTCTTTATACGAAGTACTAGCAGTATACATCATGTAATCAAATGTGTACGGTCTGGGCACTACATGTAGTGGTAATTAACTGTGGCGGTTATGTATTTTTAACATCGTGCACGTGCGTACAATAATCATTCTTGTTATTCGATCGTTGTCAGTTTGACGCTCTTTGTAACTTTAATAGTGAAGTTGTTTTTTTTTTTTCAAAATGCCTTCACGTCAGGAAAAGAAGAAAGCCAAACGACGAGCATAGTACCTCAAAACTAGAGACGGCTTATTAGATTCAGCCCGAGCGGAACAACAAAGCAGAGCCTGAAAAGAAGCGGGCCTCTCAACGTGAAAACTATCGAGCAGAGCCTGAAAAGAAACGGACCTCTCGACGCGGAAGGTATCGAGATGCGATTAGTACGTGAAGGGGGGGAGAGGGTGCTTTCTGCTTCTGGCCCGATACAAAATGCGTTCGTGGGTTCGATCGCGCTGGGGCGACAATTAATAACCTCTCTTCTATTTCGGCCGCCCCTTAATTATAAAGCCCCCTCAGGTCCTGCATGGAAAGGAACGGACCTCTCTACGGGCAAGGTATTGAGCAGATCCTGAAAAAAGACAGCGATATCGCCATAGTCCTGAACGTGCATCTCGCTCGGCGAAAAGAGTTATGGTCACTCAAAGGTATGTCGTACCTTTACAATAGGTACGGGCATATTTCACGTACGAGTACCGAAAAATTGGTGATCCAATTTTAGGTAAAAATTGTGACGCGGGTTGCTAATTGTTGAGGTACATCATATTCGAGTGAAGGCTGGTTTGTGTTCGTTTGATCGCTGTTGTGGACTGTTTCGGGATTTATCGGTATGTCCTTACATTGTCTATGCTGTGATACACCTCTGGTTTATTCGCAACGTTTTGTTCAATATTTCTGGCGCGTAAAAAAAATATGTACCCTTTAGTTTTAGTAGGATTTTTTTGTGCTTCGAACTACCGGGAAACGGATCAGATTTACGTACTCCCAAGGTCATAATGTATATGCACTTCAAATTTTATGAACTTCGGTTGATGCCCAAGGTGTTATCCAGCAGCCTGTGTGTTTAAATGTGGTACGTGCTTTTCATCAAGCCAGCCCACGTCAAAATTTTATTTGTGGCTCAGCACTGCCCGTATAATATGGCTTTGCAACTTTTGGAGAACATTGCTTAATTTTGAGTACTTTGTAGCATTAGCAAAGTTTAACTCTAAATAAAGACTACCATAATCTTCGAGCTACCGATAAGAGAAATAGCTATGAATGCAGTTTTGGTATAAATCTACATGCTGTGAAAATATCTTTTTTTTTGGCTGATGCCCAAGGCATACCCCAGATTTTCTCAGATTATGACTCGTCCCCAGATATAAATATAAATATACATGTTGATCATTGGACGTTGCGGTGAAAACGGAGCTATCGCATGTTTTAACAACTTTCCTTTGTGTTTAAAACTTAAAACCTTGCATGTAACATGTTAGTGTGCTCTTTTTGCTGCAAATATCTTGTTGGTGTGTATGAATTTGTTGACTTTCCAAATTAGGATGAAGACTACAGAAGATTTAAAGAAGTTGATTGAAGGTTTTAGTAGTGATGTCAGTGTAGATAATGTACAACAGGTTTCAGCAATAAGAAATGGCTTGGTAGTGCACACATATATACCAACATAACCGAGCAAAGCATTGTTAAAACTGCCAAAATGGTGGCTTTTATTCATGCAGAGAATGTGGAAATATTAATGCTTTACATCAATACAAAAGCTCATGGAGAAATTAAAAAGCATGAAGAAGCATCTTGAAAGGGTTTGGGAGGATATTGTTCATCTATTAGAGGATGCGTTTCCATTTCCTATTCAAACCCCTGCTACAGCATTTCAGTGCCCTCCTGATGAATTCCCAAGTAGCTCTACTTGCCAAATCCCTGCTATACCATCTCTATGCCCTCCTGAAGAATTACCAAGTTCTACTTGTCAAACCCCTTTGCAATTTACTAAATTAAGAACTCCTTGCAAAGAATGTGGAATCAAGAGAGTGAAACTAACGGAATTACTAATTTCTAAGCGAATGCTCAGTCACAAGTTTCAAACAGTTATAACTAAGCAACGTGACAATCGTAAACTTAGACAAGCTTTCAGCAGAAAAGTTAAAATTGAAAGAAATTTGCGTGCACATTTAAATAATCTATAAAAGGAGTTGAAACAAAAAGAGGCCACTTTAAAAGGTTTGTCAAATGAAAACTTATTATTAAAAAACACAGGTCATTTGCATGAAATAGCTTCAATAAAACATTCAAAGGTTAAAATGAGGTCTGCTCATAGAAGGCGTGACATACATCAAAAAAATACAGAGCGTGCTCTGAAGAGAAGCAATGCCTTTTTAAGTAAGAAGGTCCGCGATCTTGAGCTGGAAAATGAAGTATTAAGGGCTGAAGCAGCTGATCAGAGCCACAATTTAGCACGATGCATCAGTACTAGAGAAGACAATAAAACATACAGTACAGCATGTCGTAAAACAATATATTCATGCCTTGAATATCAGGTGCCTGTTACTAGTGTATGCAATGTTATAAAGGCCGTTCTTGAACATCTTGGAAATGTAACTGCATAGTTTCCAGAGATGGATGAATGTCATGTGAATATTATAAAAGCAATTCTTGCCAATCCAGAGATGATTGATGGGCTTTACTTCGAACATTTTTATTAATGAAGCAAATGTGTAATATCAAGGTAAAATTGTAGCAGTAAAGTTATTTAAAAATTTTAAAATGTATAAAGTAACAGCTACCTATTGGAAAAATGGAAGCAGTCAAGAAGATGGAGATGATGTTACAATGACTCTATATGAATTCTTAGTTGACTATATCACTGATGATTTGTACATAACTGAAATCGATGTATAACATTATTCTATGTTTCCTATGTGTGTGCAAGACTTGTAACAAAATTTTGGTGTGATTATATTATACATTGTAGTTGCTATAGCGAAGAGAACAAAGACCGTCACAATTTTTTATGCGATATCGCATGGATTACCGTTCCCGCAAAATCGAATGTTTGAACCGCTATAACTTTGTCACTACTTATGCAAAAACCACATTTCACGTATCATTTTAATTCATTTCATTTGCTCTTTCAGGCTATACCAAAGTTGTTGCAAAATATGTGATTTGAAAAAAATATGCCCGTACCTATTTACAACCTCCCTCTCATATCAAGATGGATTACTTAACATGCTATACGGCTCATAATCGGGTATGAATAAAAATCAATGAAACAAGTAAATAAAAAACATTCTCTATGAGAAAGTTGGTGGTATATAGGATTTGAAGGCAATGGTGGTGTAAAAAGGAAGGAAACAAGGGTCTAATAATAAGGGAAAATGGAATAGTCCTATATTTAGCACATTTCTATATGTAGGATATAGTATGTTGTTCGTGTGCTAAATATAGGACTATTCCATTTTCCCTTATTATTAGACCCTTGTTTCCTTCCTTTTTACACCACCATTGCCTTCAAATCCTATATACCACCAACTTTCTCATAGAGAATGTTTTTTATTTACTTGTAGACACTACACAGCCAAAAGTAATCAAACCTGGTGGTGAAATACAGTCTGGTGTGGGAATGAAATACAGTCTGAATCATGGGTGTTTAAATCAACAGTCTGGTTGTTAACTGGTATCACAACCCTGGTTCAGGCTGAGAATATTGCATGGTACCAGTTCGTTTCAAAACTGAAATACAATACGAACCAGCATTGGTGTCAGTCAAGGTTCAGTATCTCGCTCGGACTGGCCGTTGTGCAAGGTTTGTATCTGTGGGTCTATATTTTGATATCAGTTCACCTCGATTATCAATCCTCGACAAGAGTTGTCCAGAGCACACTGTAAGATGTGCGTTCGCGCGCGCGCCACACAGACACACACATGCAACACATACAGTAGAAGTATTGCAAGAGTGCTGTTTTTTGACGCCGCACAATGGTTTCCGTTCCCACTTACGTAAATGGGAAAACAACCGGCACGCCACCTTCGGCCATTTTGTTTTCACTGTTGCTCTGGGCGACTGAGCTGTGCCCCCTCACGTGATACTAGAAAATGTTTTGAGAGCCGCTGTTTTTATTGTGTCTGCCAACCCCTTTAGTGTTTCAGCTACTGGCAGCTGTATTTTGGCTTACGGTAATACTGTTCACTTATAAAATGTGTGCTCAGGTTACATTTTATGATGCATGATCAGACCTGCAGCCAACAAAACGTCATGGCAATGGACGACCAGGATAAGCTTCTTACGGAAGCTCTAAACCAAGTGAAGAAGAATGCGTTCGAGATGAAGACATGTTTGGTGAGATTCAGGAGCGTCGTCATGTTCTTTTGTGTTGAAAGTACGTCTTCTGCTACAGGACAACAATAAGCTGATGGATGCGCTTCAGTACGCCTCCAATATGCTGAACGAGCTGAGAACGTCCTTGCTTAGCTGTAAGGGTTTATGAACTCTGTATCCCTCCATCTCTATCCTTTACTCTTGCTACCTCCCACACCCCACACCTCCCTCTCCCACCATCCATCCACTGCTGTTTCTTCAACTTCCCACCAACCCTCGACAGTCTCACCTACTCCTCCACACCCCATCTTCCACCTGCTCTCAAATTTACTCCTCTCTCACACATCCTCCCCTTTCCTACTCACTCACACATCCCTCTCCTTTCCCACTCACACTCCCTCTCACACATCCCTCCCTCTCTTCCACACTCCTTCATGTTATTCTGCTTCCCTGACTGAACCCCACCAAGATATTCCTTTGTGGGACGGGACTTTAAAGGATGGTCTCAAATGTCTGTTTTTATCTTAAGTCCTTACTTGAGCAGTGATGATAGAAAGGTGTTATTGAGTTTTTCAAAGGTAAGCACAAATTTTAACTCCATGATGATTGTTTTTTATTATAGGTATTTCGAATAGCATATTGCAGCTATTTCTCTCCACATCTCTACCATGAGTGGAAATCTATTTGTGATAACTTTGTCATCAATGTCAAGCACACAAACAATGCCTGAATAAACCGAAGGCCCACCTAATACTCCATCTAGTGGATTGTATGGTTAACTTGGGACCTTGTTCGGCATTTTCCGCAGAGAGGTGTGTACGTTTCTTTTATTCTTTCCTAAGTAGTTATTAATATGTTTCTCATTCTGTAGGTGTGAATCCTTCAATGCTACTGTTAGAGCACAGAATATTTTTAGTAATCGCCTTGCTCCCTCTCGGGTCATTTTGCTGTGCAGCAGCATCTACGTTATACGTGTGCTTGTGATGGAGATGATAACATCCAGTAAGTGTTACTCAGTTTAATGAACACTTATCATTGATGTTGATTTAGGTGTGGTGGTGGCTTAAAGACATTTTATTCAACTCCTATGACATTTCTTCAACAATGTTACGATGATAGAACTCAATGGCGACAGGAGCATATATCAGCCTGGAGCACTGAGGAAAGTGAGTTGCAGTTAAACTAGTCAGTGTTTTTTTATGTGCACATTCTATGCTATAGCGCCTTTCAAAATCCCCACACGTATTGCAAACATGTTGTTCTCAATACTATTGGCCTTTCCTGTGCTACCATTGAGGATCTGCATCGTCATGATAGCTCAACTAGAATAGAACTCTTCCACTGTATGGAGGACAGCCTTGTTGCAGTGTTCAAAGGGGTTATTGCAGCAGATGGTGGATTGGTTCATGCTGGAGACTTTGTTGAACTGCTCTGTTTAGAGGTAAAATAGTATGTTTTGTCACCTCAGTAACTTCATGTTGTTTATCTTTTGTAGACAAAGAATGCCCTGTTTTTGACTTCCTGTCAGTTGGAAACGGGTGAATCATTCTGCGTACTTCAGGGATGTGATGATTTTGTTGTGAATAGTGAACCAGTGCTGGACGAGTATGAGTGCCCACTACTTGGCATAACGAAAAGAATATTCTCAGCAGACTGCAGCCAGATCAAGCAAGCCGTTTCTATAGTCCATGAATGCAGTGACAGTTGTACTTTTGATTGAGGGTCCAGCTCTAGGAGGATAGAGAGAGAAGCATCAGGAGAGAAGGCTTTGGTGTATACCCATGACTGGACGAATATGCTTTGTTGTTTAAATTTGTATTGCGTGTGATTATGGAATGTATTAATCATTCATCCGTTTATTTAACATTAGCGATCACGAGACAAAACCACGCATTCCCCCCGTGTATCACCGGAACAATATTTGACTTGGCGCTGGTACCACCCACGATTCAGGCTGTTACCAGTTTTGCATTATCGTGGTAGTACAGGTAAGAATCGAAAATTACTCCACCAGATCTGAAACGGATATTTTTCCCAACCTTTTTAGTATTTGATAACAGTCTGATTCAAATCAGGTAACAGGTTTGGAACGGTTTTAAACTTTTGGTCGTGTACTGTACACACAGCTGAGTCACCATGCCATGTGAAGTGAATGGTTTTGTGCAGATCCGTGCTGTACATAGTCGGGCGGGCCCTACTACCGCGTTTGGTCAGGTAGTAGGGTGACAAGCCCGACTATGCTGCATGCACAGCTTTTTAATGTTAATACAACATGCCATAACATACCTTTGGGTGGTATAGTGGTAGTTCTCTGACCCCTGCGGTACCAAGTCCTCTCGGCAGCACGTTTAGCCAATCGGACAGCAGGGTCATTCCAATACCTACTCCTTTCAGATGCTTTAATGGCAGCTGAATTGTATTTCTGCCTTTTAGCAGCGCCAGAGGCGGATCCAGGGGGGGGGTTTGGGGGTTGCAACCCCCCCTTTCATATATGGTAACGCCCCCTCTTCTGCTAAACAGCCCCTCCCCCTTCCCCGCTTTTTGTATCGGGCCTGAAGCGCCGGACAGCACCCCCCCCCCCCCCACTTCGCTTTTCGTATCGGGCCTTAAATGGACAGCACCCCCCCCCCCGCTTTTCGTATCGGGCCTGAAGCGGACAGCACCCCCCCCCCCCCCCCCCCCCCGCATTTCGCATCGCGGGTCTCAACCCCCCCTTTTGGAAAACCCTGTATCCGCCCCTGAGCGCGGTTTCCCTCGAGGTCCTCTTCATATCGCCGCCTTTTAGCAGCACGGTTCTCCTCGAGGTCCTCTTCATATCGCCGCCTTTTAGCAGAACGGTTCTCCTCGAGGTCCTCTTGATATCGCCACCTTTTAGCAGATCGCTTAGATTCGGGATCGACCATGTAGCTGTCGCGTGCAGAGGCCTTCTTCTTTTCGGGATTGGCCTTGTAGCTGTCGCGTGTAAAGGCCTTCATCTTTTCGGGATCGGCCTTGTAGCTGTCGCGTACAGAGGCCTTCTTTTTTCGGGATTGGCCTTGTAGAGCGCTCGGGCTTTAGCTTTGTTCTCGTCTTGCTTTTGGAGGTATTCCGCTCGTTGCTTAGATCTCTTCTTATGATTACGGGAAGGCATTTTTAGAAAAACAACTTCACTAGCCAAAGTAACAACTAAACTGCGATAGGAACAAATTTAGTGCAGGTTTGAGTGCCAAAAATTATTTTAAAAAATCTATTGTACATTATTAAATAGAACTTGATATATGTGTGTCTATATGACATATAAGGATAACGTGCCGGTAAATTTCGAAGCGATTGGTACTATTCCCGTCCTTCTAAACCGTTCCTAGCTCGAGTTATACCTTCCTAAGAAGAAGACGACGACGATGGAGAATTATTTTAGGACTGGGGCACGAGAAACAGGAAATTGTTTGTTTCTCTATAACCACACCATTTTATGACACGGTACCAACGTAGAACTGTAGATCGTTGTGCTCTCATTCCATCGCGATAAAGAGATAAGCAATCCGTTTCTCCGTTGTCCCTCCAGACGCTAGTGACGTTTTATTAATGACATTCATCAACCCTCAATCAATCCTATATTGAACAGGGGCGGATACAGGAATTCTAAAAGGGGGGGGGTCCGACATGAATAACTAATAAGGGGGAGGGTGCGGGAGGGGGATGTGCCCCCTCCCGCGCGAAGCGCGGAAGCTTTTGGGACTGTCTGACGCCTGAAGCTGTTTGTGGCCATGTGCACCTGATAATACGATTAAGGCACGCAAGGAGGGTTAACTGTACACGTCACGTGGTACAGGCGGAGGGGGGGGGGCCCCCCTGCGTCCGCCCTTGTTGAACCTGCTGCCGCAGGTTCAGATAGAGCATCCCCTCGTTCCCAGTCCTCCGTATGTCGTATGTCGAAGTAAAGTACATGTACCGTCTGGCTTGCAAGACTATTAGAATTCATACGTGACCTACCCCAGACATGTTTTTAATCAGTCCGATGAAAAGTCCCACCTTCTCCTAAACAGCCATACATTCAACTTGTATAGATAGTACAAGAACAAAGCCCCGCCCCCGCCCCTGCGTACAGGAATAACAGGAGGGCGTGAGATTGAAGCAAAAGGCTCGTCGCTGCAACTATCGGATAACACTTCGCAATGTTCAAAATTGAAGTTTATTTGCTCGTTGCTACGGTGATACTGGTTGGATACACACAAGGTTAGAGCTGCGTTAGGCTAACGCATATAAATGATTATTTTTTCTATACACTACATAGGCCAGACTGTTGGGATTAATTGGAATGGCATGACTGTAGCCAACAACAGTCTGGTGACCCTCTCAGTGGTCCTGCAGAGAGTGAGTGTGGTATCTGGATCACTGTTTCCTCTGGTGTGTGAGGGTATAACAGGTGGACAGTGGTATCAACCAAATGGAGCCCTGTTTCCACAAGCAACACCAGACAATGCAACTATTCCTCAATCTTGGGGTCAACGAAATGTGTCAGTAGGAGTAGAGCTGTATCGTGGAACTCCTTCTGACTTCCCACATGGTGTTCAATGTTGTACCAATACCACCATCACACTCTGTGTTGGAATGTACTCTGATCTCAAACTAGCAGCATCATCAGGCATAATTGGAACTACTAGCTATGCTCTCTCTGTAGCAGCCACTTGTAAGTAGAGAGGAAAGTACATCACATGTGTTATGGAAGTGTTGACTCTTCCACAGATGGTCCTAACATCACAGGAGGTGTCCAGTTTCAGCTGTTGACACCTACAAATGTTGATCCACCAGTGTTCCAGTTGACCTGCACCAGCACTAGTTCTCCTCCTACAACTGTGCAGTGGACCATCAATGGAAGTCCAGTGAATGGTGGAAACTATGCTTCCTCTCAGATAGTGACAGATCGACCAACATCTACTTACAACAACACCCTGACTGTGACTGGGAGAACACCTGGGATGTACACATGCACTGTCACCACTACCTGCTTACCAGTGTGTGGACCCACAGGGTTTACTCTCAATCCAAGATCCATTACCTCATCCCTCAGTGTATCAGGTAAGTACTGCCTATGAAGAGTGTCTTGTACCTATAGACATGTACCTCTATACAGGTCCTCCTGCCCCACCCACTGGTGTCACTGCTGTGCAGTCTGGTCCCACATCTGTCAGTGTCTCTTGGACTGCACCAACCTCAGGTGGTCCAGTGAGCAGATATGATATCTATTATGTGGCTAATGGAGTCCCAAGTACAAGTGGTGGTTCAACCACTTCTACCTCTTATGTCCTAACCAACCTTCAAGTTGGGGTTCAGTACAACATCTCTGTCATAGCTGTGGGTACTTATATACCATCTCAGAGTGCTTTGGCTACAACTATATCAAGTTAGTTACTGTGTTGTGTATAGAAACCAATACTGTGCGAGATGTAGTAATGTGCAGCAGCAGGGGGGGGCCACTGGGATACATCTCCTCCCCCCCCCCCCCCCCCGTTCTTCCCCTTCTGCCTTCTGCATTTAGATATAATTCCAAAAAGCAAGTCCAAAGCCCTAAAAACTCTTTAAATGTGGTATCAAACGTCACATAGCCTTTGGAGGAAAAATAGGTCACTCCCTGATATAGGTGCTTAGTATTAAGGCATATGTATAACTGCAAGGCCATTACTGCATTACTGTCAACCACGTCCTACACAGCAATAGGTAATGTCTCCATCACTGGTAGTGGGACCACACCCACTGCAGGGTCACCATACAGACTCACCTGCACTGTTCCAGTCATTGGATGGAATGGATCACTGACCATCCAACTGACAGTTTCAAATGGAAGTATGCTCACCAGCAATGTGGTATCAGCTAGTCCAGGGATGACCTACATACTCCAGTGGCCATTCTCCCCCCTACACACATCTGATGGAGGACAGTACTCATGTGCGGTGTCATATAAGAGCTACACTCTTGGTACAACAAGCTCTTCTGTCTTTGTGACAGGTATGTACTAAAACAAGGCTGGGTAGCTTGAGGGAGAACATGCCCCCCTAAAATTTCTGTATCTGACATTTATTAAAAATGTATTATTAAATGTGTCGGTCTATTTTGTCCCCCCATAAGTTATCTATGGCCCTGTAAAGCATAGTGGTTAATTATATTTTTCTCCCTATACTGCCAGTCCCTCCACCCACTGTCATGGTCAATGTACCTAATCAAGTCGCCATTGCTGGAAGCAACCTCACCCTGACCTGTAATATCCAGTTGGACCCATCAGTGGACAGTACAGTGATGGTGAACAGTACATGGACTGCACCAGGAGGAGCTACCCTCAATGGTAGTAATCCTTCATGGACTGGGTCATCCTACCAGAGCACACTGATGTTGGCTTCACTGGAAACTGGAAATACTGGAAACTATATCTGTGGAGTGTCAGTCACTCCTATGGCCTCACAGTACATCACTGGACCAATGGGAAGGACTGCCTCCATCTTGGGTAGCTAAATACATTGTTTACCGCATAACTATTATAATATTCTCTTATCTCATTCAGTTTCAGTACACACAGTAAACATCACCACATCAGACAGTCCAGTGGCAGGACAGATGTACACACTCATCTGTAATGGAACACTGGTGGGGAGCACTTCACTCACTCCTGTGGTGACATGGAGGAACTCAACTGGAGTGGTTACCAGTGGAAATGACAGCACTGTATCCAATGGCATCCTCACATTTAACCCTCTGCACACCTCGCATGGAGGACAGTACACCTGTCAATCTGCAGTCCCCAGCTCAACAATCACTGCAGTAATGAATATTGTTGTTCAAAGTATGTACATGTAATGTATTCACTCTTACTAATGAGATCATCATTCTTCCCTTAGTCCCTCCTCCCACTGTCACCATCACCTCCACACCCATCACCTCCTCATACTATGCTGGTACACCACTCAACCTCACCTGTAATGCTCAGCTCATCCCACAAGTGGACACTCCTGTCACCTTTAACTCCTTGTGGACTGGACCAGAAGGACAGATCTCCAGTGGTGGCAGTAGAGTCTCCCTCTCCTCTGGTGTCAACCAGACCACTGTACAGTTCTATCCTCTCAACACCAGTGATACTGGAGTGTACAACTGTTCAGTTAGTGTTTCTGCATCAGGTCAGCAGTATGTGGACACCTCAATAGCTGTCAGTTCTTCCACATCACCAATCACAGTGAAAGGTCAGTAGATGTTAGAGCAGCTAACATCTGATGTTCACCACCCACCCCTCCTCCCTCACAGCTCTCCCTGCTCCTCAGGTGACCATCACTCCATCAGGGAGCTCCACTGCAGGAAGTCCATACACACTCACATGTACAGTGATGGTAGTAAATGGACTGGTAGTTGTTCCTCAGGTGATGTGGTTGAAGAATGGAGCAAGTGTAGCTGTAGGAAATGGCATCTCAGTGACTCCTGGAGTGGTCTCAGCTAACACAACAACCCTCACTCTCCAATTCAACCCTCTCCACACATCTGATGGAGGACAGTACTCCTGTATAGCCAATGTCTCTCTCCCAATAATATCCATCACAGGACTACGTGATACCTCTTTAGCTAACATTACAGTTCAAAGTAAGTGATCTCACTTTACTACACATGTGTGCCAAGTCAGATGTCTCCTCCCCAGTCCCACCACCTACTGTGACCATCAGTGCACTACCCAGCCAGGTCATCACCGAGGGGGACAATCTCACCCTGACCTGTAATATCCAGTTGGACCCATCAGTGGACAGTACAGTGATGGTGAAGACCTCATGGACTGCACCAGGAGGAGCTACCCTCAGTGTCAGAAACTTCACACAAGTTGGCTCCCCATACACCAACACACTGTGGCTTCCTTCAGTGGTACAAGAGGAGGGTGGTGTGTACATGTGTACTGTGGTAGTCAGTGCAGCATTTGTAGCCACTACATCCAACAGTGTTCCTATTGAAGGTAACCTTGGAGTACTTGGCTATTACTTCCATTTAGTGCCCATCTCTCCCTTCAGTTGTCATATACTCCATAGTGATCATGTCCTCCTCAAACACCACCATTGGAGGAATGAACTATTCCCTCATATGCATTGTGGAGGTACTCGGAGGTACACGCCCACTTAACGTATCATGGGTAGGGCCCAGGGGACCTGTTACCAATGGAAACCATATCCTTGTTGAGGACAACACAGCAGGCCAGTCGGAGAGAAACGTGTCCCTTTTATTTAACCCCCTGCATACCTCCCATGATGGAAGGTACACATGTGTATCCATGGTTACCTCCCCTGCTACATCCAATGTGACAGCTATTAAAGACATCTATATTCAAGGTATGGATGGAGTCATTATGTTTGCTATAGTTTAATATACCTTCCCTCAGTCCCTCCTCCCACTGTCACCATCACCTCCACACCCATCACCTCCTCATACTATGCTGGTACACCACTCAACCTCACCTGTAATGTTCAGCTCATCCCACAAGTGGACACTACTGTCACCATAACTTGGTTCAAGGGACCATCAGTTATAACTGTTGATAACTACACTACCATATCACCACTCTCCATGATCAGCTCCTCCTATGTCACCACACTCATGTTTAACCCTCTTGGTACTGCTGACAGTGGAGGGTACTACTGTAGTGTCTCTGTTCTACCTGGGGCTCCCTATACGATCTCAGGAGTGGGAGGTGGTTCTCTGTCCCTTCAGGTCCTAGGTCAGTGCTACCAATACACTCCATTCATCCTCACCATCTCTGGTCCCTTCCTCTTCCATCAGATCTTCCTGCTCCCATTGTCACCATCACTCCTTCCCTCCCTCTACCCTCCCTTGGTGCAATGTACTCACTAACATGTCAGGCCATGGTGGTAGCTGGTCTGGTCTTACCTGTTAGTCTGACCTGGACCAGGGGAGATGGTATTACATTGGGGGTCACCCCAGTGATGACCAACAGTACCACCGTCACCCTCACCTTCACTTCATGGAGGGCACAGGACCTGGCTGAATACAGCTGCACTGCTAAGATCTCTCTACCTTATAAGGGCATTGCAGCAACCACTACCACCAGCATTGTTCTGAAAGGTAATTAATGGGAAGGACTGGAGACTGTGTGTGTGTGTGTGTGTGTGTGTGTGTGTGTGTGTGTGTGTGTGTGTGTGTGTGTGTGTGTGTGTGTGTGTGTGTGTGTGTGTGTGTGTGTGTGTGTGTGTGTGTGTGTGTGTGTGTGTGTGTGTGTGTGTGTGTGCGTGTGTGTGTGTGTGTGTGTGTGTGTGTGTGTGTGTGTGTGTGTGTGTGTGGTGTGTGTGGTGTGTGGTGTGTGTGTGTGTGTGAGTGTGTGTGCAAGTGTGTGTGTGTGTATGCATATGTGTATGCATGTGGTATGTTCAGCCTATTGGTGTCTCCAGCCCCAGGTGTGGTGAGTGGTCCATCAGTGGTTATACCATCAGATAGTACCTCTGTGATCAGTTGGAGTGTACCCCAGCAGACCTATGGACGACTAACAGGCTATGTCCTCTCCATTGTACAACTACTGGACTATGGTGTGCCTGTTAGTGGTACTGCAATGACCACCACTGTTGATGTCATCATGATGTCATATACTTGGAGGGATCTAAGTGAGTATGCTTAGACAACACCTCAGTTCATGTGTGTCGGAGGTTTTTCAACATTCGTGCGGCAATAAAATAGTGGGCGGGGCTCAGTAACAATGGGCGGCATTATAGTGGGCGGCATAATTAATAGTGGGCGGGATCATTAGTAATGGGCAGCATCATTAATAATGGGCGGCATCATTAATTATAGGTGGGATCATTAATAATGGGTGGCATCATTAATAATGGGTGGCATAATTAATAATGGGTGGCATAATTAATAATGGGTGGGGATCATTAATAATGGGCAGGATCATTAATAATGGGCAGGATCGTTAATAATGGGCAGGATCATTAATAATGGCTAAGATCATTAATAATGGGTAGGATAATTAATAATGGGTAGGGGGGGACCAGGGGGTGGGTACAGGAGAGATCATTCATAGGTGGCCCCAGGGGTGGGCCCAGGGGGGCACGGACCCCTCCCACCCCCTGGTTATGGCGCCCCCAATCCCTATAATTAATTTTGTTGTAGTGTTGCTATAAGATGACTGCATGTAGCAATGTGGTTCTAATGTAAAACAGCTACTAACACTCATCTCAGTGTACAAATAGCAATTAACAAGATTGCAAATTGATAATGCCCCTCCCCCTTTGGCACCCTTCATGGGGTTGGCCCCTCCCTTCGGTAAGTGCTGGGGCCACTTATGATTCATCATCCCTTTATCCAGCCAGGGGAGGGTGTGGTCATCCATCCCTCGCTTTGCAAGCCTTATTAATGTTCAGATATCACGCGTAAAGCTTCAAGCAACAAGTCATATAACAGACTTGAGGGTTGGCAGACTGTTGTAAATTTATGTGGTGCAATGTCTGCAGTTAAAACAGGAATGGTAGTTTTACTTCTGTTGCTGTCCATGCATAAGTTTCAAGTTGCTGGTGTATTTCATCCCACTAATTATAACCCCTACTGTCTAAGCTCTCAGTGTGTAGTTCCCTTTGATCCAGACGAGCATTGTGCAAATCTAAGATGGTTACAATGGTTGACTTATACATGAGCATACACACATGGGATGCTATCTGAGAGCATGCAATAAAACCTTATGGATCCAAACCATAACATGTGCATCACGCGGTGTACTGTATACGTCTTCAATGGCTGTCCCCTCCTCCCCATTAAGATTATACAAAAAAATTATTTTAAATATATATATGTTGGTTTCGATGCTCATGTAGTTTAATGTTTTAACCCTGTGTGCACCCAGATCCAGGAGTGCCCTACCAGACGTGCATTAGTGCAGTCAACCCACTTGGTCCTGGGGACTCGTGGTGCAAGGTCTTCTTCACAGTGGAGCAGGGTAAGCCATGATGTGACATCACCAGAGGTGTGGCTATGACATCACCACGTACTCCCTGTGTGTTCAGTCCCCAGTGTGACCCCTGGGGGACTGAGGGTGTCAAGATCACCAGATGGTCTGAGCATGTACATCAGTTGGTCACCTCTGACCCTCTCACAGGCCAGAGGGTTTGTGGATTACCTCATCACCTATGGACCAGTTGGAGATATCAACAAACAGCTGGAAATAATGACCAATATCACATATGTCATGGCAACCTCACTGGATGCTATGGCAACCTACTCTGTCATGGTCAGAGGTCAGACCAGTAAAGGTCCTGGGCCCAGTAGTGCACCAGTCACTTCACCATCACCAGTTACAGGTGAGGTAGCAAACCATACTGAGCCCCTCCCCCTTTACCACAGCATTTAGTGCCCCTCCCCCTTTACCACATGTCGAGGCCCTCCCCCTTTACCACTGCATGTAATGCCCCTCCCCTTTACCACTGCATGTCGAGCCCCTCCCCCTTTACCACTGCATGTCGAGCCCCTCCCCTTTACCACTGCATGTAGTGCCCCTCCCCCTTTACCACTGCATGTAGAGCCCCTCCCCCTCTACCACTGCATGTAGAGCCCCTCCCCCTCTACCACTGCATGTAGTGCCCCTCCCCCTAAGAGGGTCTAATTTTCTGTTTCCTCATGTTTCCATGGGTATCCCTCATGTTTCTATGGTTATATTTTCCCCTCATGTTACTATGGTGACCTGTCGTTCCATCATGTTGCTTGTTATTATGCTGTACCCCATGTGATGTTGTTATGTTACCATGGTGCCTACTACTTCAGCCAGTACAAGTGCTGGGCCAACCACTGGCTCTGGCGACTCCTTACCTATTGGCCCAATTGGTGGAGCTATTGGTGGAGGTGCTGTGGCTATCATTGTTGTGGTGGCCATAGTAGCTATTGTCCTGGTATTAAGGTCAGCAACCATCACTTTGGTAAGTGTCTCTGTGGTGAGAAATGTGTCTGCTCAGATCAAGGAGGAAGGGAGTGCTCCAATTCGAAGACATGACACTTACTATGACCAACCATGCCCATTTCAAGCAGACCAAAGAGCTGACCGATGTGAATGTGAAGGGTAAGGTACCGGATGAACAGGGGGACACTGGGGAGAAGCACCACCCACCTCCCACCAGTACAGTAATCGTGAGTGAGAATAGCACCAGCCCACAGCCAGCACCTGCTCCTAATGATGGTAAGGGATCACACACCTAACCCCAAAACTGCCTCCATCTCCAAATCCTTCTCTCCATCATTCAACACCTCTCTCTTACCCCTGTGTGGGTGCTCCACCCAAAGACCACGTCCAGCTCATCCCTGTGGCCACCTTCCATGACCATGTTCACAACATGCACACCAATGGTGACAGAGGATTTGAGCTGGAGTACCAAGTAATTACTCACATCCATCATGAAGAGTACTGACTTGCCTCTCTCATGCAGCTGCTGGAAGTGAAGCCATGCAAGCCTCAGGTGGCAGCTGCCCTTGCCTATAACACTGCCAAGAACAGATTCGCTAACATTTTACCATGTAAGGCTACAACCATATTAACCATTACCTCATCCTGTTTTGCAATGCGTTCCCAAGACGACGATGACAGAGTGAAGTTGAAGGAGATACCAGGAGTGGATGGTTCTGACTACATAAATGCCAGCGATATCAATGTAAGACATCTTTTATGCCCCATGAATTAGTTTTGTTATTGCACTTTCATTGCAGGGGCACAAGTGTGAGAACTGTTACATAGCCTGTCAAGGTCAGCCGCGTTGCCATGACAAACATGGTACCGAACACCATTTAACCCCCTAGGACCAACTGACAACACTATTGCTGACTTCTGGAGAATGGTGTGGGAGGGAAGGCTGCAAACCATTGTCATGCTGACAAAATGTTCGGAAGGCGGAAAGGTGAGCATACTGCCAAGGCCAGCTGCTTATAAGCATGGCTGGTTTGATCTCTGGTGGATGAGCGTATTTGTAGGATATGGTATTTTATTATATTTAACCCTTCAATAGAGCAAGTGTGAGATGTACTGGGCTGACAGCATGGGAGGGGTATATGAGACTGACACCCTCACCATAACAACCACCTCCATCCTTCCTTTTGCTGACTTCGATATTCGAAGGTTCTCTATCAAAAGTGTAAGTGTTGCTGCTAGTACTGAATGCTGCCTGGTTACCTCATGATGACCCTAATACAGAAAATGGTACCAGATTCAGATTATCTCCAGGTGACCCACTTCCACTATACTGCCTGGCCAGACCACGGGGTACCCCAGTTTGCCACCTCCATCCTTGGCTTTGTGAGGAGGGTACAGAAGACCCATGACAAGAGCAAGGGAATTCCCCTAGTGGTCCACTGCAGTGCGGGGGTGGGGCGCACTGGGAGCATCATTGTACTGGACACACTTCTAGACAGGATGAGGTCTGAGATGTCCATCAGTGTATTTAAGGTTGTGGAGGACATGAGAAGGAGACGTGTGCAGATGGTCCAAACACAGGTAAGATGTCATATCTCTTAACCCCTTGGATACCTCTTAACCCCTTGGATACCTACTCCCACCCCTCCCAGGCCCAGTATGTGTTCATCCATGATGCCCTGGATGAGTACATAACATGTGGGGACACTGCCATCACTGTCACTAACCTCAGGATTTCCATCAACTCCCTCTCCAAGACCAAACCTGGGAAAACTCTCAATGGATTCCAGGAACAGTTCTCTGTATGTTGTTGTACCAGATATAAGGTTGTTGGTTTAGGAGCTGGCTGTGTTGTGTGTGTGTGTATGTGTGTGTGTGTGTGTGTGTGTGTGTGTGTGTGTGTGTGTGCGTGTGTGTGTGCATGTGTGTGTGTGTATGTTGTATGCTCTTTCCTCTAGCTTCTTGACATGGTGAGTCGCAAGCCAACTCCTGGTGAGTGCTCATATGGGGAGGAGCCATTCAACAGGGCTAAGAACCGCTATGGGAACAAGCTACCATGTATGTCCATATATGGTATCAGTTGTGGGTCAGGGGAGGAGGATGACTGATATTCTCAACAGACAATACTAGCCGAGCACTTCTAAGGATGTCTGGTACCCAAGGTTCTGACTACATCAATGCCAGCTTTGTGGATGTAAGGGATACTCTTGAATACTAACAGTCCCACATCTTGAATTGCCTCCACCCCCTACAGGGTTACAAGCAGCGTAATGCTTACATAGCCACCCAGGGTCCTCTACAGAACACAGTGGAAGACTTCTGGAGGATGGTGTGGGAGTTCAAGAGCAGGGTCATTGTCATGTTGTGTCACCTGACAGAGGAAGGTCGTGAATCTTCTTACTGCTACTGGCCCACAGAGGAAGGAGCAGCTGTGACTTATGGAAGTATCTCTGTCACAGTGGAGTCAACACAGAGCTATGACGGTTACAAAGTTAGAAGATTTCTTATCACAGATAAAAAAGTCAGTATGAAATGATATATATCTTGTGGTTGGTGTTGATTGATGTTTAGTCATGTTTAACTTCCCCTCCCACCTCATCTCCCAGGGTGAGGACCAGGACACAGTGGTCACCCAGCTTCACTACACAGAATGGCCTGAACATGGAAGGCCTGCCAACACTGCTTCAGTGGTGGAGCTGATGGACACTCTCACCAGGACCCAGATCAGCACTGGGAACAAGCCTGTTGTGGTCCACTGCAAGTATGTACACTCCCTCCCTCACCACACCCTCACACTCCTCACACCCTCACAGTGATGGAGTAGGTCGCACAGGAACGTTCATCACCATGCATGCAGAGCTGGAGGGGTTGAAGACAGAGGGAGTTGTTGATGTCTTCCAGCGAGTGAAGTTCTCCAGGATAGCCAGACCTGGTCTTATGCAGGATGAGGTAAGGACACAGAATATTTACCATCACCCTTAAGTGAATGCCGTACTGAGCACACAAACACACACACACACACACACACACACACACACACACACACACACACACACACACACACACACACACACACACACACACACACATACACCTTTCCAATCCAACCATCACATCCAAATCTTTTTTCCCCCAATCCCAATGTATGTCTCTCATTCCCATTCCTCCTTACTCTTTCTCCTACAGGGGCAGTATGTCTACTGTCACGAGTGTCTTGCTCAGTATGTGGACAGCTTTGATGCCTATGCCAATTTTAAGGTTACCTGAGAAGAACACACATGTAAAAAAATTCTTGTTTTATCATGTATTGTGCATATAGAATATATGAGTACTATTTACGTCACTGCATTACATCATATCACCGCTACGGTTTGATGTCGGATACAGTAGCGGCTCACTAATAAGACCACCCCGGGACAATCAGATCTTGTGGTAAAATTCGCTTATACATGTACGACCGTTTCGGTCTTATTGGCGAGTTTCCCGCCTTTTGAAATGTGCTTTAATTAAAATACCAGCATAAGTTAATTAGCAGTGAATAAACAAACGAATCGTAGAACAATTATGATTGTGACGCAAGCTTTGCAAAACCACTCGTACACAGCTTTATCGAGTTGAGGATGTTTAGCCTTAACAGTTGTTATTTTGGATTTGCGAGGAACAATTGGATCTTTAACAGCTTGATTGATACGGGATCGTGATGCTTGAATGTTTTGAATTTGTGTTTTTGAAACACCTAAAATTTTAGCAATCTTTCTCTGCGACTTTCCTTCTTCAATAAGGCGTAGGACAGCACATCGCTCCTCCAATGACAGGGCATGTCGTTTTGTTCTTGGCGTAGTCAAACTGGATTTTTGTTGTTGTGGAGACTGCTTTTCTTCACTCGACATTTCGAGGGCCGCAAGCACAGCTGAATCACGTCGCCTGTGGCTACTGTACGTACATGTATCATGCTTACACTGCATTATAAACTAGCGTTTTGCGCAGTATTTGAAAGAGTTTTTATGTGCACTACAACATCACAAAGAAGCGGCCTTTTATTGACAATGAAACGGTTATGCATCGATGATCGCGATAGAGTTATAGCTTACTTTGATCTTTAAACATCAAAGCATACATAACGTAGAAAGGTACACAAAAACGCCCACCAAAATTTACGCACTACTGGTCTTATTAGACGGTGGTCAGATTGGCGAAATGGTCTTATGATCGGGCGGTTAAGTGGTCTTATTACCGGGTGGTCTTATTTGTGAGCCGCTACTGTATATAATGAAGTCATTAATAAACGTAACAACCAAATCCCTACTAACTGTAACAGATCTGTATGGCATATCATTCTGTAACAGATGCGTTGTACATTCGTTCTACATATTATTGTCCTGCTACAGTTTGATGCAACATAATGTTACATTATGTTAAATGTTGTTACTGAATGTAAGGAAAATGTGATACAGTTTCTTCTAACAATCAGTTACATCTTTTTCCAAAAATCTGTTACGTATTGATGCCATATCTGTTACACCCAATTACGATGTTTCTGTGATAATAATACGCTCAACGGGATCGGGATACGATAAATAGTTCAGAGGGTTTGCGTCTTCTCGACGGCAAGGTGGCGTAGTCTAGTAATATTGTTCTTGCGCTTTGCTACAACACAAAGAAGCAGGTAATATACAACTGAAGGACTATAGAGAAGGCACCGCTGAGAAGACAGTACACACCACTGACAAGACAATACACACCGCTGAGAAGGCAGTACACACCGCTGAGAAGGCAGTACACACGGTAAGTCCTCAGGACATGTTTTTTTGGCATGGGTGCAGTAATTAAAATATCTCACGGGTGGTTTGAGGTAATGTGGCGCCTCTGTTACAGGATGACCAGGATGGTTACCTAAGAGCGCATGGTACTTAAGAAATCTTCACAATACACGGCAAGTCCTCTGGACATATTTTTGCATGGTGTGCACTAATTAGAATATCTCACGGGTGGTTTGAGGTCATGTGTTGCCTCTGTTACAGGTACAGGATGACCAGGATGGTTACCTAAGAGCACTTGGTGCTTCACAAACCTTGACGATACATGGTGAGTCCTCTGGACATGTTGAATAACTCACAGGTGGTTTGAGGTCATGTGTTGCCTCTGTTACAGGATGACCAGGATGGTTACCTAAGAGTGCTTGGTGCTTCAGAGATCACATGTTGAGTCCTCTGACATGTTGAATATCTATATCTCACAGGTGGTTTGAGATCATGTGCTGTCTCTGTTACAGGATGACCATGATGGTTACCTAAGAGAGCTTGATGCTTTAGAAACCTTGACAATACACGGTGAGTCCTCTGACATGTTGAATATCTCACAGGTGGTTTGAGGTCATGTGTTGCTTCTGTTACAGGATAACAAGGATGGTTACCTGAAGCGCTTGGTGCTTCAGAAATCTTGACAATACATGGTGAGTCCTCTGGACATGTTGAATATCTCACAGGTGGTTTGAGGTCATGTGCTGCCTCTGTTACAGGATGACCAGGATGGTTACCTAAGAGTGCTGTGGTGCTTCAGAAATCTTGACGATACACAGTGAGTCCTTTCAACATGATTTTTAGCATGGTGTGCACTAATTAGAATATCACAAGTGGATTGAGGTCATGTGTTGCCTCTTAGGATGGCGCTTGGTGCTTCAGAAATCTTGACAGTGGGCACACGGTGACTATTTTGAGTTTGTTCAGCTTATGATCAGGTGAGCTTAAACACATGAAATTGTAAAGATGTACATTATGATGTGATGTGGTTTATATTGTATTGTGAATATCTGTAATGTGAATATGACTTGTATGTTCGTTTTATAATACAGTGTCAATATGGAGTGTGATGGCAGTATTCAAACGCTTAACTGGTGACGGATACTGTTGTTCTAGGCTTCTACTCAATGCACATATTGGTCTGGAATTTCTTCATCATATCATCGTCCAATGTCCGAAGACAAGTGAACATTCTTCACGAATGCACACCACTTGTCAATTTCAAGAGACAGCTGGACTATTGAAAGAGAAGATGCTTCATCCAACAAACTTGTTTTTAGGCATGACAGACAGAACACTATGTACTGTTTTAACATATATTGTGTATAAAATGCAATATACAATCAGCTGCCTTATAAGTAAAAAAATATTGTTACATCCTGAAAGAATCCATGGTACAGATATGATACATATCTGTTACTTATATGTTCATCTTTGTGTTACATTTTGTTGGTACATTCTTCTATATGGGGTGTGTGATTAGTGCCAAAAGTCGGTCACGCGCAGCGCAACGACAGATGACGCAGCGCAGCGATCTCGTGCCCAGAAATCATACGTGTATCGAATATGTAATAATCGATGTGCTGAGAAAAACATTATTTAATTATTAGATGGTGGTCAGGCTGGTTGACATGGCCGTTTACAGCTAGGTGCAGAATAAAAGACAACCCTACATCATTCTATGAACGAGGTGTCGCTACCAGTAGGCCTTATCTGACCATTAATACCAAATGATTACTAATAATGGTACGTCTATTTGTTATTCTATTTGATGCTCATCCATGTATTTACGGTAGTGGCTTGAGGTGTAAACTGCAGTTCTTTTCGAGAGGCAACTTCTTGTGATGGTGACCGATGTTGTGGTTACTCATAGGCAAGCCCCCCCCCCCTCCCCCCTCCTTTTTATTATACAGTACGAATAATTAAACAAGTTATCAAAACGAAAGCGGGTCCTTATAAGGCCTTATCGATTATAAAATTCTTCAGGATTGGAAGAAGTAAGGCTACTTTAATTGACCTCACCTGAAAGAATACTAAGTGCTGTGGTGTGGTTGGGTCTGCCCTTATATTCAAATTTCTGCACAGTAGCATACCGGCTTGACTCAACGACTAGGAGGCTATCCACTTACCTTCATGTAATTCAATGGCGGGTCAAGGGAGGGAGGCTGTACCCCAGTAAGATTCACGGGTAATCTAATACTTTTCGGACCAAGGCTAAGCCTATAATACCCCTTAGCGAGGTGGAAAAGGACCACATTTTTATTGCTTGAAACTGTTACAGTTGTTTAGCTGCATCTCAAGACAAAACACACCAAAACTAATTAATGGAGACTGAGTCAAGCAGTTGTTGATGTTTTAAGTGTTCATTTATTTGTTTGCATGTGTAACTGAGAGTTTGTGTCATGTATTTGTGCATGAGTGTTTGAATGTTTGAATATGCATGTGTATGTACAGGGGGGGCTCGGAATAGTGGAAAGTAACACCTCGCAACAGTGGAAATTGCAGACATTCATAGCTTACTTTGTGACCGCTAATAGCATTTGGGGTGAAGCGTTAAAGCATCGATAAATGAAATTCAATGTTTACGTGGCTTTGCTGTTACGCAATGTTTCGTAATCCGCCCCTTTTTCTAAAATACTCCGCGCCACACCTACCGGTACATAGCTTGTTTTAATGAAACGAGCGTCAACATGCTCGTGCAAAATAACGCAATCGCCCGCCCTGCAGTTATGCATTTTTAATAATGCGATTTCACACATCAAGACGCAATCCGGTGTACTTCTAACACCACTACGCGTACGCTAAAACGGCACGCTAAGAGCTTAAACTTGCTTGGTTAGCTGCAGCATTACATGTCGAAAATGGGACATCACAAAGTAAGAAATGAAATTTTAGAAAAAGGGGCGGATTACGATACATTGCGTAACAACAAAGCCACGATAAACATTGAATTTCATTTATCGATGCTTTAACGCTTCACCCCAAATGCAATTAGCGGTCACAAAGTAAGCTATGAATGTCTGCAATTTTCCAGTGTTGCGAGGTGTTACTTTCCACTATTCCGAGCCCCCTAAGTTTAATCTGAGGCATCTCATAGTTGCAAGTTCTCTACATGTATACCCCCACACTCCTGCTGCTTGCCCTCCTGGTTGCATGTCCATGTGTCTGGATCTGCTGAGCAGAAAACATTCTAATGTTTAACACCCAAGGTTCTCCACATTGTGACATCACCTCACTGTTACAGACATCACCCTCCAATCTTCTTACCCCTCCTCCCTAGGTCCCTGATACAATTCCTCCTTTATCTCCTCCTCCTTTGCCTCCTCATCCTCCTCCTCCTCCTCCTTCCTCACAATATTGCAATCACAAAATACATACAATAAGATTTCAATATCTCTTCACAATAACACGGAGACCTAACACTGACCATTGCACCCTCACAAACACACCATTTTGATCACTGGATGCAGAACTTGGTCTCATTCACTTGGCATTCCTGACCACTCCCATATGCTCCTCCCCTGCAGAGAACATGTGATGGGATGTGCCCATGGGGTAGACCACACACCCACACCTATTCCCTCTTTGTACATGCTGCACCCTGCCATCGTGTGCAATACTAACATGATAATCGGTTTTATGTCTTTTGCTAAGGTTTCTCCTGTCTAGATCACCGTGCAGCAGGTAATGGGACTAATCAGTAAAGAAATTAATTGATCTAAAAAACAATACAATTACCCAACCGTCTACCTGCTGGGAATTTACTCTAGGGAGGCATTTAGCTAATATTGTATTACTAGGTGGTTATAGTACAGCGTTAAACAGAACCTTTCTGTTTGGCATAGTGCACAGCTGATAGTGCAGTATACACGCACTCATGCTGAGCTAGGTTCCTGCCCTCTGCAGTATTGGAACCTATTAGAGTAGATTCCATGTAGGAATTCTGCAGTATGATGCATAGACTCATGTATGTCATTTTTTAAAACATCATAGGTAAAGGGTGAATTGTGCTGTATATATAGTTTAATGGGCACACATACACACATGGGAGCATAGTGTATGTGGTCATGTCTTATGAGTACATGTGGCATTTTCGAACATAACATTGTGAAGAACATGAGGTGTACCAAAGATGGGAGAATCGAGCCCATGGGATTGATCATATCCCCTATCTCCATGTCATCTCATACTGCCAGGAGGGCATTTCTCTGTCCTTCACACATTGCTTGAGGCAGCACTCAGTTCCTCAACCCCTTCTAGGTTATGCAGCCAGACTTCTGCTGGATCAGCTCTCCCTTCTAAGCTGTGCCGACATCCTCTCTGTGCATCCCCCTCAGTGAATGTGAACGCACCATTGTGGAGGGATGAACATGCCAAGTGTGTGTGGTGCTAATTATAATGTGTTACACATGGTGTTTGGGTGTGCATGTGACAATTTGTGAGAATGTGATGGGATGTAGATGGTGCAAGCATGATCATATATGTAGCATAACAGCGTCACTGAATTTGATTTGTGGATCCATGGAACATGGAACATTACTCATGCACATGCACATTGAATATATGTGAGTGTGTGTGCTGGTTAACCTTAATTTACTCCTGCTCCTGGCATATCTACTGTCATTAACTTTGTTCTGTTTGCCAGCTATGGCAAAATTTTGCTATGTGAGCAATCGACAGTACTGTTCCCTTTTCTAAAGTAGCTAGGTTTGGGATTTGGATGAATACTGACTTTACTAACCTCACCCTGACTGCAAAAGTGTTGTGCCCAGTTGGATGCTATAATCACACTCTATTTTCTCAGAGCTCAGAGTCCTAAACCAAATAGAAAGTACAAACACATGATTTAGTGAAAGACAACACATGTCAGTTCTGACTGTAACCCCACTTTTTAATGAACCAGTTTTAATTTGATGGGTTACACATGATTATCATCTTACTACGTATTTAAAATCCCATTTTTGCCATGCATTTTGATTGGTTAATTGCAGGTACATATATTAAATTTTAAAAAACACAGTAGAAATTTTATAATTAAGAGAAGATTCCCCCCTGCTGGCACCTATAATTCCTATGTGCAATATTTCATATCAGCTCGGCAGAGTTTTTATTCATACACCATGTGATTATATGTTGAACTTCTGCATGAGTCCTTGGTGCTGTAAACATTCTATTGTAATGGGTTACTGCCCGGTATAATATGGTTTAGATCCTTTATGTCACCATGCCTTAACATGCAAGTACAGGGAGATGTCACATTAGAGTCAGTGATTTCCTTTTATAATCTTGCCAGTAGACTAGCCTGGGTCCCCATGTTGAAGCAGAAAGTGGTCTGGGGTTTGAAGGACATCAAACATGGCTTTTCCCCTGTAGGTTAGCATGCAAACCCTTTAAAAGTAATATCCCGCTCAAGAAAATAAGAGGTACAATGATTTGCCATTGTGCATGTGATTCCTTATTTTGAAGGGCTTTTTAAAAATACAACTCAACAGATGTAGTAATACACGGTGCAGCTGGGATGAAAATCGTGAAAGCATCATTGTACAAAGCCATAGCCGGGGGGTTGAACAACACCCAACCCCCCCCCCCCCACACACACACACACACACACAAACACACACTTAAAGAAATAATGTTATAGTCCAAACCTGATTTGATAAACAAACAGATTATCATACAAACACTATATATGACCATTCATGGGAAGATATATAAAAGCACTTCATTCATTGTACACATATGCCTTACATTGCAATGGAATTGGCGTGAGAAATATTTTGTTACAAGTTCAATTCATTACCATGGTGTTTGGTATTGTTGCCTGCCTCTTAATACCTATCTGGTATGCATCCTTTAGAAGTGATGTGTTAGAAAATTGCATTCATTACCTGGTCGACTATATTGTACCATAATGCAGAGTGCTCCACATTAGCAAAAAATCTTTATTATTTTACAGTAACTATAAAACCATTCTGTACTTTTCATATAATACTAATCACTTTCAGGAAGAAAGTATCATACATCACAGGTTAATTGATTAACGTTAATTAACATTAATACTGACAACAAGTTAATTTCGGAAACCAAAACTGATAGGAATTCTGAAATTAAAGAAAGAACTTTTTTTTCCCGCTGTGGGGTTTATCAAAAGCACTTCATTCTTTCTGGATGTACTTGATCTGGGCAGGAGGAGGTGGTCCATAAACATCTGCATGGCCAGCATGGAGGAGAAGGAGCGGCAGAATATTTAAGTTCAACAAACGTTAGATAGTAGGAATGTGGTTTCAGCAATATAATCTGAAGTCATGAACATGACTTTAATTAAATTGACCAAAAATGAGACAAAGTTCATATATATAGAGCACTTGTAAATGTACAAAAGAAGTGCTAAGCTCGCTTATAATACTGGGCCAGTACTTTTGGACCACATTAATTGTCCATAATACTTCAGCAAACAACTCTTTATTTCCAGAAGCAAATTGTCATATTCTCAGGGTGTTTTATATGGGAGTTCCTGACTCCCCCCTGAATGAGATTTGCTCGTGAAATTTTGAGGGAGCCTAACGTCTATCTGTATAGCCAAGTATGAATTACATTTAACATTTTGGTATTAACAATGCACTCACCACCAGCTTCATTACTAGCACTAAAACATCATGCATCTTAACTCTGATCAACCTTAGCATTGGCCCTTTATTTGGGTCTGGATTAAGACATACAGTACACAGGAGTTTAGTGTTGATATGAATATTAGCATTATAGGTTATTGCAACTACTTTATAAAGGTAAGTGAGATACCTTGGAAAAAATATTGTTTTCAGTATCACGGTTATGGTTGTATGTTCTCTCCAATTAAAACAAAGGCAGGTCTTTGAGTTTTATATACTACTATGCAAGCTGGAAATGACTTCACTGAGTCCCCATCATGCATCAGTTACTACCCCACCCCCCAAAAAATAATCCTTGTCATGATCTACCTGTGTGTTTTGTGAAATGGGCCCTTTAAACATCAAGGCCATGCAATTTGAAAATGTTGATGTCTCTCGTGCAGTCCTCCACACAGTACAGGAGCTAGCTGCAGGTGCAGACAGTATGATGGAGTATGCTTTCATGTACAACTGAGTCCTCCATGAATGACCTGAAGAAAGATGCATTCTTGGACATGAGAGACTTAACTGAGACCTTTCAATTGCTAATCCAACTCCAGACACACCAGGCAGTGTTTGCATTCCATCCAATAAGATGAAAAACAATAAGGACATAAAGACGCATTAAAACAAGCATTTCCACAGACCAGGTACAGATATACAAAAACAATCACACCACCACACAAAATAACACATGCAAAAGTGTTCCTTGACTGAACAATGTCCAGATTTAGTAGTCTGGCGTGACTGTGAAGGGTAAAAAAATCAAAAATGTTGCAGGCTAACTCCCCAGACCCAGATTAACCATAGGACTGACTAGGCTAAAATCTGGGGCTAAGCTACAGCCTATAGTCTAGGGCCCCTGGCATTATGTGGGCCCCTCATGGCCAGGAATACTGTGCCAGATGACGCAATAACTAATATAATGGTTCTAACCCAATATTAATTCATGCAGTAGAATCTTTATTTAAAAAATCAGATCGACCTAATGCATTGGTGGGTGGAGATGGGGTATATAGGTTTTTAGTCTAGTGCCCAAGTATCTTAATTGGGCACTGACTATCCCAATTAATTGCTAGCTATAAATGGTAACTATACTGATGAATTCTAATCCACTGACTTTTTCAAGGAAGTTTCTGGGGCTGCCCTTCCTCCCCTTAGCTGGACTGTTAACAAAAGCACTGTATCTACCCTTGCTGTATATATCTTTAGAGCCAATCTTTCGCTGTCCAGGCATAGATGATATAATCCAGTGGCATCCAGGTACATGCATTTTTGTCTCACTGTCTTTTGTTTTGGTCCATGCATGCATCGTTTTCATAAAAACCTATTGCTGATCTAACAATGGCAGTGGGGGCAATTGAACTCACATCCATCTCAGGGGGTCCGAGCTTTCCTCCCACCTCACCTATTTTATATAAAGGGGGAGGGGAGTGCTACACAAAATTGTCAAATATAGCCGGCCCCCCCCCCCCCCCCCCCCCCCAGCCAATAGACACGCTGTATTATCCCCCCTTCCTTCTTACATGTAAGATAACTTATATACTTCTACCAGTTCACAACACAATGTATGTTAAAAATCGCGCATAATTCCTGGGTAACACTGTCTCAACAACATCTGAGTTCAGATTATGAAAATTCCGAACATGACAAGTGTTTAGGTCCTAAACCATGGTTTAGGTACTAAACTATAATATGGTTTAGGACCTAAACTGAGCAATGCCCATGTATGAGTTCACATGTTAATGAATATGACATGACATATGTTTTATTGTACGGTAACCCTACATGGGAAGATGGGAGGGGCCAAAAAGGGGTCACATTACTGCTGTTTAGTAGTTACCCTTTGGATGCCACATGAGTATCTTTATAGCTCTGTATAGTATGCCAATCAAACTGTAAATAGCCTTGAAGTTGTTGACGAATGGTATCTATACATCCATGTGTTCGGCACCTCTGGCTACATAAAAGAGGGTGATGACCAATTGGACCTAGAGATCCCTCAGTCCCCTGGAGTTATCCTAGTGCCCAGGCCTCCAAGGAGTGGTCCCTGGAATGGGATGGTTCCCATGTCTCATGCAAGTGGCCCTGTGGGACTCCAAGTACTCAGTAGTGCATTATTTAAAACGAATACTCCCACCTATGCTGACTGCTGACTCATACATACATGTACGCGCATTAAGCCAACATGTCACCTCTCCTCCTGTGCAAACCAAATGGAGTGTTGTGTTAACAGTTTAGGTTAGTACCATAGGAATGTGCAAGGTGGTAGCCCTTCACACACAACTCCCCCGAATCCAAGTCCATATGAGTACATATGATCCCTCTATGGGGTGCATGTGTATGTGCATGTGGGTGTGCGTATAGTGAATGGGTGTGCATGTTTGTGACCGCTCTTTGGCCCCCCTCCACCCCCCTCCCCCCTCTTCCTCTGTGAGAAATGCCTTGCCTTTGCTGCAAGAATTGGGTACACCAATAGATGTAATCTGTAAAATCAACTAACCTTTATTGTAGAAATGACTTTCGGTGCATCACTCACGTTTATATCAACCCTCAATACTAGTACTCTCTCTGTCTATAGGCCCATGCAAACCAAATACTCCTTATTTAGCTAGGGCCTGGTCCATGAGAGATGGGACATAAATCCCTAAGGGTTACTATACAATAAAACGTATGTCATGTCATGTTCATTAACATGTGAATTAACATGTGAAATCGCCCATACATGGCATTGCTCAGTTTAGGTCCTAAACCATAGTATAGTTAAGTACCTAAACACTCTTCATGTTCAAAAATTTTCATTTCCGGATGTTGTTGAGACAGTGTTGGGTACGAAATTCTGAGATGCCAAGTTGAGCAGTAATACTTATTATGCACAATAATGTAACTATGGCACTGCCTGAGTGCCAAATAATACTGTAACCATCACCTCAAATTCAACATCACCATGGGGTTGCCTCACGAAAAGAACTACAAATACATGGATGTGCATCAAATAGAATAATACACAGACGCATTATTATTAGTATCGCTTTGTTATGACCTGCAGTGGGAGTGACCAGTTAAGGCCTCCCATGCAGTTCTGGTAGCGTTCATAGAATGCTGTAAGGCTTCATTTATTCTTTCATGTATTCTTTTACGCCTATTTTTTATCTGCGCCTAGCTGTATAGGGCCATGTCAGCTAGTCCGACCACCATCTAATAATGTTTTTCTCAGCATATCAATATTACACAAGTAAATAAAAACATTCTCTACGAGAAAGTTGGTGGGATATAGGATTTGATTATGACATTGGTGGTGTAAAAAGCAAGGAAACAAGGTCTTATCAGAAGGGAAAATGTCATAGTCCTATATTTAGCACATTTCTAGGGCATGTGTAGTTTGTGTGCTAAATATAGGACTATGACATTTTCCCTTCTGATAAGACCTTGTTTCCTTGCTTTTTACACCACCAATGTCATAATCAAATCCTATATCCCACCAACTTTCTCGTAGAGAATGTTTTTATTTACTTGTTTTCTTTATTTTTTTTCATACCCATTTAATTGTACAAGACATTAGTCTCGTACCCAGACCGTCTATGACGTAAGCGATTATCGCTGTAAACAGTATAATCACTACGTCCATACGTATGGACGTAGTGTTTACAGCGATAATCGCTTACGTCATAGACGGTCTGGGTACGAGACTAACAAGACATAGGAGGCTGATAGTCGATTGTTTATCAAAGTATTATATTATATAAAAGCGAGTCCTCCAGCCGATTCTGAAGCTATTGGTGAAATTTTCATCGCTTAGAAATGTTCCTGTCCTGAGTTATGCGTGGGCAAGAAGGAGGAGAAGGAGACGAAGACGACCCGCCCCTTGTTCCGAGACTGGGTACGAGGACGGGCAGTACACTCTTGTTCTCAACAACCAAGCGGTTCAGCGACATGAAACAAAAACGAAACTACTCATTTTTGACTTCTAGATTGATTGCTAAAACAAGCTACATGATCCGATCGTCGGGAGTGTTGTTACAGACGGGTCGCGTTTTTTTAATGACATTCATAGTCGGGGTCAAATCCTATATGGAAGTTTCTAACGAAACTTCCGATATTCGATACACATATGATTTCTGGGCACGAGATTGCGCTGCATGCCAATCGCTGCGCTGCGTCATCTGTCGTTGCGCTGCGCGTGACCGACTTTTGGCACTAATCACATCCCATACTTCTACATATTCCTGCCGTACGTACATGTACCAGATTGTATTTACAGATATGACTGACATATATGGTAACATGTATGTATCATAAATGTAACATGTCTGGTACATAATTGTCTGTGTAGCTCGTGGCGTCTGCCCGCCGTCTGGAGGGACGACCGGGATCATTTCCCTCTTTGTCGCTTCGGCTATTGTATCAAACGATAACACAAATAAGAACAGTTTTGCGTTGGTTCTGTGCCATAACAGCGCGCGCTTTTAGAGAACAAAAATACTCGTGCCCACGTGGTCCAGCTGTTATTCGCCGCCATTTTTATTCTTCTCCTTCCTTCCGCCATAGCTAGAGAGAGCATATATCGGTAATCCGATTGTAGAAATAATATTAAAAGGAAAAGGAACTGATATAATCAGGCAGTGAGGTGGTGTACATTGTAAACATGATAGCTTAAAATTAAAATAAAATAAAAAACTGGTTTTCCATGGATCAAAATATGAATTCACTTAATAAAACTTCTAGACTTGGTGCTAAATAAATTAAAACTGCATCAGAATACTTGCAACATAACGTAGTAATTACAGTAGCTGGGTACTTGATACTGACAGGCTGACAGGGGAGAATGTAGGTGTTGATGCTATATAAATCATCTTGGCAAGCTGAATGCATCCTTGAGATACAATTAGTAGATGGAGAGCTGTTTATTACGGTCAGCAGCAATACTCTTAGGTTGATTACCAGGAACAGAGCGGCGTGATGCTTCGCCCGCTTCCAAATGATGTCTTAATTCTGAATCTGGCAAACGTGTCCAACAAGCATTGCTCCTTGTCTTTTCCAGCACCAGGGTCTGAGTGCAAAACATATATAGTCTTCATCATTGCTGCTTCTAACAATATCTATGCTTCTATCTGCATCATATTGTGTTAATTTTACCATTGATATTAAAGTATATTTATGATTTTATTTGTTTCTTACTCGAAATTGGAAAACCCACACACTGAAAAAGAGTCCTCTGACGTGCCATATACTTCCACGTACATTACTAATATTACTATTAGCCGCTGTACTGAAATTTGAACGTCGCGACACCATATGATGATATGTGTCGAGCCCGCGTGCTAATTGTTCATTACAGATTATTATGCTCGGTTGGTAGGGCCGAGGCCCTACCAGGCCCTACCGTAGCTACGCCACTGAATCAGGAGCTATATAGGAATTGACCCGGGTCGTGAAATCATTTTAAAAACACGCGACCCGCGTTAACTCGCGTACCAAGAAACGGATAGTGTAGCTCTTTGTTGCTATCAAACCAGAAGGCAATGACGGTCATTGTAAATCCAGTACTTGCTTTAAGAGAACAAAAAAAAAAAAAAAAAAAAAAAAAAAAAAAAAAAAAAACTCGTGTATTTCCTCGTCCCCAGGCCAATTCTTCTCCGTCGTCGTCGTCGTCGTCATCGTCATCGTCGTCGTCGTCGTCTTCTTCTTCTCGGCCGAGTATAACTCGGGATGGGAATGGTTTTAAAGAGCGCAAGTTATGCCAATCGCTTTAGAATCTCCTGGAAGGACATCTTGATATATGAAAGCATAAAACGATATACGTAATCATTACGTAATATGGAGTGCTATCCTTTCCCATGGCGACATTCACGCTTATTTAGAATTGTGCAACGTTGTGCACAGGTGGGATTTCATTACTTTTGGCTAGCGAAGTTGTTTTTTTTTTCAAAATGCCTTCGCGTCAACAAACGAGGAGAGCTAAACGACGAGAGAAATACATGTACCTCCAAAATCAAGACAATGGTACAATATGCTGATCCTGAAACAAAGCGGGCGCCTGTTCGTGACAGCTACAGAGCAGATCCTGAAAAAAAAAAAACGGGCGTCTGTTCGTGGCAGCTACAGAGCAGACCTTGAACCGAGCCGAGCTTCTAAGAGGCAGCGTTATCAGAGATCATATATAGATCATATATAGATCTATATATATGATCTCTGGCGTTATGAACAGAATTCTGATACGGTGCGAGCTTCTAAGAGGCAGCGTTCTGAACAGAATTCCGACGAGATACGAGCTTCTAAGAGGCAAAAGTATCAGCAGAATTCAGTGACCAATCGGGTTTCCAAAAGGAATTGAGAAACCCTTCTGCTGCGCGTTCAGCGAAAAGGGCGCTTATATCAGAAGCGTCCGGAAAACTATGTGTTTCTAGCATGTTCTAAGCGCTAGTGTTGTACTGGTTTATAGCTGACATGCATGAGATGGTATAACTTTGCTAACAATTGCAAGTGCATGGTGGTAAACATGCATGCATGTGCGTGTGGTTATGTGCATGAGACCAAATCGGATTTGGCGCAAAACGTATGACGCAAAACATATAACGGCAGAACGTATGACGGATTTGGCGCAAAACGTAATAATAAGACGCAAAGCGTTTTTGAAGCAAAAAGTTTTTGGGCGTTGCTCCGGACCGGATGTCGGACAACGGAAGTAGTTATTAGCGCGATCTATACGGCAGGCAGGCAGACAAATGGTGGGGGCAGAGATAATATATAGAGGGATTGGAAACTCATCACGTGCGCCATTCAATGCAATAGTATGCCCGCGGACTATGCGTGCAAGTGCGAATCACACTTCTGAACCTGTCAAAAGGGGTGGATTCGGGTCGACCAAGGCAGAAAGAAGCGCTTTTTCTCCATAGTAGGCATATGCTTTGTCCACTTTTACGCATTCTCTGTGTTGTTTGACAGTTACACTAGTTGGATAAACCATTTTGAGCAATTGTCCTATCTGCTTTGCTTCAATGTTTGCATTTTAATAGGATTTTTGGCAATAATTATTTTTTCTGTACCTTAACCATCTTTCCACCGCTACCTATGCCTTTCATTATTATGTTAGTACATTACATACTCTTTTCTAGGTGGCGTAGTGATTGTTTGAGCGTCACCGGTTGAACGGAAGGGTAGTTATAC
The DNA here is from genome assembly GCA_963681505.1 of Eunapius fragilis. NCBI lineage: Eukaryota > Metazoa > Porifera > Demospongiae > Spongillida > Spongillidae > Eunapius > Eunapius fragilis. The sequence continues at coordinate 7,820,770 of OY811980.1, read as the reverse complement.
CATTTTGAGGGTCCTCATTTGCTGTACCATTTGCGTCGTTTCTGGAGGACCTAAACACTTGGAAGGGGGGTAATAAGAAAGAGCGAAGGTGGTAGAGTGGCGTAGGCGTATTTTGACCACTCAATCACAATCTTTGCGCTGTACACGCTCTTCCAAAGGTGCGCTATGGGAAGAAAATTTAGCCTTGGTCGCCGTCGTAAATGCGCGGAATGCAGCAAAGGTGGTGCTCTAAGTCTGTGGTGTCTCTTCCACGGCAAGTGCTGGTGATTCATGTGTCTTCAGGGCTTTCAGTAGTTTCTTATGAGCAATAATTGGGCTGGCTGGGAAGAAGCACTTACCTCTTGGGCATGGTGATGTGGGTTTGCATCCGAGGTTTCTCACAAGCCACAGCATGGATAGAAAGATACAAATCAGCATTCCGCACATAACAATACTGTTAGAGCACAGAATATTTTTAGTAATTGCCTTGCTCCCTCTCGGGTCATTTTGCTGTGCAGCAGCATCTACGTTATACGTGTGCTTGTGATGGAGATGATAACATCCATGCAGTAAGTGTTACTCAGTTTAATGAACACTTATCATTGATGTTGATTTAGGTGTGGTGGTGGCTTAAAGACATTTTATTCAACTCCTATGACATTTCTTCAACAATGTTACGATGATAGAACTCAATGGCAACAGGAGCATATATCAGCCTGGAGCACTGAGGAAAGTGAGTTGCAGTTAAACTAGTCAGTGTTTTTTCATGTGCACATTCTATGCTATAGCGCCTTTCAAAATCCCCACACGTATTGCAAACATGTTGTTCTCAATACTATTGGCCTTTCCTGTGCTACCATTGAGGATCTGCATCGTCATGATAGCTCAACTAGAATAGAACTCTTCCACTGTATGGAGGACAGCCTTGTTGCAGTGTTCAAAGGGGTTATTGCAGCAGATGGTGGATTGGTTCATGCTGGAGACTTTGTTGAACTGCTCTGTTCAGAGGTAAAATAGTATGTTTTGTCACCTCAGTAACTTCATGTAGTTTATCTTTTGTAGACAGAGAATGCCCTGTTGTTGACTTCCTGTCAGTTGGAAACAGGTGAATCATTCTGCGAACTTCAGGGATGTGATGATTTTGTTGTGAATATAGTGAACCAGTGCTGGACGAGTATGAGTGCCCACTACTTGGCATAACGAAAAGAATATTCTCAGCAGACTGCAGCCAGATCAAGCAAGCCGTTTCTATAGTCCATGAATGCAGTGACAGTTGTACTTTTGATTGAGGGTCCAGCTCTAGGAGGATAGAGAGAGAAGCATCAGGAGAGAAGGCTTTGGTGTATACCCATGACTGGACGAATATGCTTTGTTGTTTAAATTTGTATTGCGTGTGATTATGGAATGTATTAATCATTCATCCGTTTATTTAACATTAGCGATCACGAGACAAAACCACGCATTCCCCCCGTGTATCACCGGAACAATATTTGACTTGGCGCTGGTACCACCCACGATTCAGGCTGTTACCAGTTTTGCATTATCGTGGTAGTACAGGTAAGAATCGGAAATTACTCCACCAGATCTGAAACGGATATTTTTCCCAACCTTTTTAGTATTTGATAACAGTCTGATTCAAATCAGGTAACAGGTTTGGAACGATTTTAAACTTTTGGTCGTGTACTGTACACACAGCTGAGTCACCATGCCATGTGAAGTGAATGGTTTTGTGCAGATCCGTGCTGTACATAGTCGGGCGGGCCCTACTACCGCGTTTGGTCAGGTAGTAGGGTGACAAGCCCGACCAAACACCGCCCGACTATGCTGCATGCACAGCTTTTTAATGTTAATACAACATGCCATAACATACCTTTGGGTGGTATAGTGGTAGTTCTCTGACCCCTGCGGTACCGCGTCCTCTCGGCAGCACGTTTAGCCAATCGGACAGCAGGGTCATTCCAATGCCTACTCCTTTCAGATGCTTTATTAAATGGCAGCTGAATTGTATTTCTGCCTTTTAGCAGCGCGGTTTCCCTCGAGGTCCTCTTCATATCGCCGCCTTTTAGCAGCACGGTTCTCCTCGAGGTCCTCTTCATATCGCCGCCTTTTAGCAGAACGGTTCTCCTCGAGGTCCTCTTCATATTGCCGCCTTTTAGCGGATCGCTTAGATTCGGGATCGACCATGTAGCTGTCGCGTGCAGAGGCCTTCTTCTTTTCGGGATTGGCCTTGTAGCTGTCGCGTGCAAAGGCCTTCATCTTTTCGGGATCGGCCTTGTAGCTGTCGCGTACAGAGGCCTTCTTTTTTCGGGATTGGCCTTGTAGAGCGCTCGGGCTTTAGCTTTGTTCTCGTCTTGCTTTTGGAGGTATTCCGCTCGTTGCTTAGATCTCTTCTTATGATTACGGGAAGGCATTTTTAGAAAAACAACTTCACTAGCCAAAGTAACAACTAAACTGCGATAGGAACACCAAATAAATTTAGTGCAGGTTTAAGTGCCAAAAATTATTTTAAAAAATCTGTTGTACATTATTAAATAGAACTTGATATATGTGTGTCTATATGACATATAAGGATAACGTGCCGGTAAATTTCGAAGCGATTGGTACTATTCCCGTCCTTCTAAACCGTCGAGTTATACCTTCCTAAGAAGAAGACGACGACGATGGAGAATTATTTTAGGACTGGGGCACGAGAAACAGGAAATTGTTTGTTTCTCTATAACCACACCGTTTTATGACACGGTACCAACGTAGAACTGTTAATCGTTGTGCTCTCATTCCATCGCGATAAAGAGATAAGCAATCCGTTTCTCCGTTGTCCCTCCAAACGCTAGTGAAGTTTTATTAATGACTTCATCAACCCTCAATCAATCCTATATTGAACCTGCTGCCGCAGGTTCAGATAGAGCATCCCCTCGTTCCCAGTCCTCCGTATGTCGTATGTCGAAGTAAAGTACATGTACCGTCTGGCTTGCAAGACTACTAGAATTCATACGTGACCTACCCCAGACATGTTTTAAATCAGTCCGATGAAAAGTCCCACCTTCTCCTAAACAGCCATACATTCAACTTGTATAGATCGTACAAGAACAAAGCCCCGCCCCCGCCCTGCGTACAGAAATAACAGGAGGGCGTGAGATTGAAGCAAAAGGCTCGTCGCTGCAACGATCGGATAACACTTCGCAATGTTCAAAATTGAAGTTTATTTGCTCGTTGCTACGGTGATATTGGTTGTATACACACAAGGTTAGAGCTGCGTTAGGCTAACGCATATAAATGATTATTTTTTCTATACACTACATAGGCCAGACTGTTGGGATTTTTTGGAATGGCATGACTGAAGCCAACAACAGTCTGGTGACCCTCTCAGTGGTCCTGCAGAGAGTGAGTGTGGTATCTGGATTACTGTTTCCTCTGTGGTGTGAGGGTATAACAGGTGGACAGTGGTATCAACCAAATGGAGCCCTGTTTCCCACTAGCAACACCAGACAATGCAACTATTCCTCAATCTTGGGGTCAACGAAATGTGTCAGTAGGAGTAGAGCTGTATCGTGGAACTCCTTCTGTCTTCCCACATGGTGTTCAATGTTGTACCAATACCACCATCACACTCTGTGTTGGAATGTACACTGATCTCACACTAGCAGCATCATCAGGCATAATTGGAACTACTAGCTATGCTGTCTCTGTAGCAGCCACTTGTAAGTAGAGAGGAAAGTACATCACATGTGTTATGGAAGTGTTGACTCTTCCACAGATGGTCCTAACATCACAGGAGGTGTCCTGTTTCAGCTGTTGACACCTACAAATGTTGATCCACAAGTGTTCCAGTTGACCTGCACCAGCACTAGTTCTCCTCCTACAACTGTGCAGTGGACCATCAGTGGAAGTCCAGTGAATGGTGGTAACTATGCTTCCTCTCAGATAGTGACAGATCGACCAACATCTACTTACAACAACACCCTGACTGTGACTGGGAGAGTACCTGGGATGTACACATGCACTGTCACCACTACCTGCTCACCAGTGTGTGGAGGTACAGGGTTTACTCTCAATCCAAGATCCACTACCTCATCACTCAGTGTATCAGGAGTACTGCCTATGAAGAGTGTCTTGTACCTATAGACATGTACCTCTATACAGGTCCTCCTGCTCCACCCACTGGTGTCACTGCTGTGCAGTCTGGTCCCACATCTGTCAGTGTCTCTTGGACTGCACCAACCTCAGGTGGTCCAGTGAGCAGATATGATATCTACTATGTGGCTAATGGAGTCCCAAGTACAAGTGGTGGTTCAACCACTTCTACCTCTTATGTCCTAACCAACCTTCAAGTTGGGGTTCAGTACAACATCTCTGTCATAGCTGTGGGTACTTATATACCATCTCAGAGTGCTTTGGCTACAACTATATCAAGTTAGTTACTGTGTTGTGTATAGAAACCAATACTATGCGAGATGTGGTAATGTGCAGCAGCAGGGGGGGCCACTGGGATACATCTCCTCCCCCCCCCCCCCCCCCCCCCCCCCCCCCCTTCCCCTTCTGCCTTCTGCATTTAGATATAATTCCAAAAAGCAAGTCCAAAGCCCTAAAAACTCTTTAAATGTGGTATCAAATGGCACATAGCCTTTGGAGGAAAAATAGGTCACTCCCTGATATAGGTGCTTAGTATTAAGGCATATGTATAACTGCAAGACCATTACTGCATTACTGTCAACCACGTCCTACACAGCAATAGGTAATGTCTCCATCACTGGTAGTGGGACCACACCCACTGCAGGGTCACCATACAGACTCACCTGCACTGCTCCAGTCATTGGATGGAATGGATCACTGACCATCCAACTGACACCTCCAAATGGAAGTGTGCTCACCAGCAATGTGGTATCAGCTAGTCCAGGGATGACCTACATACTCCAGTGGCCACTCCCCTCTACACACATCTGATGGAGGACAGTACTCATGTGTGGTGTCATTTGAGAGCTACACTCTTGGTACAACAAGCTCTTCTGTGATAGTGACAGGTATGTACTAAAGCAAGGCTGGGTAGCTTGTGGGGGAACATGCCCCCTAAAATTTCTGTATCTGACATTTATTAAAAATGTATTATTAAAAGTGTCGGTCTATTTTGTTCCCCCATAAGTTATCTATGGCCCTGTAAAGCATAGTGGTTAATTATATTTTTCTCCCTATACTGCCAGTCCCTCCACCCACTGTCATGGTCAATGTACCTAATCAAGTCGCCATTGCTGGAAGCAACCTCACCCTGACCTGTAATATCCAGTTGGACCCATCAGTGGACAGTACAGTGATGGTGAACAGTACATGGACTGCACCAGGAGGAGCTACCCTCAATGGTAGTAATCCTTCATGGACTGGGTCATCCTACCAGAGCACACTGATGTTGGCTTCACTGGGAACTGGAAATGCTGGAAACTATATCTGTGGAGTGTCAGTCACTCCTATGGCCTCACAGTACATCACTGGACCAATGGGAAGGACTGCCTCCATCTTGGGTAGCTAAATACATTGTTTGCGACATAACTATTATAATATTCTCTTATCTCATTCAGTTTCAGTACACACAGTAAACATCACCACATCAGACAGTTCAGTGGCAGGACAGATGTACACACTCATCTGTAATGGAACACTGGTGGGGAACACTTCACTCACTCCTGTGGTGACATGGAGGAACTCAACTGGAGTGGTTACCAGTGGAAATGACAGCACTGTATCCAATGGCATCCTCACATTTAACCCTCTGCACACCTGGCATGGAGGACAGTACACCTGTCAATCTGCAGTCCCCAGCTCAACAATCACTGCAGTAATGAATATTGTTGTTCAAAGTATGTACATGTAAAGTATTCACTCTTACTAATGAGATCATCATTCTTCCCTTAGTCCCTCCTCCCACTGTCACCATCACCTCCACACCCATCACCTCCTCATACTATGCTGGTACACCACTCAACCTCACCTGTAATGCTCAGCTCATCCCACAAGTGGACACTCCTGTCACCTTTAACTCCTTGTGGACTGGACCAGAAGGACAGATCTCCAGTGGTGGTGGTAGAGTCTCCCTCTCCTCTGGTGTCAACCAGACCACTGTTCAGTTCTATCCTCTCAACACCAGTGATACTGGAGTGTACAAATGTTCAGTTAGTGTTTCTGCATCAGGTCAGCAGTATGTGGACACCTCAATAGCTGTCAGTTCTTCCTCATCACCAATCACAGTGAAAGGTCAGTAGATGTTAGAGCAGCTAACATCTGATGTTCACCACCCACCCCTCCTCCCTCACAGCTCTCCCTGCTCCTCAGGTGACCATCACTCCGTCAGGGAACTCCACTGCAGGAAGTCCATACACACTCACATGTACAGTGATGGTAGTAAATGGACTGGTAGTTGTTCCTCAGGTGATGTGGTTGAAGAATGGAGCAAGTGTAGCTGTAGGAAATGGCATCTCAGTGACTCCTGGAGTGGTCTCAGCTAACACAACAACCCTCACTCTCCAATTCAACCCTCTCCACACATCTGATGGAGGACAGTACTCCTGTATAGCCAATGTCTCTCTCCCAATAATATCCATCACAGGACTACGTGATACCTCTTTAGCTAACATTACAGTTCAAAGTAAGTGATCTCACTTTACTACACATGTGTGCCAAGTCAGATGTCTCCTCCCCAGTCCCACCACCTACTGTGACCATCAGTGCACTACCCAGCCAGGTCATCACCGAGGGGGACAATCTCACCCTGACCTGTAATATCCAGTTGGACCCATCAGTGGACAGTACAGTGATGGTGAAGACCTCATGGACTGCACCAGGAGGAGCTACCCTCAGTGTCAGAAACTTCACACAAGTTGGCTCACCATACACCAACACACTGTGGCTTCCTTCAGTGGTACAAGAGGAGGGTGGTGTGTACATGTGTACTGTAGTAGTCAGTGCAGCATTTGTAGCCACTACATCCAACAGTGTTCCTATTGAAGGTAACCTTGGAGTACTTGGCTATTACTTCCATTTAGTGCCCATCTCTCCCTTCAGTTGTCATATACTCCATAGTGGTCATGTCCTCCTCAAACACCACCATTGGAGGAATGAACTATTCCCTCACATGCATTGTGGAGGTACTCGGAGGTACACGCCCACTTAACGTATCATGGGTAGGGCCCAGGGGACCTGTTACCAATGGAAACCATATCCTTGTTGAGGACAACACAGCAGGCCAGTCGGAGAGAAACGTGTCCCTTTTATTTAACCCCCTGCATACCTCCCACGGTGGAAGGTACACATGTGTATCCATGGTTACCTCCCCTGCTACATCCAATGTGACAGCTATTAAAGACATCTATATTCAAGGTATGGATGGAGTCATTACGTTTGCAATTCTTTAATATACCTTTCCACAGTCCCTCCTCCCACTGTCACCATCACCTCCACACCCATCACCTCCTCCTACTATGCTGGTACACCACTCAACCTCACCTGTAATGTTCAGCTCATCCCACAAGTGGACACTCCTGTTACTGTGACCACTATGTGGTTCAAGGGACCATCAGTTATAACTGTTGATAACTACACTACCATATCACCACTCTCCATCATCAGCTCCTCCTATGTCACCACACTCATGTTTAACCCTCTTGGTACTGCTGACAGTGGAGGGTACTACTGTAATGTCTCTGTTCTACCTGGGGCTCCCTATACCATCTCAGGAGTGGGAGGTGGTTCACTGTCCCTTCAGGTCTTAGGTCAGTGCTACCAATACACTCCATTCATCCTCACCATCTCTGGTCCCTTCCTATTCCATCAGATCTTCCTGCTCCCATTGTCACCATCACTCCTTCCCTCCCTCTACCCTCCCTTGGTGCAATGTACTCACTAACATGTCAGGCCATGGTGGTAGCTGGTCTGGTCTTACCTGTTAGTCTGACCTGGACCAGGGGAGATGGTATTACATTGGGGGTCACCCCAGTGATGACCAACAGTACCACCATCACCCTCACCTTCACTTCATGGAGGGCACTGGACCTGGCCGAATACAGCTGCACTGCTAGGATCTCTCTACCATATAAGGGCAATGCAGCAACCACTACCACCAGCATTGTTCTGAAAGGTAATTAATGGGAAGGACTGGAGACTGGTGTGTGTGTGTGTGTGTGTGTGTGTGTGTGTGTGTGTGTGTGTGTGTGTGTGTGTGTGTGTGTGTGTGTGTGTGTGTGTGTGTGTGTGTGTGTGTGTGTGTGTGTGTGTGTGTGTGTGTGTGTGTGTGTGTGTGTGTGTGTGTGTGTGTGTGTGTGTGTGTGTGTGTGTGTGTGTGTGTGTGTGTGTGTGTGTGTGGTGTGTGTGTGGTGTGTGTGTGGTGTGTGTGTGTGAGTGTGTGTGTAAGTGTGTGTGAGTGTGTATGCATATGTGTATGCATGTGGTATGTTTAGCCTATTGGTGTCTCCAGCCCCAGGTGTGGTGAGTGGTCCATCAGTGGCTATACCATCAGATAGTACCTCTGTGATCAGTTGGAGTGCACCCCAGCAGACCTATGGACGACTAACAGGCTATGTCCTCTCCATTGTACAACTACTGGACTATGGTGTGCCTGTTAGTGGTACTGCAATGACCACCACTGTTGATGTCATCATGATGTCATATACTTGGAGTGGTCTAAGTGAGTATGCTTAGACATCATCTCAGTTCATGTGTGTCGGAGGTTTTTCAACATTCGTGCGGCAATAAAATAGTGGGCGGGGATCAATAATAATGGGTGGCATTATAGTGGGCGGCATAATTAATAGTGGGCGGGATCATTAATAATAGGTGGGATCATTAATAATGGGTGGCATCATTAATAATGGGTGGCATAATTAATAATGGGTGGGAATCATTAATAATGGGCAGGATCATTAATAATGGGCAGGATCGTTAATAATGGGCAGGATCATTAATAATGGCTAAGATCATTAATAATGAGTAGGAGTAGGATAATTAATAATGGGTAGGGGGGGACCAGGGGGTGGGTACAGGAGAGATCATTCATAGGTGGCCCCAGGGGTGGGCCCAGGGGGCCACGGCCCCCTGGGCCCACCCCCTGGTTATGGCGCCCCCAATCCCTATAATTAATTTTACTGTAGTGTTGCTATAAGATGACTGCATGTAGCAATGTGGTTCTAATGTAAAACAGCTACTAACACTCATCTCAGTGTACAAATAGCAATTAACAAGATTGCAAATTGATAATGCCCCTCCCCCTTTGGCACCCTTCATGGGGTTGGCCCCTCCCTTCGGTAAGTGCTGGGGCCACTTATGATTCATCATCCCTTTATCCAGCCAGGGGAGGGTGTGGTCATCCATCCCTCGCTTTGCAAGCCTTATTAATGTTCAGATATCACACGTAAAGCTTCAAGCAACAAGTCATATAACAGACTTGAGGGTTGGCAGACTGTTGTAAATTGTGTGGTGCAATGTCTGCAGTTAAAACAGGAATGGTAGTTTTACTTCTGTTGCTGTCCATGCATAAGATTCAAGTTGCTGGTGTATTTCATACCACTAATTATAACCCCTACTGTCTAAGCTCTCAGTGCGTAGTGCCCTTTGATCCAGACGAGCATTGTGCAAATCTAAGGTGGTTACAATGGTTGACTTATACATGAGCATACACACATGGGATGCTATCTGAGAGCATGCAATAAAACCTTATGGATCCAAACCATAACATGTGCATCACGCGGCGTACTGTATACGTCTTCAATGACTGTCCCCTCCTCCCCATTAAGATTATACAAAAATAATATTTATGTTGGTTTCGATGCTCGTGTCATTTGATGTTTTAACCCTGTGTGCACCCAGATCCAGGAGTGCCCTACCAGACGTGCATAAGTGCAGTCAACCCACTTGGTCCTGGGGACCCGTGGTGCAAGGTCTTTTTCACAGTGGAGCAGGGTAAGCCATGATGTGACATCACCAGAGGTGTGGCTATGACATCACCACGTACCCCCTGTGTGTTCAGTCCCCAGTATGGCCCCTGGGGAACTGAGGGTGTCAAGATCACCAGATGGTCTGAGCATGAACATCAGTTGGTCACCTCTGACCCTCTCACAGGCCAGAGGGTTTGTGGATTACATCATCACCTATGGACCAGTTGGAGATATCAACAAACAGCTGGAAATAATGACCAATATCACATATGTCATGGCAACCTCACTGGATGCTATGGCAACCTACTTTGTCATGGTCAGAGGTCAGACCAGTAAAGGTCCTGGGCCCAGTAGTGCACCAGTCACTTCACCATCACCAGTTACAGGTGAGGTAGCAAACCATACTCAGCCCCTCCCCCTTTACCACTGCATGTTGAGCCCCTCCCCCTCTACCACTGCATGTAGAGCCCCTCCCCCTCTACCACTGCATGTAGAGCCCCTCCCCCTTTACCACTGCATGTAGTGCCCCTCCCCCTAAGAGGGTCTAATTTTCTGTTTCCTCATGTTTCCATGCATGGGGATCCCTCATGTTTCTATGGTTATATTTCCCCTCATGTTACTATGGTAACCTGTCGTTCCATCATGTTGCTTGTTATTATGCTGTACCCCATGTGATGTTGTTATGTTACCATAGTGCCTACTACTTCAGCCAGTACAAGTGCTGGGCCAACCACTGGCTCTGGTGACTCCTTACCTATTGGCCCAATTGGTGGAGCTATTGGTGGAGGTGCTGTGGCTATCATTGTTGTGGTGGCCATAGTAGTAGCTATTGTCCTGGTATTAAGGTCAGCAACCATCACTTTGGTAAGTGTCTCTGTGGTGAGAAATGTGTCTGCTCAGATCAAGGAGGAAGGGAGTGCTCCAATTCGAAGACATGACACTTACTATGACCGACCATGCCCATTTCAAGCAGACCAAAGAGCTGACCGATGTGAATGTGAAGGGTAAGGTACCGGATGAACAGGGGGACACTGGGGAGAAGCACCACCCACCTCCCACCAGTACAGTAATCGTGAGTGAGAATAGCACCAGCCCACAGCCAGCACCTGCTCCTAGTGATGGTAAGGGATCACACACCTAACCCCAAAACTGCCTCCATCTCCAAATCCTTCTCTCCATCATCCAACACCTCACCCTTACCCCTGTGTGGGTGCTCCACCCAAAGACCACGTCCAGCCCATCCCTGTGGCCACCTTCCATGACCATGTTCACAACATGCACACCAATGGTGACAGAGGATTTGAGGGGGAGTATGAAGTAATTACTCACATCCATCATGAAGAGTACTGACTTGCCTCTCTCATGCAGCTGCTGGAAGTGAAGCCATGCAAGCCTCAGGTGGCAGCTGCCCTCGCCTATAACACTGCCAAGAACAGATTCGCTAACATCTTACCATGTAAGGCTACAACCATATTAACCATTACCTCATCCTGTTTTGCGATGCATTCCCAAGACGACGATGACAGAGTGAAGCTGCAGGAGATACCAGGAGTGGATGGTTCTGACTACATAAATGCCAGCTATATCAATGTAAGACGTCTTTTATTCCACATGAGTTAGTTTGTTATTGCACTTTCATTGCAGGGACACAAGTGTGAGAACTGTTACATAGCCTGTCAAGGTCAGCCGCGTTGCCATGACAAACATGGTACCGAACACCATTTAACCCCCTAGGACCAACTGACAACACTATTGCTGACTTCTGGAGAATGGTGTGGGAGGGAAGGCTGCAAACCATTGTCATGCTGACAAAATGTTCGGAAGGCGGAAAGGTGAGCATACTGCCAGCTGCTTATAAGCATGGCTGGTTTGATCTCTGGTGGATGAGCGTATTTGTAGGATATGTCATTTTATTATATTTAACCCTTCAATAGAGCAAGTGTGAGATGTACTGGGCTGACAGCATGGGAGGGGTCTATGAGACTGACACCCTCACCATAACAACCACCTCCATCCTTCCTTTTGCTGACTTTGATATTCGAAGGTTCTCTATCAAAAGTGTAAGTGTTGCTGCTAGTACTGAATGCTGCCTGGTTACCTCATGTTGACCCTAATACAGAAAATGGTACCAGATTCAGATTATCTCCAGGTGACCCACTTCCACTATACTGCCTGGCCAGACCACGGGGTACCCCAGTTTGCCACCTCCATCCTTGGCTTTGTGAGGAGAGTACAGAAGGCCCATGACAAGAGCAAGGGAATTCCCCTAGTGGTCCATTGCAGTGCAGGGGTGGGGCGCACTGGGACCTTCATTGTACTGGACACACTTCTAGACAGGATGAGGTCTGAGATGTCCATCAGTGTATTTAAGGTTGTGGAGGACATGAGAAGGAGACGTGTGCAGATGGTCCAAACACAGGTAAGATGTCATATCTCTTAACCCCTTGGATACCTCTTAACCCCTTGGATACCTACTCCCACCCCTCCCAGGCCCAGTATGTGTTCATCCATGATGCCCTGGATGAGTACATAACATGTGGGGACACTGCCATCACTGTCACTAACCTCAGGATCTCCATCAACTCCCTCTCCAAGACCAAACCTGGGAAAACTCTCAATGGATTCCAGGAACAGTTCTCTGTATGTTGTTGTACCAGATATAAGGTTGTTGGTTTAGGAGCTGGCTGTGTTGTGTGTTGTATGCTCTTTCCTCTAGCTCCTTGACATGGTGAGTCGCAAGCCAGCTCCTGGTGAGTGCTCATATGGGGAGGAGCCATTCAACAGGGCTAAGAACCGCTATGAGAACAGGCTACCATGTATGTCCATATATGGTATCAGTTGTGGGTCAGGGGAGGAGGATGACTGATATTCTCAACAGACAATACTAGCCGAGCACTTCTAAGGATGTCTGGTACCCAAGGTTCTGACTACATCAATGCCAGCTTTGTGGATGTAAGGGATACTCTTGGATACTAACAGTCCCACATCTTGAATTGCCTCCACCCCCTACAGGGTTACAAGCAGCGTAATGCTTACATAGCCACCCAGGGTCCCCTCCAGAACACAGTGGAAGACTTCTGGAGGATGGTGTGGGAGTTCAAGAGCAGGGTCATTGTCATGTTGTGTCACCTGACAGAGGAAGGTCGTGAATCTTCTTACTGCTACTGGCCCACAGAGGAAGGAGCAGCTGTGACTTATGGAAGTATCTCTGTCACAGTGGAGTCAACACAGAGCTATGACGGTTACAAAGTTAGAAGATTTCTTATCACAGATAAAAAAGTCAGTATGAAATGATATATATCTTGTGGTTGGTGTTGATTGATGTTTAGTCATGTTTAACTTCCCCTCCCACCTCATCTCCCAGAGTGAGGACCAGGATGCAGTGGTCACCCAGCTTCACTACACAGAATGGCCTGAACATGGAAGGCCTGCCAACACTGCTTCAGTGGTGGAGCTGATGGACACTCTCACCAGGACCCAGATCAGCACTGGGAACAAGCCTGTTGTGGTCCACTGCAAGTATGTACACTCCCTCCCTCACCACACCCTCACACTCCTCACACCCTCACAGTGATGGAGTAGGTCGCACAGGAACGTTCATCACCATGCATGCAGAGCTGGAGAGGTTGAAGACAGAGGGAGTTGTTGATGTCTTCCAGCAAGTGAAGTTCTCCAGGATAGCCAGACCTGGTCTTATGCAGGATGAGGTAAGGACACAGAATATTTACCATCACCCTTAAGTGAATGCCGTACTGAGCACACAATTCAAAACACACACACACACACACACACACACACACACACACACACACACACACACACACACACACATACACACACACACACACACACACACACACATTACACACACACATACACCTTTCCAATCCAAACATCACATCCAAATCTTTTTTTTTCCAATTCCACTGTATGTCTCTCATTCCCATTCCTCCTTACTCTTTCTCCTACAGGGGCAGTATGTCTATTGCCACGAGTGCCTTGCTCAGTATGTGGACAGCTTTGATGCCTATGCCAATTTTAAGGTTACCTGAGAAGAACACACATGTAAAAAATTCTTGTTTTATCATGTATTGTGCATATAGAATATATGAGTACTATTTACGTCACTGCATTACATCACCGCTACGGGTTTGATGTCGGATAATGAAGTCGTTACAGTCCATACCTCGCACTAAGGGAAAATTAACACCTCGCACTAAGGGCAATTCATAGGCAGTTAAGCTAACTGTCAGTGTTCATAGCGGTATGAATTACCCTTATTTTCCCTTAGTGTGAGGTGTTAATTTTCCCTTAAGTGCGAGGTATGGACTGTAATAGACGTATGTGACTCGCTCGTGGCGTCTGCCAGCCGTCTGGAGAATCATTTCCATCTTTGTCGCTATTGTATCAAACGATAACACAAATAAGAACAGTCTTGCGTTGGTTCTGTGCCATAACAGCGCGTGCTTTTAGAGAACAAAAATACTCGTGCCCACGTGGTCCAGCTGTTATTCGCCGCCATTTTTATTCTTCTCCTTCCTTCCGTCATAGCAAAGAGCGCAAGTTGCCAATCGCTTTAGAATCTCCTGGAAGGACATTTTCAGGTATCTAAGGGGCCCTGGAGGTCGCGCTGTGGTACAATGCGGTATGTCATTGTGCGGTTTTGCTGTACATGCATGTACAACCCCCGGAAATGCTAGCTTACATAGTGCCACTTAATTTGCGCTCGTACGACGTGCAATCACTTTGCGGCCGTGCAATGTCCCACTTTGCGGCCGTGCAATGTCCCACTTTGCGGCCGTGCAATGTCCCACTTTGCGGCCGTGCAATGTCCCACTTTGCGGCCGTGCAATGTCCCACTTTGCGGCCGTGCAATGTCCCACTTTGCGGCCGTGCAATGTCCGACTTTGCAGCCGTACAACATAC